>OX638303.1:18523521-19022845 GCA_951812265.1 Taphrorychus bicolor
GGTGGATATCTTAAATCAATCGCAGCGTTTCTCTCCGAGACTAGCAAGAGAGACCATTGAGATCTTTAAATACCACAACAATTTCAACAGGAAGGAAAAAATTACGTTTCTAAATGCAGAGTGGAAGTGAGTTCTACGACATACTTCAAGTGCGCCGAAACCCCACGCCACCATTACCCCCACCCTAGTTCGTCAACTGCAGCGCGACGACGGGGGAATAAATACCACGGAGCTCCCCACATTCGAATCAGTCAGCGACGGGACGCACGGGAGATCACTTCGCCCGTTGCTTCGTCACCTTTGATAAGGTCTGCCGCAACTGTAGACGAAACATCAGGAAGAAATTCCATTGAACCACGACTTCAAAGTCCGGGAAACACTTTATATTGTATTTTGACCGCGCCTTGAAAGCCTTTACGGTCTTGGACAAATTTGTTAAGATATCCTACCAGTAGTCAATCAAATCAATTTTTATGGCAGATGCTCCCCTCAACTCAAAAGGCATAACAATAAAACGATAGGCGTCTTCAGGGATAGTAAACGCGGTTAAGTCCTTACCATACTTGCCTAGCACTGTTTGCCAGTAACCAGACTTCAAAACACTAAAGATTTTCATCTGACATAAATCTTTCAAAGCGTTTCAGCCTTCATCAGTAATAATGAAGTTAAATTTACGAACACCTACGTAAAATCGTGGTTTCTTACTCGGTGTTCTGACTAAAACTGCTGGTGAAAGAAGTGTTGGTGGTTCCACTAACCCTGTCTCTAGCATGTTTGCTATATGACGTCGGAAATTCTGAAAATGGTTTATTATCATGTCTTCTGGCCACAGATCCGGTGACATTTCCTCATTATGCTTGATAAGGCTAAAATAAGAAACTTCTATTTGCGTCCTTTTTGGTCCGCATCTTGTAGCAAGTGCAATCTTTTATTCCGTTCCTATTTAGGTAGTTCCTGATTCTGCCTTCTGATCTGAGTTTCTGTACTCAGAGCAAAACCTGAGATTAAAACCCAAGCCAGTTCTTTTGGGCCGGCCACTGATAGCTGTGGATCAGTCAGCAACTTTCCCTTGTCAACTCTGGTCGTTTGCTTCTACGTCATTTTCTCCCATAATGACTTAGAGGAAACATTCAACTTTTCTCCACATTTGCCTTTCATAACGCGTTCTCCGTTTTCGCCAATTTCATTCCTTTTCGTGACATTCGAATTGCCATTTGTTTTCGTGTCAAGTTGAACAGTCTGAAGACTTGACCTGAAGACTTTCACACCTTGGAGCGGTTTTGAGGTTAGACCTCTAAAAGTTTTAGCATATAACTTGCGCTATGCATTTCCTCAACTCCCGTATACTCCGGAGCCAGCCGCTTCATCGGTTTTGGATCCGTCCGTGTACCAGGTACTTCCTGCCAGTTGTAGCTCTTCGCCTCGATGTGTGCGTTGTGTGCCTCGTGTCCATTGTACGTTTTGCTGCCAGCCAGCCTAGGCATTGTTGGTCCCACCATCGAATGGCTGCGGTGCTATGTTCGTCACTTGTTGCAGCCGGTATGTCGCCTTCATTGCCTCTCGTTCCAGTAGTATTGGAAGTGGAAGCAGGTCGAGCACTCATTGCCCCCGTTATGCAGAGACATATGCCCTTTGCAGAGAGGTCAGTTTAGCTTTGATGGAGCTCTGTCTGCTCTTTCAATACCAAACTATGGGCCCATACGTGATTATTGGTCTTTTTACCGTTACAGGTTCTTGCACGACCAAAGGGAGAGCTGTGCGCTCCTAACAGTACGAGTCACATATGGGGTCCATGTGAGTGACTTGTTCAAGATGACTCTTAGAAATTTTACTTCGTTGATCGAATCTGATAGTGTCATCGTTTATTGATGTAGTGATAAGCCTATGATATGATTATAGTGATAAGCCTGGATTCTAACATGTTGCAAATCCAGTTGGTTATTGTTGGTTCGATCTATCTCGCTTTGCTGGCGCTGAGGAGGTTCCACACATCGCTTCTTCAATTCATTTTTCAGTTTTTAAAATTGACTCTTCCAAGCTTTAATTTGTCTGTCGATCAACAGCCGCATTTTATTTGCATTGCACAATTTGCATTTCTAACAGAACAAGATACAGGCCCCATGACTACGTTACGAATTTCTATAGATCCGTGAGTTAAAGTGAGAGCATATAGCAAGATACAGACAGAGAGAGACGAATCACCAGAGATCTCGTTAAGGTTGGTCTTGTTTTAGGAATCAGAGTACTGTGGACGTCTTTTCTTTATATTTAATATATATTTTTTATATTGAGAACGAGTGTCCCATTTTCACGAATCGATTGAGGAAAAGAAACATTACACAAAAAGAAAGAAGGTACATCAGTTACATCTACCATGTGAGAGTGTTTTG
The DNA here is from genome assembly GCA_951812265.1 of Taphrorychus bicolor. NCBI lineage: Eukaryota > Metazoa > Arthropoda > Insecta > Coleoptera > Curculionidae > Taphrorychus > Taphrorychus bicolor. Next base: position 18,525,912 of record OX638303.1, read on the forward strand.
TGCTATTACTGATGAAGATGCCATAGGGCATCGAAACGTTTAAGATTAAAAGAAGTTAGAAAAAAACATTGTGTTCTCATTGTTTTCTCATCACATAAGGATCGCATTCCAAGAACTACCCCTTGTATAGAAACGCTTAATGGAAAAAACTAAAAGAAAGGGTTCAAAAATTCTTTAAAAGTTAAAAATCGTATTTTTTTCAACAATTTTGTTGTGCTCATAAAAGCAAAAACAAAGTGTTTTTGCTTTTATGAGCTTCTTGGAAGTTATATAGTTTTGGGATATTTCCATTGATTGTTATTAGTTTTTCATCCTTAAGTTTTCACCAAATTTAAGGATAAATCACCAATACAACAGACTCGAAGAAATACTCCATCTTACTCAAAGAGACCTCCTTGTAACAAGCAAAGAATTGAACAACTCAAAGTCAAAGTCTCATTTATATATCTATATCTCATTTATATATGAGACTTTGACTTTGAGTTGTTCAATTCTTTGCTTATTACAACAGAACTTCACTTCATCTTATCTATTCCCTAATGTGGAGGTTATGATGCATGTTATATCGGTTAAACTAAGCAGTACTTGAAATCCAGATTTTTTCATCATAAGTTTGACTGCAAAGAGGCCAACAGGAAAAAACATGAAAATACCGCGCTAGCTATTTACCATTTCTTGACGAAACACAATATAAATTTCAATAAAGTACGATTCCTTGACTTAGAACAAAATATTTCGAGAAGAAGCATCAGTGAAAAGATTCATAAAGCCCTGAACAAGATAATAAATTTTAGAACCTGCACGTCAGTTCTGATTACGTACTATAATCATATTCTTAACACATTCAAAACAAGACAAAAAAATTGTAAATAAAAAAAGGCGTTGAATAATGGGGGATGGGAAATGTATTCCCAGAAAAGATTTTAGTTACTCAGGGAAACATCACTGGGACGATCTGAGAGCGTTGTAGCCTATGTATGTGGTGTTGGTGTTTCGTCCTGGGGTCTACCTTGGGCTTGTCAGTAAGGCGTGGTAGACCCCTGCCTTATACGCCGGTGTGAGAGTTCATAGTTGCAATTTGTATTTAAAGACAAATTCGGCGCAGGAAAGGCGGTGTGATGTTATGAAGAATTTTGACTAATGCTGCCACCTGTAAGTCGGTAGATGAAGCTTCGGCTCCCACCTGTGAGTCGGTGAGTGAAATTTCGGACCCCCACCTGTGAGTCGGTAGATGAAGTTCCGCCACAAAAAAAAGGAAAGAAGTAACTTTTGGGAACTCATAGGTATACACGACACATCATACTTGCTTGGAGGGTATTGACAGGTTTCTACAAACAATTGAAGCTATTAGATATAAACATAAATAAGAAAATATATATAAAAGTACCCACAGTATTCGGATTCCTAGAACTTATATTGCCGAAAAATTGCCTTCTTACCGACCCTTCTAGTCGAAGCTCCATTGAAGCAAAACTCTGTTTCTTTTACCAGTAACAAAAAAAGATAAATAATAGTATATTGTTTTACAGTATATTGTATATTGTTAAACATTACCAAGATAGAAAATGCTTTTTTGACGAGTAAAACACTACACTTTTTCTTCGACCATGCTAACATTAAGTCTTCATTAACTTTAAAAATAATCTCTATAGAGTATTTCTTTCAAAAATTAAGGCGCGTCATTGTCAACATGACACCTCGACTGTCAATGAGTTCAGTTTGGTCAAATATCAACACTTTGATTCGCTTTTCTGAGGCTCGGGCAGGCAAAATATACATGTTGTTGTATGATATCACCATTTTCCATGGTGTTTTATAAGATTAGATCAGTTGAGTCGCATTTAATTGGCGATATACAGGCGAAATTAGAACAACTTACTTTCGTCACTAAAGACGAAAGTTAACGTTATGAGATTTTTTCTCACTAGAGACGAAAGTTACGTTGTCGGCTAGGGCAAGGTACCACGAAAGTTGTTTATTTTTACATGGTCATACATTTTACATTTACATATTAGTTTTTACTTTTAACGGGTTTCGTGCCCACTGCCCATTATGTAATTTCCAATTTATACTTGTAGATCTGAGAAAGATTGCAATACACAATCGAAACGTCTGCAGTTTTTTAAACTAGAGCTAGCTTTATTTATTTTTATACCCGAAAACTTACCCCTTTCCAATTCAAACAAGAATGAGATACTAGCGAACACACTATGTTTAATAGTTTCACTTAAAATCCCCATTATTACGGAAGCATTAGAGTTAATTGATCGTTGTTCTAATCATGTGCATAGACGTGTCCTACGAAGAAGAGTAAGCGCACCTATAAGCCATTCGCATATTATTGACATCAAGTTAATTTTGGCTGTTTCAATTTGACATTTTTATCGTATATTGTAGGTAAATAAAGGTTTTGAAGATAACGAGGTGGCTAAAATAAGTGAATGAGTTATATGCCGATATCTGCATGCATCTGGGTTTCCGCTTAAGTTAAACAGAAGGGTCATCCAAACACAACAGTCGCTTTCCTTATTGAACCTTCATGCCACACTCAATCAACGTAAATATACCACCATAAAAGTGTCGTTATTCGGTGAAAATCGTTTCTTACGACGCATATACATGCTCATATATCAGGAAGAAAACAGGGAACTTTATGTTTGTTTATTTATGTCCCGATAATGCGAAATTTTACGTCTTGGCTTATAAATGCATCATACCTCAGTATATTAGTTTGTGGCTGGAAGCGTGATAGTTAAGTGCGTGCTACTTCTGCGAATGCATGAGGTTTGTATTATGCTGCTTTTTGGACCAAAGGTATTCATAGTAATTTCAAATACATAAGATTTTTATTAAGCGTTCATCATTAATCACACAGATAGCAGTTCATTAATAAACGTATCACGCGACCTCTCATGTATTTTTATTGATAACATTGCGTAACGCCGATAATACAATTATCGTAAAACTCAAGAACCTACATTGCCTGTCACCCATTCACCATACTTACAAAAACATTCCCATAGGAAACTGGCGGGAACTTACTACACAAAAGGGCGCCTTCTCGGAAAAAGCCCTTTTCTATCTTTCATGTTCTCGGAAGGACCATCGCGCCCACCCATCAAGCGCTATGGGAAAATGCCCTCCGATGTAGGGATGCGCACGATGTATCGATAATTAGAAAATATTGATATTTTCAATTATTTTTTTATCGCAATTTTTTCTTGTGATATTATCAGTTAATATTATTTTTCGATGTCTGCAGGTGGCAATCAGAACATAGCGCTAATCACTGCTCTTTATTTTTTAGATTATTGAATGTCCAGACGAAATAATTGGTATTTCGTGATATGTTATACACTCACCAATTCAACGGTAAAATCGGAATTTGTGCTTTTACTAGAGAAATATCATCAAAAATGTGAAAAACAGATAGAAGTTTGTTAGAAAAATACACAACCAGAGAAGAACTCTTAACCTCAAATTACGTGACTCGTTTTAAACTGCCTTGAACTCAGCAATTCAACTTTGAAATAAGAATTCGTGCTTTTGCATTTACTACAGAAATATCATAAAAAAAAAAACGAATAACACAGTTGAAAATGATAATAGTTAAATAGAAAATGCACCATCAAAGAAAAACTCTTATTAAGTTACGTGACTCGTCTTCAACAGCCCTTAACTCAGCAATTCAACGGTAAATTCAGAACTTGTGTTCAAAAATATCATAAAGCGTGATTACCAGTTGAAAGTGATGTTTGCTAGAAAAATACATTATCAAATAATAACTATTAACATCAAATTACGTGAGTTGTTTTTAACTGCGCTGCTTGTTTTCAACTTAAACTCAGCACTTCAATTCAACTGTAGATTCAGAATGTGTGCTTTTACTACAGAAAACCAAAACATTTACTACAGAAATATCATAAAGCGTGATTGCAAGTGGAAAATGATGTTTGCTAGAAAAATACATTATCAGAGAAAAACTCTTAACGTCAAATTATGTCAGTTGTTTTCAACTGCCTTGAACTCAGCACTTCAACTGCGAAATCAGAATTTGGGCATGTGCATTACTCACTACAAAAATATCATGAAAAACGTGAAAAACTGTCGAAAATGATGATAGTTTGGTAGAAAAATACAGAATCACAGAAAAACTTTTAGCCTCATGTTACCTAACTCGTTTTCAATGCTGTAAACTCAGTAATCCAACTATGAAATCAGAATTTATGCTTTTGCCTTTAATACAAAAATATAAAAAAAAAACATGAAAAACAGTTGAAAACGATGATAGTTTGCTAAAAAAATACACTATCAGAGAAAAACTCTTGACATCAAATTACGTGACTCGTCTTCAACTGCCCTCAATTCAGCAATTCAACTGTACATTCAGAATTTGTGTTTTTACGTTTACTACAGAAATATCATAAAAACGCGAAAACCAGTTCAAAATGATGATAGTTTGATAGAAAAATACACAATCAGAGAAAAAATAACATAAAATTACGTGACTCCTTTTCAACTGCGTTGCTATTGCACTTTGATAAAAGTATAAAATCATTGGAATTTCTTGTGTAATATCCATGGACATCTTTAAAAAACTTTACTTTGTCACATATATATGTAGGGAGTAAGTTATTTTTACGTAACTTTTTGTTTGACTGACAACATATTTACAACACTAAGCATAGTTTCAATAGGGGTGTATCTGTTATATTTTAAAATGGTTCTCATTGCTCTATTTTGTACAAGTTGTAAAATAAAGTACGAGTTAAGTAACATCATGTTACTTAACTCGTTTTCAATGCTGTAAACTCAGCAATCCAACTATGAAATCAGAATTTATGCTTTTGCGTTTACTACAGAAATATCATAAAAAAACATGAAAAACAGTTGAAAATTATGATAGTTTGATAGAAAAATACACAATCAGAGAAAAATTGTTAACATCAAATGACGTGACACCTTTTCAAGTGCCTTGAACTCGTCAATTCAATTGAAAACTTAGAATTTTGCTTTACATCTACAATAGAAATATCATAAAGAAAATGTGAAAAACAGTAAAAAATTATGATAATTTGGTAAAAAAGTGCACAATCAAAGAAAAACTTTTAACATCAAATTACGTGTCTCGTTTTCAACTGCCTTGAACTCAGCAATTCAAGTAGGAAATCAGAATTTTTGCTTTCGCATTTACTACAGAAATATCATAAAAAACGTGAAAAACAGTTGAAAATAATGATAGTTTGCTAAATAAACACATTATCAGAGAAAAACTCTAAACATCAAATTAGGTACGTGAGTTGTTTTCAAGTGCCTTGAAATCAGAATTTGCGCATGTGCATTATTCACTACAAAAATATCATACAAAACGTGAAAAACGGTCGAAAATGATGATAGTTTGGTAGAAAAATACAGAATCAGAGAAAAATTCTTAACCTCATGTTACCTAACTGGTCTTCAATACTCTAAACTCAGCAATCCAACTATGAAATCATAATTTATGTTTTTGCGTTTGCTACAGAAATGTCATAAAAAAAAACGTGAAAGACAATTGAAAATGCTGACAGTTTGGTAGAAAAATACACAATCAGAGAAAAATTAATAAACATCAAATTACGTGACTTCTTTTCAACTGCTTTTGAACTCGTCAATTCAACAAAAAAATTAGAATTTTTGCTTTTACATCTTGCATCAACGCTTTGAACTCAGCAATTCAACTATGAAATCAGAATTTATGCTTTCGCATTTACTACAGTAATATCATAAAAACGTGAAAAACAGTTGAATATGATGACAGTTTGCTCAATAACTACATTATCAGAGAAAAGCTCTAAACATCAAATTACGTGAGTTGTTTTCAACTGCCTTGAACTCAGGAATTCAACTGCGAACTCAGAATTTGGGCATGTGTGTTATTCACTACAAAAATATCATAAAAAAAGTGAAAACTAGTCGGAAATATTGATAATTTGGTAGAAAAATACAGAATCAAAAAAAAAACTTTTAACCTCATGTTCCTAACTCGCTTTCAATGCTGTAAACTCAGCAATCCAACTATGAAATCAAAATTTATGCTTTTGCGTTTACTACAGAAATATCATAAAGAACGTGAAGAACAATTGAAAATGATGACAGTGTGGTAGAAAAATACACAATCAGAGAAAATTTGTTAGCATCAAATTACGTGACTCCTTTTCAATTGCCTTGAACTCGTCAATTCAACAAAAAAATTAGAATTTTTGCTTTAACATCTTGCATCGACGCGTTGAACTCAGCAATTCAACTATGAAATCAGAATTTATGCTTTCGCATTTACTACAGTAATATCATAAAAAACGTGAAAAACAGTTGAATATGATGACAGTTTGCTCAATAACTACATTATCAGAGAAAAACTCTAAACATCAAATTACGCGAGTTGTTTTCAACTGCCTTGAACTCAGGAATTCAACTGCGAACTCAGAATTTGGGCATGTGTGTTATTCACTACAAAAATATCATAAAAAACGTGAATAACAGTCGGAATTTTGGAAAATTTGCTACAAAAATACATTATCAGAGACTTTAAACATCAAATTACGACAGTTGTTTTCAAGTGCCTTGAACTCGTCAATTCAACAAAAAAATTAGAATTTTTGCTTTTACGTCTTGCATCAACGCCTTGAACTCAGCAATTCAACTATGAAATCAGAATTTATGCTTTCGCATTTACTACAGTAATATCATAAAAAACGTGACAAACAGTTGAATATGATGACAGTTTGCTCAATAACTACATTATCAGAGAAAAACTCTAAACATCAAATTACGTGAGATGTTTTCAACTGCCTTGAACTCAGGAATTCAACTGCGAACTCAGAATTTAGGCATGTGTGTTATTCACTACAAAAATATCATAAAAAACGTGAATACCAGTCGGAATTTTTGAAAATTTGCTACAAAAATACATTATCAGAGACTTTAAACATCAAATTACGACAGTTGTTTTCAAGTGCCTTGAACTCGTCAATTCAACAAAAAAATTAGAATTTTTGCTTTTACGTCTTGCATCAACGCCTTGAACTCAGCAATTCAACTATGAAATCAGAATTTATGCTTTCGCATTTACTACAGTAATATCATAAAAAACGTGAAAAACAGTTGAATATGATGACAGTTTGCTCAATAACTACATTATCAGAGAAAAACTCTAAACATCAAATTACGCGAGTTGTTTTCAACTGCCTTGAACTCAGGAATTCAACTGCGAACTCAGAATTTGGGCATGTGTGTTATTCACTACAAAAATATCATAAAAAACGTGAATAACAGTCGGAATTTTGGAAAATTTGCTACAAAAATACATTATCAGAGACTTTAAACATCAAATTACGACAGTTGTTTTCAAGTGCCTTGAACTCGTCAATTCAACAAAAAAATTAGAATTTTTGCTTTTACGTCTTGCATCAACGCCTTGAACTCAGCAATTCAACTATGAAATCAGAATTTATGCTTTCGCATTTACTACAGTAATATCATAAAAAACGTGACAAACAGTTGAATATGATGACAGTTTGCTCAATAACTACATTATCAGAGAAAAACTCTAAACATCAAATTACGTGAGATGTTTTCAACTGCCTTGAACTCAGGAATTCAACTGCGAACTCAGAATTTAGGCATGTGTGTTATTCACTACAAAAATATCATAAAAAACGTGAATACCAGTCGGAATTTTTGAAAATTTGCTACAAAAATACATTATCAGAGACTTTAAACATCAAATTACGACAGTTGTTTTCAAGTGCCTTGAACTCGTCAATTCAACAAAAAAATTAGAATTTTTGCTTTTACGTCTTGCATCAACGCCTTGAACTCAGCAATTCAACTATGAAATCAGAATTTATGCTTTCGCATTTACTACAGTAATATCATAAAAAACGTGAAAAACAGTTGAATATGATGACAGTTTGCTCAATAACTACATTATCAGAGAAAAACTCTAAACATCAAATTACGCGAGTTGTTTTCAACTGCCTTGAACTCAGGAATTCAACTGCGAACTCAGAATTTGGGCATGTGTGTTATTCACTACAAAAATATCATAAAAAACGTGAATAACAGTCGGAATTTTGGAAAATTTGCTACAAAAATACATTATCAGAGACTTTAAACATCAAATTACGAAAGTTGTTTTCAAGTGCCTTGAACTCGTCAATTCAACAAAAAAATTAGAATTTTTGCTTTTACGTCTTGCATCAACGCTTTGAACTCAGCAATTCAACTATGAAATCAGAATTTATGCTTTCGCATTTACTACAGTAATATCATAAAAAACGTGACAAACAGTTGAATATGATGACAGTTTGCTCAATAACTACATTATCAGAGAAAAACTCTAAACATCAAATTACGTGAGATGTTTTCAACTGCCTTGAACTCAGGAATTCAACTGCGAACTCAGAATTTAGGCATGTGTGTTATTCACTACAAAAATATCATAAAAAACGTGAATACCAGTCGGAATTTTTGAAAATTTGCTACAAAAATACATTATCAGAGACTTTAAACATCAAATTACGACAGTTGTTTTCAAGTGCCTTGAACTTGTCAATTCAACAAAAAAATTAGAATTTTTGCTTTTACGTCTTGCATCAACGCCTTGAACTCAGCAATTCAACTATGAAATCAGAATTAATGCTTTCGCATTTACTACAGTAATATCATAAAAAACGTGAAAAACAGTTGAATATGATGACAGTTTGCTCAATAACTACATTATCAGAGAAAAACTCTAAACATCAAATTACGTGAGATGTTTTCAACTGCCTTGAACTCAGGAATTCAACTGCGAACTCAGAATTTGGGCATGTGTGTTATTCACTACAAAAATATCATAAAAAAAGTGAAAACTAGTCGGAAATATTGATAATTTGGTAGAAAAATACAGAATCAAAAAAAAAACTTTTAACCTCATGTTCCTAACTCGCTTTCAATGCTGTAAACTCAGCAATCCAACTATGAAATCAAAATTTATGCTTTTGCGTTTACTACAGAAATATCATAAAGAACGTGAAGAACAATTGAAAATGATGACAGTGTGGTAGAAAAATACACAATCAGAGAAAATTTGTTAGCATCAAGTTACGTGACTCCTTTTCAACTGCCTTGAACTCGTCAATTCAACTAAAAAATTAGAATTTTTGCTTTAACATCTTGCATCGACGCGTTGAACTCAGCAATTCAACTATGAAATCAGAATTTATGCTTTCGCATTTACTACAGTAATATCATATAAAACGTGAAAAACAGTTGAATATGATGACAGTTTGCTCAATAACTTACTAACCAATTATCAGAGAAAAACTCTAAACATCAAATTACGTGAGTTGTTTTCAACTGCCTTGAACTCAGGAATTCAACTGCGAACTCAGAATTTAGGTATGTGTGTTATTCACTACAAAAATATCAAAAAAACGTGAATACCAGTCGGAATTTTTGAAAATTTGCTACAAAAATACATTATCAGAGACTTTAAACATCAAATTACGACAGTTGTTTTCAAGTGCCTTGAACTCAGCAATTCAACTATGAAATCAGAATTTATGCTTTTGCATTTACTACAGAAATAGTATTAAAAACCGTAAAAACAGTGGAAAATGATGATAGTTTGCTAAAAAAATACATTATCAGAGAAAAACTCTTAAACATCAAATTACGTGAGTTGTTTTCAACTGCCTTGAACTCAGCAATTCAACTGCGAAATTAGAATTTGCGCATGTGCATTACTCACTACAAAAATATCACAAAAAACGTGATAACCAGTCAAAAATGATGATAACTTGGTAGAGAAATACAGAATCACAGAAAAACTCTTAACCTCATGTTACCTAACTCGTTTTAAATGCTCTAAACTCAGCCATCCAACTATGAAATCAGAATTTATTCTTTTGCGTTTACTACAGAAATATCATAAGAAAGTGAAAAACAGTTGAAAATGATGAGAGTTTGCTAAAACATACATTATCAGAGATCATAAACATCAAATTACGTTAGTTGCTTGCAAGTGCCTTGAATTCAGCAATTCAACTATGAAATCAGAATTTATGCTTTTGCATTTACTACAGATATATCATCAAAACCGTGAGAAACCTTCGAAAATGATGATAGTTTGGTAGAAAAATACAGAATCAGAGAAAAACTCTTAAAATCATGTTACCTAACTTGTTTTCAATGCTGTAAACTCAGCAATCAAACTATGAAATCAGAATTTATTGTTTTATGTGTGAAAAACAGTTGAAGATGATGTAGTTTGCTAAAAAAATACATTATCAGAGAAAAACTCTTAACATCAAATTACGTGAGTTGTTTTCAACTGCCTTGAACTCAGAAATTCAACAAAAAACTACAAACACTACAAAAGTATCGTAAAAAACGTGAAAAACGGTCGAAAATGTTGTTAGATTCGTAGAAAAATACAGAATCAGAGAAAAACTCTTAACTTAGAATTTTTGCTTTTACATTTACAACAAGAATATCATAAAAAAAGGTAAAAAACACATTTTTTTAATGATATTTTTGTTGCAACTGTAAAAGCAGTTAAAAATTATCATAATTTCCTTAATGTGCTTTCTTAAATATGCTCAATCAAAGAAAAAGTTTTATCATCAAATTAAGTGACTGAATTTAACTATGAAATCAGAAAGCATTTATACTTTTGCATTTACTATAGAAATATCATAAAAACACTAAAAAGCATTTGATTTGAAAATGATGATAGTTACTTAGAAAAATAGATACTCACGAGAAAAACTCCGAGCATTAAACTATGTGAATCCTTTTCAAATGCCTTGAACTCAGCAATTCAGTTGTGAAATCTGAATTTGTGCATTAACGTATACTACAGAAATATCATAAAAAACGTAAAAAAACAGTTTAAAAAGTCATTATCTTAGTTTGGTAGAAAAAAACCACAATCAGAGAAAAACTTTACATAACATCAATTTACGAGACTGGTTTTCAACTGCCTTGAACTCAGCAATTCAACTATGAAATCAGATTTTATGCTTTTGCATTTACTACAGAAATATCATAAAAAAACGTGAAAAACGTTTGAAAATGATGATAGTTTGTTAGAAAAATAGACATTCAGGGAGAAACTCTGAGCATTAAATTATGTGAATCCTTTTCAAATGGCTTGAACTCAGCAATTCAATTGTGAAATCTGAGCTTGTGCATTTACGTATACTACAGAAATATCATTAAAAACGTCAAAAAACAGTCTTAGTTTGTTAGAAAAAACTACAATCAGAGAAAAAGTTTACACAACATCAATTTATGTGACTCGTTTTCAACTGCCTTGAACTCAGCAATTCGATTGTGAAATCTGAATTTGTGCATTTACGTATACTACAGAAATATCATAAAAAACGTCAAAAAAACAGTTTAAAAAGTCATTATCTTAGTTTGGTAGAAAAAACCACAATCAGAGAAAAACTTTACATAACATCAATTTACGAGACTCGTTTTCAACTGCCTTGAACTCAGCAACGCAACTGTGAAATCAGCGTTTGCGCTTTTGCATTCACTAGAGAAATATCATAAAAAACGTGGCAAACAGTTGAAAATGATAACAGTTTGGTAGAAAAATACACAATCAGAACTTTAGCAATACATTTCATGTTTTGAATGTTTTTCCTCATCTTATTGGTCAAAATGTATGTCATATTAACTCATGACGAATCATTTGAGGAAAAAACAATTAAAACATAGAACGCCGAATTGATCTTGACTTGTGACTTTTGTTTATTGTCAATTTCAACGACTTTTTTGTCATGTTTTAAAATAATTTTGATCATTTCATTACAAAATGATGTATAGTAGAAATTGTGTAAATTAATTAATTCGGGAATAATAATCGAAAACCATAATAATGTTCAGGATCCTTCTCCTCGAAAAGTTCTGGCGGCTTATAAATTATAAATAGTGATGACTTGTTTCTATTGTAACAAAAAGCTTAAAACCTCAGGAAATGTTACCAATTTAATGGTACAAAAATATCGATATTTTTTACAGTATCGATGGTCTACTTTCGATGTATCATTTGACAACAACATCGATATTTTAAGAGTTTTTCGCATCCTTACTCTTGTGTCGCGTTCACCATTGATAATTATTATTCGACGACAACACTTTCTTGGTTGGTTAACCTTTGAAAGAAAGGTTGCATATATCAAAAAGTCCTGGCCCCAACGTCGCCGACCCACATTTGCCTACGTCTGTGTATCGACGCGATAGCGCCATAAAAGTTGAGCGGAGCACACGGCATGAATGAACGGAACCAAAGTACACAATGAACCCACGCACCCGAAGAATGGGACCAAAGTAGGTTGTCTCAGGGTGGGAAAAAAAAGTCCGGCATGCTAAAAAGAACCCACCAGTTTTACTACTACACATGTTATTTATGATTCGAAACATAATTAAGTCGTGTGGTGTTTCCGTTTTGATGAAAGATTAACGTTACGTCACATGACATTGTTGTGAATGGGCGGTTAGTATAATGTTCGTGCGTTTTAAGTTAGTTTATTTCAATACGAGAGGAGAGGAAAATCGCTGTAAAAGACACAGAAACTTGAGTTTTTGGTCTACAAAATATAGTAGGCATCGCAAATGCAACGGTGCCACGTTGACTGAATTTTACTTTATAGTTTTTTATAGCCATATCCAGAAAATCGTCAACGTCATTGATGTCAAAACAGCAATTCGTGAATGAGATGACGAAGATCAAATGCTCAAATCTGCACTCATGTGCACCCTGTATATTTAAAATTGCCCCCTTTTCTCAGTTCTTGGAATTGCATCTATGTTTTTGTTCTGTCTAGTCCCCCTCGCCAAGTGACCGACATAGAACCTCAACCTTAGAAACCGCTTGTAATAAAACTAAAGTCAGTGAAATAGGTCTCAAAGGATGAATAGGTGTCAAAAAGAAAAGTCAGAAAGTCGTCAAACGTCTATAGAAAAATGTGCAGGTGTCAAGGAATATTTTTCATACCATCACTATTTATGTACACAGATGCTCCCTCAGACTACACCAGGAAAGACTCTAACCCTGAACATTCCGCGAATATATTTAGATCCTGCTGAGGAAGGATTACTACTAAATGCTGCAGAAAGTGCTAAGACTTCATTGCCAACCTGAGGGTAGTAATTTTTGTCATTTTCTCGCTCTGCGGTTGGTGAGAGACCATTTGCAGTACCTCCTCTTTTAAAGTGTTAAGAGCCATGTTTTTTTTTTCACTCACCTGCACTTTCTGGCGTCGTCAGTTTTCCTGCGCTACTTAGTTCAGGTTAGATTTAAGTGTTTTCTTACTTGAATTTGACTTCGAATAGTCATTTTTTTTTCTTTTCCTTCCTTCTTCATGCAGCACCAGCGGCGGTGACAAGCGTCGCAAGTACTGTAATAAACAATGGTTTACTACAGTATTTTAGATTTACCTTCATAAGCTAGTGACATAACAGATTTTCCTCACAAACCAAAGTCAGTGGAAGGTGTGAAAGAATGATCGGACAAATTTGAATTCAGAGAACCGTCAAACGTCTACAGAAAAATCTGCAGAAGTCAACTCACAGATTCTCCCTCACACTCCAATAGGAACGACTCTAACTCTGAACATTCTGAGAATAGATCCTGGTGGGGAAGAACTATTTAACATATTATTAATAATAGAAAGATAGACGGTTTCGTCAAGGCTTAGAAACTCATCAAAAGTGGCAGCATATTATTTAGGATCCGGCGCTCAAATAGACATGTTCTCCATTAAGATGGGTATAACTATAAAGAAAATTATAATTAAAGCATGGGCTGTAACAATAGTATTAAAAATTTGATCATCACCAATTAATCTTCCTGGAGTTCCCGGAATTAGGACCCTTAAAGAGGTGCCAACTATGCCTGATTAGGCCCCAAAAATAAATTATAAAGTTCCAATATTTTTATGATTAGTGGAGTAAAGTCATTTGTTCGGTAGAATGGCTGAGTTAAAGGCAGTACATTGTAAATTTACCAACAGAATTATATCCTTTTGGTAAGTTACAGGCATCAGGTAACGTGCAGGCCACATATTAAGTTAAGAAAAGAAAATTTAAGAAAATGTGTGACACCAAAAAATTGCTAGAAAACTACTGACATAGATAAGGAAGTTGGTAAGTGGTTGCTGCTCTCTTACACACATCAGTGTGAACGTAAGATGTAACTATCCAAAGAAGGAAAGGCGTACCCATACTTCGTGCATATTTGCTGGTGAACTGAGCTATATTTGAGCTATCAAGCGAGCAATATAAGTAGATAATTGAAGAATAAATTCTAAGAGCACAATATAAATAACACTTTCTCATCATGTGACAATTGTCCATAAGAACCCTAATATGCATTATAACATCCCAAATCAAGCACAAGAGCAACATTTAAAAATGGGGCTCTCTGACCCATTTTTAAATGTTGGAATGCAGGAAAAACTGATCAATACCGATCAGTTTTTCCACACTCTCAAGTAATGTGCAACACAGTTCATTGTCCAGTGACAGTTTGGAAAATTTTGGAAAATCGAGGAGTCCATTATTCGTCCCCTTATGCTAGGCCTATATTGTCAAGGGATGAATTGCACTATGAGGAACATTCCGAACAGATTCGGAGAGTGGACAATAGTTTGTCCCGGAATTTGTCATGTCTGCCCCAAGAGCTGTAGAAAGGATTTAGTCATTTTCTCGTTCCGATGTTGAATAGGGATCGTCTGCGGTACCATCTCTATTAAAGCCTCAAAGACCATTTTTTTTTGCACTCTGCTGCACTTCCTGGCGCCGTCATTTTTCCTGCAGTACTTTTTTCCAAAGGGCATGCAATAAGACAACAACACTGGTATGGCAACTGCGCGGGGCAGTGGGGAGGAGATGGGGGTCTAAAGCCACACTTTCTGCACTGGCTCTACACTGCTGTAATCAGACCGACGATATACTATGGGTTCGTGGTCTGGTGGCCAGCGGTACAGGGTCTGCTATGCGTTGAGGTTGGCCAAATTGCAGACGACAGGTGCATTCAGAACAACACCGGGAGCAGCTCTCAATGCTTTACTGAGAGCTTCCAATCTGGATGAAGAGGGAGGCGATGGCTTCCTGCAGGAGGATGGATTGCTGCGACCAGTGGAAGGAAACAGTCATGGGAAGCTGTCACACGCAGATCGCCAGCCTCATCCAGCGGGATATCTCAATTGTCCTGTCACAGGAGTGGCGCACTTGTGATCGGCTGAGACTAAAATAGCCATTTGGCTTAAACATCCCAACAAGAGAAGAATTCAAAGAAGAGCTACTGCAGCAATCCTCTAAGAATAATCAGGTATGGTATACAAACGGATCAAGAATGGCTGATTCACAGTCGTCCGGAGCCGGAATATACGAAGAAGGACATGAAGAGGGCGAGAGCTTTCCCTTGGGAAGCCACACGACGGTTTTCCAGGCAATATTTGAAGTGGTCACACGACCAGAACTCAAACAAGGAGCCGAACAGGACAGCTTCATCTACTCCGACAGTCGGGGGGCCCTGCGAGCGATCTGCAGGAATATGACGAGTTCAAAGCTTTATCAGGACTGCAGGGATGCTCTAGCGTCACTGGCAGAAACATAAAGAGTAACTCTGGGATGGGTTCCTCGACATAGGGTCAGACATGCTTTACTGGACCGGAGCCATGTCTAGGAGTAAGCAAAAGGTACGTCTCTCACACTCTAAATGAGTGGGCATGGGAGAGTACCAGGACAAACTGGACACAGTCAGGAATATGTAGACAGACCAAGGAAATCTACCCTAATCCGGATAGATCCAAGGCGTCGTGGCTACTTGGGAGAACCTGGGAGACTTTCTAGGAATCCTCACTGGCCACTGCAGACCATTCACCTCCTAGGAACGGTGGACAGTCCATTCTGCACCAACTGTAGAGCAGGAGAAGAATCGTAATACCACTTTCTTGGAGTGTGCTATAGATGGGCGCAACTGCGCCACAGGACACTGGGAGCAGCCTTCCTCTATCGAGAGGAACTCCATTCTTCATTTTAAATGTCAACAATTGTCAACATTTAAAACGTGAATTTAGGTTATATTATAGTATAGGTTATGTTATTGGATTGGTACTTCTTCTTCGTCTTCGGTCTTATCCGTTACGGACGTTGGCTATCATCGTGGCTCAATGCTCAGTTTTGTTGGCTACAACGAGGAACATTTCAATGGAAGTCGCGCCAAACCACTTCCGGAAGTTCGCGAGCCAGGAAATTCTCCTTCTACCTGGTCCTCTTCTACTCTCCAGTTTACCTTGCAGGAACAGCTCTAGTAGACGATACTTGACAGGGGTTTTAATGACATGGTCCAAATACTCAAGTTTTCGTTGTTTTATGGAATTCATGAGGGTTAAGTTCATTCTTCGTAGGACTTCTTCGTTGGTTACTCGATCAACCCAGGAAATTCTTAGGAGTCGGATTGGTTATTGCAGTGATATTATTTGCTTTCGTCCCCTTCAAGATAAGATATCCATATTGACTTGACCTCTATTCATAAGAGAGTGATGTGGCACCTCCAAACTGTCTTCGACATGCATGGTGCAGTAGGTCAAATAAAGTTTGGAACTGTTAAATGTGAAAGATTTACGGCAGTTTGTGAAAATTACGGCAGAGATTGGTAAAATCCTACCTACGGTCGGTGTTGCTGTACGGGGCAGAGATCTGGACCATTAAGGCCCCTAAATTGGTTAGAGGCGTTTGAGATGTGGTTACAACGGCGAATGCTGAGAATATCCTGGACAGCTATGCAGACCAACGAAATGGTACTAAACAAGGCCGACGCAATACAGTTACCTAAGTGTAGGAAAATCTCATATCTTGGACATGTCTTCAGAGGAGGGCGATACAGAATCCTACAACTGATCATGATGGGAGAAGTGGAAGGAGGTAGAGGAATAGGAAAAAAACAGGCTTCCTGAGCTTCCTGGCTGAGGAACATCCGTGAATAAACGGTATACGCAGCGCAGAGGAACTATTTCGATTGGCGCAGAATCGAGAAAAACTTGCCCAAGTAATTGCCAACGTCAGGGGGACCTGATATGGCACTTGAAGAAGAAGATGTAGGTTTGTGACAGTCTCACTATATAACGCACCAGCGAGTATCCATAAAAGTTTTTGCCGGAGCTTTTTATGGACATCGACTATGCACCCCAGTATAACGGTTTTCAAAATTTCCTAGAATTTGAATTACAGCTTAACAACATATGCAATTGAGAAGTTCTAAAAGTAAAAGGTTTCGAACTTATTATGACGTCCAATTATTCAACTAACTGATGAAAACATTCTCATTACCTCGATGACAATTGGAAAAGTCTAACCTTGCAACCAGATATTTTGCTGGTTTTTATGGAATATCTATTGATCTTTTTCCTTTTTTTTTCAGGTTAAAATTGCACATTTCGAAAGTGACAGTTCCACATATCCAGATACAACAACGGCAGATAAATGGTAAGGTTCATTCACTATACATAATGCAGACCCAATTTGATTAATTTGACTTTGACTTAATTAACCCCCCCCCCCCCCCCCCCCCTCGCCGAGGTGTTATAGACATGGACTTTTTTACATGGACAATTCATTAAAATTGGCCGCGTTCACAGCGGACTCAACCGTTGCATATTTTGAGCACGGTTTACTCGCTGTACGGAAGCGGTGAGTGCAATCTGTTAACTAAACGTTTCACCGGGGAAATACATCGTTGAGTTGGTGAGAATTTCCGTTCAAGGTCAAAATCTAAACTACTTTAAAAGTTTGTTTGTACCTATGACGGTTTAATATTAATAAATTTGTTTAAAAAGAATATATCTTAAAAGCGAAAATGACGGAGAAGCCTAAATTTATAGTTCTCAAGGATTAGAAAATTGTAAATAATAATTTAGGGAACTCAAATTTCCAATACGGTAGGTGTTGAAGTACCTATAATTTTTCTGTGTTTTGATTCTTATAACATAATATAATATATGTAATTGCCTTATTCTTTCAGAAGAACCCTTTAACCTGCAGAAAGAAGGTAGGTTTCAGCTTCTACTCTAACAAGATTAAATATCCATCTAACGTAACATTTGAGGAAGATACTGGTGCTGGTGAGAGCCTAAATGATGAAATAAAAAATGCAGAACAGTAATAATAATGATTCAAATTTCATATGGAATGAGAGAAGTTCTTTTTTTATGTGAATACGAAAAAGAACGAGGCAATTTTAGAAACCCTAAAGTAAAGAAAAAAATTCTGTGGAATAAAATAGCCGACTTAATGTGTCAACATGGCTTTATTGTTGATGGTGCATCTTTAGACCAAAAGTTCAGAAATATGAGGTCAACGTTTAATAAAATAAAAGATAACAATAAAAACAGTCAAACAGGACGAGGGCGTATTAACGGGCCTTACTACACGAGAATGAGTGAGATACTACTTTCTGATAAATCTGTCAATAATCCACTAGCAGTTGCAACATTACATGCAACTGAAAAGCCTTCCAGAAACTCCAAAAATGCCTGTGTTAAAAGAACAAATTAGACAAATTTAGAAAACGTCAACTGCAAATAGAGGAAAAGAGATTAGAGGAGTTAAAAAAAAGTCAGACTAGCCATTGAACATTCAATTCAGGTGAATGCAGAAAACATTTCTTTGATGAAAACATATTTGGAGAGACAAGACAATATTCTGTAATATAATTACCATAAATTTTATTTAAAACAATGTTAGATTACAGTTTTCTGTTATTCTGTTAAAAGAGTCCTGCAATATAATTTCTTTTTGTTGTTCCTTGGTTATTTTGATTTCCTACTTCCTCTTCGCCCTGAAATCCGATAGGTAAATTTGGCTCCTCATCATCATTATTGAACAATTCAAATTCTTCATTATTCAGCAATATAAAGTTATGAAATATACAGGCAGCTAAAATTAGCTCAGGCATTTTGTCATTTAGTCGCCTCCATCGTCATAAAAATCATCAATTTTTATCAAGAAACTATATTGATAATTGAAATGGTTACCTTTTAGTAAACCAAAAGCTCTTTCAATTGCTGACCTTTGATCAGAGAGTACTTCATTACATCTTGTTTGCTGACCATTCAAATGGCCATTATCTCTAAATGGTTTCAGTAGATTTGCCATTAGAGGGTAAGCAGCATCCCCTAAAAGGTGCTGTTGGGCCGAAAGCAAAGGAGGGTTGTCCTGTAAAAGCCTATACAGGGTGTCTAGTTTAAAAGGATGTACATGGGGATATTGGAAACCGTTGGAGATACAAGGTCGGTTAAATGGAAGAAAAGTTGCCTTATGGTCTGCTTAAAAATAATCCGAGTCAATGATATTTTAAATCGATATTGTTCCGGTAATACAGGGTGAAATCCAAAATAGTGCATTTTCGAAAAACCCTAATAGTTTACTTATTACAAGAGCTACGGTCTTGAAACTTTCAGATTAGAGGTAGGAGCATATGACGGCATAGAGCAAAAGTCGTCTAGGCCTACTATGTTGTGCGCGGCCGTTGTCAAATTTCGTTGTTTTTTCTTATGGACGCCATATTGAATTTTTGTACTTTTAAAATCCCCGCAAAAAATGCTCTTCAACCATGTATAACATCTTTATGTTTGGCCAAGAAAAATACTTAAAAATAACAAAATTAAGATTTCATCGTAGGTGGCTTGAATATTCTTATTAAAATTGTGGCATAGTGTGCTTAGATTTTTCATTTGTTATTATCCAACTGTCAGAGCATAGTCTTTATTGGCAGTATTAAGAGTCTGCAGCTAAAAAAATTGGGAATTTTAAAATGAATAACGTTTCAAATAGTGAGAAATATGAGATGTTGCAGTGTTTTATTTTCTGTCGCAGAAATAATGCAAATGCTGAAGAAATGTATTTTAATAAATACCTAGAAAGACCACAAGCTGACAGACCGCCAGGCGAAGATAAAGAAAATTTGGTTTTGCTAAGCGTGGTCGAAACACCTCATACCTCTTTGCGTCAAATTGAACATACAACAGGCGTTGCTCGATCAACGGCGAATGCCATTTTAAAGCGTCATAAATATCATCCCTATCGTGAGCATCCCAGCCAGGGGATCCAGAATGGTGATCATATTAGAAGAATGGAATTTTTGTCAATGGTTTATTCAAAAAACTAAAAATACCTAATTTTACCTTAAAAGTCCTCTGGTCTGATGAGAGCCGATTTACCAACTGTGGACTATTTAATCGTAAGAATACTGTTTACTGGTCCTATGCAAATCCGCGGCAATTAGATGGGGATTTAATGTGTGGCTAGGAGTTGTGAACACACATCTGATTGGGCCGTACTTTTTTAATGAGAACTTAAGCTCCGAGAGATATTTGAACATTCTGCAAAATTCTTAACGTAGCAGAAGAAATAATGAGACTTCCACTAGCCACCATACAGAACATGTTTTTTCAGCAGGACGGTGCTCCACATCATAATGAGCGGATTATTGCAAACTATCTGAATGCTGAATTTGACGATAAGTGGACAGGCAACCTGGGACAAATTGCATGGTCTGCAAGGTCCCCTGATTTAACACCGCTCGATTTTTTTGTATGGGGTCATGAAAAATCAAGTATATCGTAGGTCTTACGAAACCGTAGAGGAACTTAGGCTAGTTGTTAACAGAAACTGTTAACGAACTTACTCCGCAAATAGTAAGAAGCTGTTGCGAAGCGATCCTGGGACGTGCTATGGCGTGCGCGCGAGAGAACGGTGGTTTATTTGAACACTTAATTTAAATCTAAAATAGGTAATTTCGCTTCTTTGTTTTAATTATTCGTCGTATGAATAAAGGTGTTTAGTTCTGGTTTGTACAGTTTTTGAATAATTTTACTAGTAAACTTGGCAAAATACCAAGCTTAATAAATCTACACGTAACTTCTCCTATTTAAAGTGAAATTGCTGTTCATTTACAGTAAGTACATTTAAATAGGAATATCCAAGCCTCCACGATGAAATCTTAAATTCGAATTTTTCTTGGCCGAACATAAAGAAGTTCAAAAATTCAATATGGCGTCCATAAGAAAAACTAAATTTGACAACGGCCGCGCACAATATAGTATGCTTAGACGACTTTTGACCGAATTTTCGGAACCACCATATGCTCTTACCCCTAATCTGAAATTTTCAAGACCGTAGCTCTTGTAATAAGTAAACTATTAAGGTTTTTCGAAAATGCACTATTTTGGTTTTCACCCTGTATTACCGGAACGATATCGATTTAAAATATCATTGACACGGATTATTTTTAAGCAGACCATAAGGCAACTTTTCTTCCATTTAACCGACCTTGTATCTCCAACGGTTTCCAATATCCCCATGTACATCATTTTAAACTGGACACCCTGTGTAGTGGACTTAGACGAAACACTCTTGCATCATGCATTCTTCCAGGCATTCCTATATACAAATCTATGAAAAGAAGATAGTCTTTGCAAACTCCTTGTAGAACTACACTATGAAATTATTTTCTGTTGTAGAAATCTATTGGGTTATTTGTGGGTTGCTTAATTGGAATGTGACAGCCTACCATACCTGGAAAACCTAAAGAAAACCAGTACCAATAATTATTATTGTTTAACTCTATTATTAAATGGGACCTCAAAGCTGAAAATACTTACCGCATCGTTGCTCATTTCTCACTTCCATCTCATGACTCTCTTCAGCAGTTGGCCATCTATTAAATCTTTCTTTGAGTTGAAAAAAATGCTTCCAATAATTTCAAAAATATAAAGTGCGTTTTTTTTTTAACGCGCAACATAGGATTTTACATGTTACATTTTCGGACCCATATTGAGTGTGTGACCCATGGTAATCTATTAGCACCAAAGCCATGAAACTTGGCAAAATTAAAACTGAAAGTTCTAACTTTACCCGTACTGGCCAATTAGGTCTTGAGGATTTGGAATAATGCATAAAAAGTAATATATTTTCCAAAAAAATGTGTCTTTTTACTTTCCTCGTAACTATTATGATTTCATTTTGATCAGGTGCCTACCAAGTCATGTTACCACTACCATGATAACAAGACAAATTTACACATTTTTTTAAGTTTAATGCTTAAACCATTTCCATTTTTTTATGTTCACCGGATCTGGGACTTTTGGAAACTCAAGTGCATAGAGTAAAACATTAATAATTACACGAATAGTACAAGTTGTTTTATTCCTCTTGTTATAAAAGCTTAGAAATAATAGCGACATAATGTTCTAAATGCCAAAAGTACCTGCCATTTTATCCGCATTTGACATTTACCTGACATGGAAAGGTGAATAACAATATCTACGAGGAGAGAAAAAAGATACACTTTTTCAGAAAATAAATGCTGTTTTTCGCGTTATTCCAAATCTTTTGGACCTAGTCAGCCAACAGAGGTAAAACTAACACCCCCAATTTTACTTATGTCAAGTTTCACAGCAATTGTGCTTATAGAACCCCACTCAACAGAACATGAAAAATTTAACACGTAAAATCCTATGTTGCTCGTTAAAAAAAAACGCACTGTATAATGCCCTGTTCCTTTGGAAAATCCAAATCTGACACTAGCTGCTAAAAAACTTTCTTGCTTTGCCATACAATCCATACAAAGAAAAGAACTTTTTTTTTCTAAATGTACAATCCCATTTTGAGTAATCATTGGGGCTACAATGTGGCATAGCCTGTCTATATCAAATCGAGAAAATCTGGATTGATTCTTGAAAACAGATAAGGTATAGTTTGGAACCATTTGTTCAAAATATCCTTTGTTATGTGTTGGAACATTTCTATGTCCAAAAATGTTATTATCAGGAAGGGGCTTCACTAATTCATGTATGACCGCTTCAACTCCAATCAAATTATTTTCCTCATTTAAAAACAATTCTTCTACTAACAGGTTTTCCATGTTTTCAGTTTACATAGATTATTTGATAGTTATAGGTCAGTGGCGCTATTTTTATAACTATATACAAAATACAAAAATTCAGCCGGGAACAATAAGACTAAACACAATAATTCAAAATTTACAAAACTACTGAAGCTAACCTAACTTTTT
Organism: Taphrorychus bicolor; assembly: GCA_951812265.1. Taxonomy (NCBI): domain Eukaryota; kingdom Metazoa; phylum Arthropoda; class Insecta; order Coleoptera; family Curculionidae; genus Taphrorychus; species Taphrorychus bicolor. Next base: position 18,549,025 of record OX638303.1, read on the forward strand.
TAAACTTCTTTTCATTCCGACAGGAGTGACAGGGCAACGACTCAACAAACCGTTCAGCATAATTACAACATGTTGGGTTACCATATGGTTATGGTTATAGTCAACAGTTAAGCCCGCTGAACGCGACCATTGGCTAAATTGTCAAAAAGAAATTTCTCATCTTTGGAGTCAAGTTTTTGACTTGAATCCCTGCAATTACACCTTTGATTAGAAATAAAAAAAAGGTCTAATTCTACTTTTTTAAAGGACTATTTTGATAACCACAATCCAGATACAATTTTATATAATTATTGAGTGGAAACGGTGAAATTATAGTGAACTTTAATGCTCCGGTACTACACCAATGCGTCTATAGATGTGCATCATCATTTGTTTAATTCAAATGGTTATTCCATGCAATACCGTATCGAGTCACAATTGAGTCGTTAAGCGGGTACTGTCTTGACGTGACGCTGTCGCCGTCTGGAAGTGGACGCCCTCGGGTAGTACCGCAGTACTACACGTCGTCGCAAAAGTAGAGAGAAAAAAAACTACTAAGCGTGCGGAAGAGCGTTATGCTCGATATGAATGAAGTAACATAACGTAGTACGTACGTAAGTACTGCTGCGAGTGGCATACGTTGCGTCGTGTCTGACTCGTTGCTAATGAGAGGCCAACGACCCAGTCGGTGTAACATCATTAGAGGATATTTAATTTTTAAAAGTCGGCCTAGTAGTCTATTCAGACATGGACATAGACCTAGTTAAGGAAATTAGAGCGTTTACCTGCGTGTGTTTGTTCGATTGCTGACGCAGGTTTTTTGTTATCTTACCTATTCCATTATTCTATATAAGCCCAATAGAAAAGTGTTTATTAATAAATACACAAACGAGAAGAAAACCCTATTAGCAGAACTTGACTAGCAGATATTTATTCTTGTTTTTGTTGACCAAGAGGGAATGCAGGAAAAGCTTTAAATAATAACAGAGACAAGTCAAAAACGTCTAAATAGTTATAATTATACTGGCAAAGCCTAGAAGAGCCAAGACATTATTCTTAAAGACCTAAGAAGCAAAGTACTCTTTGTGAAGAACGAAAATGTGTTTCACACGAGCTTCAAAATGGCGAATCATACCTAATATGTGACTGAACCCTAAAAAAATATGTTGGCCTAATGGTCTGTCCTCCCAGGTTCACAGCAGCAGTCTCAAACACGAAAGGCACCAGACGCAAGTTTACCCCTCATGACTGTAATGTTGCCCATCAAACCCTAACCCTGGAGTGAATCGCCAACTCGAAGTGTCCCTTAGCAAAGAATCTCTAAATGTGACAAAATGCGGGTTGATAGCTCTAAATATCGAAAAGTTTGCCTCGCACTGCAGTCTGACTATCTCCAGATCCGAGACAATACGGTAACGGAGTCTAATTGTGGTGTCGTCAGTAGAAACCATGAATGATTTCTTGAATCTACAGCAAGAATAGAAATGGTCCTAATACGGAGCCCTGTGGCTACCCATTTCTGGGGACACCTTTCACAAGCACCACACGATCGCCAAAGGCTTTTACTTAATACACTGGTGAAGGTAGCAGAATTAGGATAAATACACCTTTTCTTTATCGGAAATTGGCCAACGTTTCGACTATTTATTTAGTCTTCCTCAGGGCTGAAACCTAAGAATTGTCTGTGTAACAAATCCCAAAGCTCAACATTTTAACATAAAGTAATGTTTGTTGGAAAAGTGATTTCCTTAATATCAGCCCAAAATCCAAAATGTCTTGTCATTCAGCACTTGATTGGCATTCAAGAAAAACACCATGCCAATCTTAACAAGATGTTTTGTAAAGTGCAGACAACAACGATATTGGACGGAAGATGGAAACTGGCAGCGTCGCCGCTCTTATGAATGGAGACAGATAACAAGAGCAGGCTTTAGAGCACCCAGAAAAACAACCGCCTTAAAGGACGAATTGAGCGAGTCCGCAAGAGCCAATATGGGAAAGCTTCTGACAGAACCCACAAACACCCTCTTACCCCTTCCGAAACTGGTCTTTCTCTGTAGTGCAAAACACGGGTCTAATTTAACGGGGGGTCAGAAGATAGAAAGAAAAACCCAGGCACAGGGACCAAACCTGGGTTTAAGAACGTTTGGCCCCACCTTTAGAGGTGTGCCAAAAATTTAGCAGTGTTCCATACTTGATCATCCTACCTACCTATATACTTACCTACTATGTTGCATTTTAAACAGCATTTTACTCAAAGAAACACCCTTCAAGTGCCTATATGAGTGATTCTTTAGGTGGAGCTCTTTTTTATTGCCAACTGAGAGTTCAAGTCAAAATTGCCATCTAAGCTGACACATCTCAGCGAATGCAAATCATCAGCTGAGTCAGCACCTGCTACTAAATATCAGGACATTGATGCTGACCTAATCTGCAACACTCAAAGGCCTCCATTCGAAGGAACCACGTAAGGGCCTAATAAATTTGTGGAGCTTGAGAGTAGGTAGTTATCCTTTAGCGTCCCAGATTTAACTTGCTGACCGGTATAGTGTTTCAGACAACCTATGTTATGCTACTCAATATACCACTCGAGAGTGGTATATCGAGTTATGCTACTTCACTTGAGAGTAGATTTTAAGAAAACATAAGTATGATAAGGAACCTTGACAGAGTCGTTTCCCTCTTCCTTCTTTTTAGAAGGCTACAGTCTGAGGGATTGTCAGCATTTGAGCCCAACAAGTTTCACAAAGCTGAGTCCATCACAGTTGATGTGCAGAAAAACCCTGGAGGTTGATCATTACCCCTATGAGTGCAGTAGGTCTAAGGCCTATACATTTAGAAAATGTATAGGTTTTTATGATATTATGGTCTCCGTTCATTTTTTTTGTAAATGGAGAATATTCAATGTTAGTGTCGTTATGCCAAACCATAACTCTTAACTGCACCATTTTACTGATTTTTAACAATCTCATATCTCAGACTTGGTAACTTCCTTCAACTGACGTGATGTCATGTATGGTTAAAAAAGGTTAACACCTGCCGAAAATACAATGTCGAGTAACCAGCGGAAGAGCCCCTGAATACTAGATTCCGAAGGACTTAACGACGATTTCTCGCAATTAGTTGTGCTAGCTCGGCGGAATTGGCGCCCAATGTGGGGCTCACGTTTAGGTTTGTTGCAAATAAATACCAAGAATATATACTATGACTAGCCCACGTTTCCACGCCGTAAGGAAAATGTTAAGGAAATCAATGTGGGACCTGCGTTGGGCGTCAACTAATATTTATGATGTTTCTAGATATCTGGGGCACTTTAGGTACCAATTTAACTATATCTCTAATTCGTTCAGATGCGTCTATCATGTATTTCTTAACGAATACATGTCGTTAACAGGAATCATTAAAACAAACGGTAATCTAAGAAAAGCCGATATGTTGGCACAGAACACCATTTTGTACTCAACAAAATCAGAAAAGAAAATGCATTCTTACTCTTTATCTAATTAAGAATATACAGGCGTTCAATGTAAGGCTAAATTCAGCGCCAAATAGTGTTTTTTTGCGTTTAATGTAACGTTTGCATAGGTCTTTTCTAGGGTCCATGTTGGGCGCCAAATTATGGAATATTTCTAGATCTAGTTGCGTCTCGATTATAGTCACTCATTTAATTATTTTGTCATAATTAAACTTTAATTAAGTTAGGGTTGAGCTGATACCCTCTTTCAACTTTCAGAGACCGATACCGATACTTCCGATTCTGCAAAACCGGTAACGATATTGTATCTTAAGGTATCTGATCTTTATAATATAATAAATGGGCAATTAAGGTGAATACCTTTAATTATTGATAGTTTTGTTATAAAATTTTATAGTAAAAACAAAGCAACAAGGAGCACAACAGCTCTACTTTAACAAGCAAAAATAAAAAAAAAATTATACTCGCTTAACCATCAAAATAAGGCTTTGGTGAACTTTTTCACATCTCGTTGTGTTTTCCGGGCTTTGAAGCCGTGGTCCAATGGAATTTCTTCCTGACGTTTCGTCTACAGCTGCGGTAGACATTAAAAGAGGCGACGATTCGACTGTGGTGGGCTCCGTGGAATTTATTCCCCCTCTGCACAGTTGGCGAAACCATCAGTTTACGCGGTCATAATTAATTGGGCCCAAGCTATGATATATTTTAAGGATGTGTTTTATAGCTACAATCAACAGAATTCGATAAAAATTAACTCAAATATAAATTTAATTTTTTTTTTCGAAGTGTGGGTTAGAATTAGGGTCGAAATCGGTTAAAATAGACTCAAACGTCCAAAAATAACAATTTTTGTGTTTTTGGAGAAAACCAATTTTAGGACAAAACCAGGCCAAACTGATTGATATCGTCTGATATCTTGTTTTCGGTAACTTGTATATATCAAAATAACTTAAATTTGACTCAAAAAGTAACTATGGTATTTTTCGAGAGACTCAGATTGTGATTAGGGCCAAAAACGTATATCAAAGCATGTAAAAATACAAATTTGGAGTTTTTGACGAAAACTTCAGGATAGAATTAGAGCCAAAAGCTGTTAAAAGTAACTCAAAATACCTAAAAATACAAATTTGGAGTTTTTAAATAAACTCAGAATAGGATTAGGACCAGAACAGGTTAAAAATTCCCGAAGCGTCAAAAAATGCAAATTTGCAGTTAGAAATAGGGCAAAATCGATTAAAAATAGCTCATTATACCTAAAAATGCAAATTTCGAGTTTTTCCTAAAATTCAACTTAGGATTGTCGGTTAAAATTTATCCTCAAAGTCTTCGAATAAAAAGTTGGGTTTTTTTACCAAGTGAGCTTAAGTTTAGGGACACAAAATTGTGAAATTTTATTTTTTTAAGAAATTTAGCTAGAATTAGGTTTAACATTTATTAAAAATGATTCAAGACATTTAAAAATGGATTTTGGGAAACTTGGTTTAGGATTATGGCCTAAATTGGTACAAGATTATTCAAAGTTTCTGAAAATGCAAAAAGAGAGTTTTGGAGACATTTTGCTTAGAATTAGAGCCAAAATTGTAAAAAAAATCAATTTGGAGCTTCTGGAGAAAGTCAGACCCAAAGTGTCTAAAAATGCCAATTTGAAAAATTTTAGATTAAGATTAGTGTCAAAATTGATTGAATATGACTCAAGTCGTCTAAAAATAAATAATTTGAATATCTTGGTCTAGTATCATGGCCAAAATCTGTCAAAAATGAATCAAAGCTTCTGAAAATCCAGAAAGAGACTTTTTGGCGAAATTCAACCTATAATTAGGGAGAAAATTGGTAAAAAATTGACTCACAAAAATGTCAGATTGGAGCTTCTGGAGAAATTCAGACACATAGTATTTAAAAATGGAGTTTTCCATAAATTTATTTCTTGTGGTATTTTAAAAGTCATGCCCTGAATTATACTAGGTGACCCATCTCTATTTTGACGCGACAAATCACCCCTTCTGTACAAGCTAGAACAAAAGTTTCAGACCAAAAGTGGATGTTTATGTATGATGAAGCAACAGTGCACTATTTGACATAAACATTTTTTTCAGCGGAACACCCTGTATTTTTTCTTATTTTTAGGATCGCTTTTGAGTTCTAATAATATATCATGTTTCATATAAATTTTTCAAAATAAATTCAATTATCTATATTGCCACCTTTTTAGTCTTTGGTAGACGTCAAATTAAAGCTTTGAGTTTATCTTAAAAAGTTAAAGGAGAAATGTAATTCAAACCTTACATATTCTTTCCGATGTTTCAAAGGCGAATCCAAAAATAAGAAAATATACAGGGAAAACATTGAATTTCATGTCAAGAACTACACTTTTGTATCATTCTGTTTGCATAAACAAACTCCTATTACAAGTAGTTTAAAAAATGCAGATTGGAATTAACGATAAAATCGGTTAGAATTGACTTAAAAAGTTTAAAAATGGCTCAAAGAGTTTAAAAACGCAAATTTGGAGTTTTGTAGAAATTCAGGTTAGAATTAAATTATTAATATAATTACATTTTCTTCAGTTAGAATAAAAATGCAAAATTCGAGTTTTTAGAGAAACTTAAATTAGAATTGGAGTCAAAATCAGTTAAAATTCACTCAAAGCCTCTATAAAAGCAACACAATGCTTTTGAATTAATACAGGTTGAAATTAACGATGAAATTAGTGGTTAAAATGGAAAAAAATGGTTAGAATTGACTTCAAATATTGACACCGAATTGAAAAGTTCAAATATGGCTCAAAGAGTTTAAAAAATAACTAAAAAGAGTTCAAGAATTTTTTAGAACAGGATTAGGTTGAAATTGACTCAAAACATTCACAAATGAAAATTTTAGTCTTTTTGGAAAAATTCAATTTTAAGACAGACTTGACTCAAATCGTCTGATTTGTTGTTGGTAATTTTCTAAGAACTATACAGTGTGTCCCAGATAAAAGTGTCCAGCATAGGGATCATGTAAACGGTAAGAGGTAGAATTGGTAATAGAGGTTAAATAGGAGAAAAGTTTGGAATTAAGACGATGTTTTAAAACTTGCAATAATTTGAGTCCTTCCGAAGTTATGCGAAAAAAAGCGAATTTTATCGATTTTGCTTTTCACAAATAGTCGTTTTATTGGTTAACTTTGCATAAAAAGTAACAGCACTTTATACCGGATGTCCAGCAGAACCCTGGACATAGGAGATTAACATGGGAAATCGGTTTTTATTTTTTTGCGCCTGTACGGTTGATCTGATTGAAAAACTTTTAAGGGTAAAGTTGTAGAGCTTATGGTCAGCTGTCATCCTGTAATTTTTTCAATTCCTCAGTTTTGGCTGTTTTTTGGAAAAACGCCTCGAAAAGTGCAAGAATTTGAATTTGGCGCGTCACCCCCGCCATGGCTTGGCCGCCATTGCCGCCGTCACAGTCTAGTATGGTGGCCAACAAGTAGGTGTCATTGTTCCTAGTGAACCTGAAACGTCTTTCCAGCTCAATTAACAATTATTTTGCAAATAAATCTACTCAAGCTATGCCTAGATATTGCTTTAGCATCAATTATAGGTTCTCAATAGGTGTCCTTGCTGACAAGGTACTTTAACTACCTACCTACTACTACTTACTATCAGCAAGAGCATTCATCATGTATCATATTTTGAAATTTTGCTATGAAGAAAACACTTTAAATTAAAATCAAATTAGTAGTTTATATTAAATAATGCTTTACAATTCTGAAAAGTCATTTATTATGATAATTTAACTTACTAGAAATTGCATCTTTTAGTTCGATGAGAACAGAAAAAAACACAAAAAAAGAAGTATGTAAATTTCCTATACCAATGTTGCGGAAAATTTTTGGTTCGGCCGGATGCGATACTGAGTATCCAAATTTTAGCCAATTGTATCAGATCGATTGTTAGTTAAGCGGCAACATTGTAACACCTTAAAACGGAAGAACGCGTGGATCTTGAAGCTCAAGAATCTTAACCCCGGTTTTTGACGATTATATTGGCGCCCAATATGGGCCCCAAGTTTAGATTAGTTGCAACTACCAAAAAAACTGTGACTAGCACACATTGTAATCACACTATCGTATATCACGCCGTAAATCCATTGATAATGTTAAGGTAACCAATGTGGGTCTTGCGTTAAGTACCTACCAAGTAACATTTATGACGATTATAGTTTTCTGAGGTACTTCAAGTAAAAGTGTTATTAATTTTACTACAGCGCTAATTTGTTCAGATGCATTTTTAAAATTTCGACTATTATTACTTTACGAATATGTCTAGCTAACATGGATCATTAGAGCATTAGGCCAATCTATTCGCATAGAACACATTTTGTACTCAGAAGAGATAGTAAGATTCCTTACTATCTATCTAATTGAGAATATATCTGTGCCCAAGTTTCAGCGCCATTATATTAGTGTTTTTTTGTGCTTAGACCACACCTATTATTCAGACAACTCGTACCCTCAGTCTAGGGCCCATGTTGGGCGCCAAATCGTAACGTCAAAATTAAATAATCGTAATCTTCTTTGCCAATTATTTCAGCCCGAGTTTATTAACGTTGACGGTTAAAGCCTTAATTATAGCGTGTCAATGAAACGTAAAGTAGTGTACATGTCAATAAGTCAACCGGCCACAATGTAACACCTCCAACAATGTTGCAAGTACCGAGAATACCATGTCAAGCATCCAGCGGAAGAACGCGTGGATACTTGAATCCGAAGCATCTTAACGACGGTTTTTCGCAATTAGTTGCACCTAATTGCGACCCGCGGAAGAACCTCTCTCGCGGCAATATCCCTCAGCGTTCTTCGTTCTTCGATTTGAGATAATTAACGTAACTAAGCCTATAAAGTAAAATATGCTGCTAGCCGTTTAGTTAATCGCAGGGTGTACTGTTTCAACGAGTGTCCGAGGCCGCGAGCAGGTATTAATGTCAACTTGCAGTAGGTATGCCGATTTTTAACGTGCCTAAGCCGCTTATACAAGGAAACGTTCCGAGCTTTGGATGTTAGCAGGTGTTCAAGCTGGAGAATTTATGATTTTTCCGATTCTCGTAGCGCTGACAATTATTAAATGCATCGTTTAGAATTATTAATTAGTGCCAACGGTAATTACTTGCTAGTTGAAAATTTGCAAATAGACTTGACTCTTTGGGTGCGGTCTTAATAAATTTAAGGTATGCTGATATTGGTGGTCTCGAGCAGCGATTTTCTTACAAAAATTAAATTGAAATCAATGAGAAAGAGGCGGATGTCGGTAAATCGGCAAACATATTTATTTACAGAGAGATACAGAATACAAACAACGAAATTATCCCGTTGGTATTTACCGAGTAACGGAAAGATAAAGTGACAAGCTCAAAGCAAATATTTCTAGGAATTCTTCGGATGTCAGGCATTTAATACTGGCTAAGGCATCGTCGTCTTGAAATGTCTTAAACCATGTAGCTTTACCTGTTTCCGTCATTCAGCCGGTACTTAAGACTTCTAATTAATTTGCCTTTGGAACTATTATACATTTCAAACTAAACTGAACAAAATAGTCTAGTTCTTTGAGTCTTAAGCCTACTTAAGTCACATTTAGAATGTTTTAATACTGTCTTGCCAATTGAGAACTTTTTTCATAACTTAGCGCCGAACACGGGCCACATGTTAGGCGCTAGAAATCAAGTCAATGTTTTAGTGTCTCATACCCATATTAGACTACAAAATATGGATGTCATTATCATCACAATAATTTTATCCTTCATTCAGCTGATACTTAAGGATTCTATTTAAATTTTCTTTGCAACTGTATCATACTACATTTGGAACTAAACTGATTATGATGCTCGATTTTGAGTCTACGTAAGTCACATTCAGGATGTTTTACTACTGTGTCGCCAATTTAGAACTTTTCTCATGATTTAGCGCCGAACACGGGCCACAGGTTAGGCGCTCAAAATCAAGTCAACGTTTTAGTGTCTCATACCCATATTGGACGCCAAAATATGGGTGTCATTATCATAACAATAATTTGATCCTTCATTCACCTGGTACCTAAAGATTCTAATTAAATTGTTTTTATTATTATTATTACAATAATTTGATCCTTCGTTCAGCTGGTACTTAAAGATTCTAATTAAATTTTCTTTGGAACTGCATTATACATTTTAAACTAAACTGATCATGATGATCTACTGCTCACCTACTTAAGTCACATTCAGGATGTTTTACTACTGAGTTGCAGAATTACGCGTTGTGAGTCGTAGAATTAAGCATCCGCTTAATTTCTACGATTAATATTAATAAAGTAAACCAGGGAGACATCGAATATGCAATTATTAACTAGCGTGTTTCATCTGTTTGTATTTGTGCACGAGTGAAAGTATGTACAAATACAACTTATAAGAGATTGTAAACGAGTAGACCATACTTCCTTCTTGGTTAACTTGGTTAACGTTAAGAGTATTGCAACAATTACAAATAAATGTTTGAGAAAAAAGAAATTTACTTATAAGAAAATGTATTTTTTTACTCGACATTGACTTGATTTAGAAAATGTTCATTAAAGATAAGAATTTTACTCATTAATAAATGTATTTCTATCGATATCGAGAAACAAATCCGTTTTACTCAGTACCTGAGTATCTAAAATCAGTTTTCTCAAATCGTTTTATTCGCAAACAAGTTACCTTGCATTCGATTTTACTCGTGTGTAAATTGAAACTTAGATCCACTTCTACTGTTTTTTTTTGTAGGCTGTTTGTATTTGTGCACAAGCAAAACTGTTTACAAATACAAAAAATCTACTTTACTCAGTTACAAATCTATTTTACTCAGTGGATAAAATTAATTTGGTCAAGCGGTTTCACTTGTAAACATGTGAAGCTGTATTGGATTTTACTCGTGTACAAATTTAAATTTAAACCTGTGCCACTCGTGTTTTTGTATTTGTTTACAAGTACAAAAATTCGCTTACACGCTTACGCTACACTTACAAATAAATGTTCATAGAGAGAACGTAATCTTACTCATAACAAAAAGTATTTTTGTTATCACAAAAAATTTATTTTATTTAGAGACTAAAATCAGTTTTGTCAAGTGGTTTCATTTGTAAACATGTAAAACTGCGTTGAATTTTACTCGTGTATAAATTTAAATTTAAATTTAAATCTGTTTCACTCGTGTATTTTTAACCTGTTCATGTACGAGTAAAACTTTGTACAAGTTCAATTGGGTTAATATTACAGAAAAAATGTCGTGTAAGTGTTTCTACACGAAATATGAACTTTTATCCTGTTCAAGAGTATTGCTACAGTTACAAGTAAAAATTTATGATTGAAAACAGGAATTTTTACCCAAAAATAAATGTATATTTGTTATCATAAAAATCCTTTTTTTTCTTAGTGGCTTAAATTAATTTTCTCAAATAGTTTCATTTAAAATCAAGTGACACTGCATTCGATATTACTCGTGTACAAATTTAAATTTAAACCCGGTTTTACTCATGTATTTGTGGCTTATACTGTAACTACAGAAGAGAAGCCTGTAACAGTTTCTGATCTAGTACTCATTTGTTATCATAAAAGTATTTTTTTTTAGTGAATTTTGTCAAGTGGTTTCATTTAAAATCAAGTGACACTGCATTCGATGTTACTCGTGTACAAATTTAAATTTAAACCCGGTTTTACTCGTGTATTTGTGGCTTATTTATATTTATGCCCAATTGAAACCTTATACAAATACAATCGTGTTACTATAACTATAGGAGAGAAGCCTATAACACTTTCTATTCTAGTACTCTCATCTTATTTCGTATGAAAGAGTATTACTACACTTACAAGTAAATGTTCAGAGAAAGAACATAATCTTATTCATAACTAAAAGTATTTTTGTTATCACAAAAAATGTGTTTTATTTAGATACTAAAATCACTTTTATCAAGCGGTTTCATTTGTATACATGTAAAACTGCGTTGGATTTTACTCGTGTATAAATTTAAATTTAAACTTAAACTTGTTTCACTCGTGTATTTTTAACCTGTTCGTGCACGAGTAAAACTTTGTACAAGTTCAATTGGGTTAAAGGTACAGACAAAATGTCGTGTAAGTGTTTCTAAACGAAATATGGACTTTTATCCTGTTCAAGAGTATTACTACAGTGACAAGTAAAAATGTATGATAGAAAACAGGTACTTTTACTCATTAATAAATGTATTTTATTAGTGACTTAAATTAGTTTTGTCAAGTGGTTTCATTGAAAATCAAGTGACACTGCATTCGATATTACTCGTGTACAAATTTAAATTTAAACCCGGTTTTACTCGTGTATTTGTGGCTTATTTATATTTATGCCCAATTGAAACCTTATACAAATACAATCGTGTTACTATAACTATAGGAGAGAATCCTATAACAGTTTTTATTCTAGTACTCTCATCTTATTTCGTATGAAAGATTTACACTTACAAGTAAATGTTCAGAGAAAGAACATAATCTTATTCATAACTAAAAGTATTTTTGTTATCACAAAAAATGTGTTTTAATTAGATACTAAAATCACTTTTATCAAGCGGTTTCATTTGTATACATGTAAAACTGCGTTGGATTTTACTCGTGTATAAATTTAAATTTAAACTTAAACTTGTTTCACTCGTGTATTTTTAACCTGTTCGTGCACGAGTAAAACTTTGTACAAGTTCAATTGGGTTAAAGGTACAGACAAAATGTCGTGTAAGTGTTTCTAAACGAAATATGGACTTTTATCCTGTTCAAGAGTATTACTACAGTGACAAGTAAAAATGTATGATAGAAAACAGGTACTTTTACTCATTAATAAATGTATTTTATTAGTGACTTAAATTAATTTTGTCAAGTGGTTTCATTGAAAATCAAGTGACACTGCATTCGATATTACTCGTGTACAAATTTAAATTTAAACCCAGTTTTACTCGTGTATTTGTGGCTTATTTATATTTATGCCCAATTGAAACCTTATACAAATACAATCGTGTTACTATAACTATAGGAGAGAAGCCTATGACAGTTTCTATTCTAGTACTCTCATCTTATTTCGTATGAAAGAGTATTACTACACTTACAAGTAAATCTTCAGAGAAAGAACATAATCTTATTCATAACTAAAAGTATTTTGTTATCACAAAAAATGTGTTTTATTTAGATACTAAAATCACTTTTATCAAGCGGTTTCATTTGTATACATGTAAAACTGCGTTGGATTTTACTCGTGTATAAATTTAAATTTAAACTTAAACTTGTTTCACTCGTGTATTTTTAACCTTTTCGTGCACGAGTAAAACTTTGTACAAGTTCAATTGGGTTAAAGGTACAGACAAAATGTCGTGTAAGTGTTTCTAAACGAAATATGGACTTTTATCCTGTTCAAGAGTATTACTACAGTGACAAGTAAAAATTTATGATAGAAAACAGGTACTTTTACTCATTAATAAATGTATTTTATTAGTGACTTAAATTAATTTTGTCAAGTGGTTTCATTGAAAATCAAGTGACACTGCATTCGATATTACTCGTGTACAAATTTAAATTTAAACCCGGTTTTACTCGTGTATTTGTGGCTTATTTATATTTATGCCCAATTGAAACCTTATACAACTACAATCGTGTTACTATAACTATAGGAGAGAAGCCTGTAACAGTTTCTAATCTAGTACTCTCATCTTATTTCGTATGAAAGACTATTGCTACACTTACAACTAAATGTTTAGAGAAAGAACATAATCTTACTCATAACTAAAAGTATTTTTGTTATCACAAAAAATGTGTTTTATTTAGATACTAAAATCAGTTTTGTCAAGCGGTTTCATTTGTATACATGTAAAACTGCGTTGGATTTTACTCGTGTATAAATTTAAATTTAAACTTAAACTTGTTTCACTCGTGTATTTTTAACCTGTTCGTACACGAGTAAAACTTTGTACAAGTTCAATTGGGTTAAAGGTACAGACAAAATGTCGTGTAAGTGTTTCTAAACGAAATATGGACTTTTATCCTGTTCAAGAGTATTACTACAGTGACAAGTAAAAATGTATGATAGAAAACAGGTACTTTTACTCATTAATAAATGTATTTTATTAGTGACTTAAATTAATTTTGTCAAGTGGTTTCATTGAAAATCAAGTGACACTGCATTCGATATTACTCGTGTACAAATTTAAATTTAAACCCGGTTTTACTCGTGTATTTGTGGCTTATTTATATTTACGCCCAATTGAAACCTTATACAAATACAATCGTGTTACTATAACTATAGGAGAGAATCCTTTAACAGTTTCTATTCTAGTACTCTCATCTTATTTCGTATGAAAGAGTATTACTACACTTACAAGTAAATGTTCAGAGAAAGAACATAATCTTATTCATAACTAAAAGTATTTTTGTTATCACAAAAAATGTGTTTTATTTAGATACTAAAATCACTTTTATCAAGCGGTTTCATTTGTATACATGTAAAACTGCGTTGGATTTTACTCGTGTATAAATTTAAATTTAAACTTAAACTTGTTTCACTCGTGTATTTTTAACCTTTTCGTGCACGAGTAAAACTTTGTACAAGTTCAATTGGGTTAAAGGTACAGACAAAATGTCGTGTAAGTGTTTCTAAACGAAATATGGACTTTTATCCTGTTCAAGAGTATTACTACAGTGACAAGTAAAAATGTATGATAGAAAACAGGTACTTTTACTCATTAATAAATGTATTTTATTAGTGACTTAAATTAATTTTGTCAAGTGGTTTCATTGAAAATCAAGTGACACTGCATTCGATATTACTCGTGTACAAATTTAAATTTAAACCCAGTTTTACTCGTGTATTTGTGGCTTATTTATATTTATGCCCAATTGAAACCTTATACAACTACAATCGTGTTACTATAACTATAGGAGAGAAGCCTGTAACAGTTTCTAATCTAGTACTCTCATCTTATTTCGTATGAAAGAGTAGTGCTACACTTACAAGTAAATGTTTAGAGAAAGAACATAATCTTACTCATAACTAAAAGTATTTTTGTTATCACAAAAAATTTGTTTTATTTAGATACTAAAATCAGTTTTGTCAAGTGGTTTCATTTGTATACATGTAAAACTGCGTTGGATTTTACTCGTGTATAAATTTAAATTTAAACTAAACTTGTTTCACTCATGTATTTTTAACCTGTTCGTGCACGAGTAAAACTTTGTACAAGTTCTACTACAGACAAAATGTCGTGTTTCTAAACGAAATATGGACTTTTATCCTGTTCAAGAAAATTGCTACAGTTACAAGTTAAAAATTATGAGAGAAAACAGATTCTTTTACTCATAAATAAATGTATATTTGTTATCATAAAAATAATTTTTTCTTTGTGGCTTAAATTAATTTTATCAAGTGGTTTCATTTAAAATCAAGTGACAGTGCATTCGATGTTACTCGTGTACAAATTTAAATTTAAACCTGCTTCACTCGTGTATTTTTAACCTGTTTGTGGTATTCGTGCACGGGTAAAACTTTGTACAAGTTAAATTGGGTTACAATTACAGACAAAACGAAATATGAACTTTTATCCTGTTCAAGAGTATTGCTACAGTTACAAGTAAATGTTCAGAGAAAGAACATAATCTTACTCATAACTAAAAGAATTTTTGTTGTCACAAAATTATTTTATTTAGATACTAAAATCAGTTTTGTCAAGCCGTTTCATTTCTAAACATGTGAAACTGCGTTGGATTTTACTCGTATACAAATTTAAATTTAAACCTGTTACTAATAAATAAACCATAATACTAATAAATAAATGTAAAGTTGTTATCATAAAAATCATTTTTTCTTAGTGGCTTAAATTAATTTTGTCAAGTGGTTTCAGTTTAAAATCAAGTGACACTGCATTTGATATTACTCGTGTACAATTTTAAATTTAAACCCGGTTTTACTCATGTATTTGTAGCTTCTTTATTTTTGTGCAGAAGTGAAACCTTATACAACTACAATCGTGCTACTGCAACTACAAGAGACAAGCCTGTAACAGTTTCTGATCTAGTACTCTCATCTTATTTCGAGTACAATTTAAGAGTACATGTACAAATTTAAGTTTAGCGCCGGTTTCACTCCTGTCTTTGTAGCTTGTTGGGCAAATACGCAATTATATTCGTACACTGTGTACAAATACAATTGCGTTAAAATTAAGGAATAAAAGTCGTGTTACTGTTCCTAGACGAGTATATTGTGATAAAAACTTATGTTTTGTTAAAAGTTTAAATGCAAACCCGGTTTTACTCATGTGTTTGTTTTCTGTTTGTATTTATACACGAGTGATACCGTGGAGAGTTTCTCAACAAGTACGTTCGACTTCACTCATCACATTTGTAGCCTGTTTTTAATTGTGCACGAGTGAAGCTGTGTAATACAAGTGTGCCAAAAATTATACGGGAAAAATCATGTAACCGATTTTTTTAACTGAATTTTTAGGATTTTCCCAACTAATCTTTTGTTGAAGATTATTGCAACAGATACAAGTAAATATTTATGAAACGTTTGACTTGACTCGTGTACAAATTTAAATTTATCGCCGATTTCACTCGTGCATTTGCAGTCTGTGTGCACGAGTGAATCTGTGTACAATTACAATTGGGTTACCAGTACGAGTGAGAAGGTGTAATTGTTGTAAAGTAAGAAAATGTTTTTTAACGAGTACCTACACTTACAAATAATTATTTTTGACTCTTTCGAGTTTAGGCGTATACAAGTGTAAGTTTAGCGCCGGTTTCACTCGTGTCGCCTACAGCTGCGGAGATATTATCAAAGGTGGTGAGCCAATGGGCGAACATACATATTTCCACTGGAAGAAAGATTTTTACGAACAAACTGATGGTGTAGCTATGGACAGCCTCCTTAGAACAGTAATAGGTCCAACTATTTTATGGAAATTTTCGATACCAAGGCATTGGCAAGGGCAACTAAACGGCCAAAGTGCTGGTTCCGAACGTGGACGACACCTTTGTTATTTGGAGCCATAGCGAGGGCGAACTTCAAAACTTCCTTTCACACCTCAAATCTATCAACCCAAAAAATCAAATTGCTATGGAGATACAAAAGGAAGGGCGCCTACCCTTTTAGGATGTTTAGGTATCTAGGAGGTCGAATTGGAAACTTGCACACACCGTTTATAGAAAACTAACACACACTGTCTGATATCTCAATAACGGATCGATTCATCATCCCGGACAGAAAAAGGGAGTCATAAAGACTCTGTGAGAGCCAAGAAAATTTGTGAGCCGGCTGAATTGGAACGGAAATGAAGCATCTGGAAAGAGCATTTGGTTGGAATGGATACAGCAAGCACGAGTTCGATAGGCCGTTCGTTCAAGGAATCTAGAGCGCCAGGAACGAAAAACGGGAGAAGATGAAGAAAAGCTCGGATGGAATAGTCCACCCTACATCCACAAAGTAACGATACACCCACTCGTACAATGCAACAGAGCTTGAGATGAGCCAAAGACTGCAGAGATCCTCTATCGGCACCCAGAGTTAACCGTGTTCCATACAGCTGTGGCTCGGCATATATTGGCACCACAAAACTCGAGGATTACGGAACACAAGAGGAGTTGCAGGCTGGGACAAACACAATGTCAGCAGGTAGTAAGTCAGCAGTAGTAGAGCACGCTCTCTCCGAAGGTCACGACATCTTTTTCAACGAGGTGGATATCTTATATCAATCGCAGCGTTTTTACCCGATACTAACGAGAGAGGCCATTGAGATCTTTAAATACGACAACAATTTCAACAGGAAGGAGGAAATTTCGTTTCTAATTGCGGCCCACCACTACCCCCACTCCAGTCTTTCCACTGCAGCGCAACAGCTGGGGAATAAGTACCACGGAGCTCACTACAGTCGACGTCGGGAAGCACGGGAGATCACTTCGCTCATTGCCTCATCGCCTTTGATAATGCCTGCCGCAGCTGTAGACGAAACGTCAGGAAGAAATTCCATTGGACCATGGCTTAAAATCCCGGAAAGATTTCGATTGTTGTTTTGCAATTTTCATTAATTATGTTGATAATCTAAATTTATTTTCTCTCTCTGAAAACGTTTTAGAAAAGAAATAGAATTGTTCTTTTGGAACTGAACATGAGACTGGTCTTAACACATTTTTCTTATTTAGAAAACTTAACCAATTCTGGTAGATACCACATGCCCCAAGTTCGGCGCCAAACATTTATACACTACCACATTGGCAAGTTATCTTAATTATACTGCAGTTCAATGCGTAAAAAGCTTTTTCTTTTGGCGCCCAATGTGGGACATTTATCTATATAATTTTTTCGTTAGTGAAACCGATTGTCAATTTTTTTTTCTAGCCTGACCTAACTCGTAACCTGACAAACACTTTAATTTTGTTACCAGGTGCATCAAATGGGGCGCCAATTGGCTAATTTCTTGGGAATTATTGTCATTTCACACGTGTATATGTGTATTCAAAACTTGGGGAGTTGATACCGAAAATACTTGCCTTGAGCACTAAACATGTAAATATATAATAGCGCATAATTACGCTACCCAATACAAACACATAAAGTGGCTAATGGCCGGTTTAAAGGTCCACTTAGAGTTGTATAAACGTTTCTCGTGTCGCAACAGGGCTTTTAATTAATTTAATAACATAAATTTTACGAGAAATTTTTTTTGTACGCGGCGTTTTACACGATTTGTCAATCGAGGGAAGAGCGTGACCCTAATAGAGGCACGAAAGTGTGAAATTAAGTCATTTCTTCTCGTCGTTGACGTGTTTCATTGTCGTCTGATGCGTAATTTTGTTTACACAATTTTTTTATTTTCAGAATGGCCAAAACAACATCACTTCGTTCCTGAATGGCTGCATTCTGTTTCCGGTGAGTGTTGGTTTTGGAATTCACTTTAGAAACTCACGCAGCAGACCATAAGGAATGTCTTCATTATTAATGCAGACAGCAGCACATAATAATAAGCAGACACTTATTCTAATGAAGAGCAACATTTCACGACATACATTGTAGCACTAATAGGTCCGACACTTGACTAACCGATGACCATTATGCAAATTAATTTGTGAAAAAGTACTTAAATCGTGAGCAGTGACAAAAAGCACTGACAGCTCCAGCACCTGTTTATTATAGAGTCGGCTCCCCGTTATAATGGGAAAATTGTGCGGACTTCTGAGGCGTTACTCTGTCTGACAGGACGAATGCTATTTGCATTATAAATGATGCTATCGTAACGTACGATCGTTGTTTAATGTTTGCTCTTTAATTACTTCTACTACTGTTAACCACCTGTACAAACCTGCCATTAAGAATGGTAATCAGTCAAAATCTTGACGCACCATAACATGGCGAAGTTACTTCGGTTTGGAAGGTGGACGTTATTGCTCTTGGTACTTTTCCTATAAATAAATATCATCAATAATTTAAAAAGGGTCCAGCAACAATGTTTTAGCACACAATGTAGTATGCATCTGATAAATGATTAAAATTGCTAATAGAGTGAACAACAGCTTAATGGTTTTGGCACTCTTTCGCGCCTGCATAATTACTAGATAAAAGACAGTTATGTATGGGTTGTAGAATTCGGCATGAAACAAAGTCCCCATGCAGCTTTTCTTAATTACCCTCTGGCTAATTAAGTGATGGCATTTTGCAAAGTAACGCAATGTGCCTAATTAATTTGGGATGTGCTGGTTATTAACGTTTGTATGGAAATTTTTTCATTTCCTGTGTTTTCCCGTTCCAAATCTTTGATATTTAACTTCGACATCCTTCTAATTTTGTTCGTCTTTTTTTTCGCAAAGGCAAAAAAAAGAAGAAACTGACATGAAAATCTTCACTGTTGGCACTACCACTAATACTGTATTTGGTAGCACTTTTTCACACATTTTGAAGTGTTGTTAAGTGCTATTTGCCAAACTATTAATACATTATAACACAGTTAAGATAAGGCAGAATAAGATGTCCATAAACCCCTCTGTTTAAATTGTCTTAAGTAACTGAATTAAATTAAGTTCTACTTAACTTTCTTACTTCTGGCATAACTGTCAGAAGTCCTTACTGTTTTGACCTAACTATTTCATATTAACGTAACAAGTAATTTAACTGACTCAACTCTTACTCAAGATTCTTACTACTGTCTTGACTGTCTTATTACTAATGTAATGAGCAATTCAACTGCAAAGTTTTAAACAATCTTTCTTATGACTTAATTGTCATACTAATAAGTAAAATATTAAGTAACCTAGTTTTAAGATAAAATTTCGTAATATACCTATGATTTACTTTACTATAAAAAATGCATGCACCGACAATTTAAATGTCATATTACTAACAGTAAAAAATCCAACTGATCCAAGTTTTACTTAATTTTCTTGTTACAAAATAGTCAAAAATTCTTCATTTTTTGACTTAACTTTTCATAGTAACATAGGCAATAATTTAACTGACTTAACTCGTACTCCAGATTCTTACTACTGTCTCGACTGTCTTATCAGTAATGTAATGAGTAATTTAACTGCAAAGTTTTAAACAATCTTACTTATGGTTTAATTGTCATAGTAATAAGTAAAATATTAAGTAACTTAATTTTAAGATAAAATTTCGTAATGTATGATTTACTTTATCTTAAAAAATGCGCGTTAAAACTCACGATTTAGCTCTCATATTAGTAAGAGTAAAAAATCCCACGCACCCAAGTTTTACTTAAATTTCTTGTGACAAAATTGTCAAAAATTATTACATTTTTGACTTAACTTCTCATAGTATTTAACTGCAAGGTTAAACTTTGTTTCTTCTGAATAAACTGTTAGAGTAGTAACATATTAAGTGACTCAGTTTCAAGGTGGAGAGCTCTTACATTTGACTTACTACTGTACTTACTGCCTATCAAGTAATAATAAAAAATCCAACTGACATAAGTTTTACTTAACATTCTTACTTTTTGGAAAAATGTCAGAAATTCTTACTTTTTCTACTTTACTAGTACAAGTGATTCGACGACATTGTTTCATACTTCTTCCTTAACTGCCTTTTTAGTTGCATAATGAGTAATTCAACACCACTTTTAAAAATGACAAAGCAAGTACTTGAACTGATATATCTTGTTTAAGATCCTTACTTATGTTTTGACAGCCTTATTACTAACAAAATGAGTAATTCAACTGCAAGCTTAAACATTCTTTTTTATGATCTAATTATCTTAATGGTAAGTAATATAGTAAGTAACTTAATTTCAAGATAAAATATCGCAATACGTAACTTACTTATATATAAAAAGCGAAAGTTGGGTTTCTTGGAAGAAACCCAACTTTCGCTCAACTTGGCGGTCAAGAACAGTCTCTCCGTTATATATAAAAAAAGTAAGACTTACAACTTAACTGTCATATTAGTAACAGTGAAATATCCAATTGACCTAAGTTTTGCTTGTGACAAAATTGTTACTGAATACTGTCTCATAGTAACATAGCAAGTAAGTAAGCTGACTTAGCTGCTGCTTAAGATTTTTTACTTTTGTCTTTATTCTCTTATTGCTAATATAATGAGTAATTCAACTGCAAGGTTAAACATCTTTCTTTTGACTAAATTGTCATAGTAGTAAGTAACGTAGAAATTAATTCAATTTCAAGGAGAACCGTCCTTACATTTTAGTTAACTATCAAAAATAAAAGCACTTACGATTTAACTGTGGTATTAGAACAGTAAAAAAAAAACAATTAACCTAAGTTTTACTTCTGCCAAAAATGTCAGAAATTCTTGCTTTGCTGACTTTACTCTCATTAGTAACATAGAAAGTAATTCAACTGACTTAACTCTTGCTTAGCAGAGTAAGTTTACTTTTTTTGTCTTAACTGTCTTATTGGTAATAAATTGAGTAATTCAACTGCAACGTTAAATATTCTTTCTTAGAACTTAATTGTTATAGGCAGTAAGATAGCAAATAACTCAATTTCAAGGTGGAAAGGCCTTAGATTTGACTTACTTGACTTATTAGTAACAGTAAAAGATCCGACTAACGTAAGTTTCACTTAATTTTCTTATTTCTGCCAAAAAAGTCATAACTTATTACTTTGTTAGCTTTACTCACATTAGTAACCTAGCAAGTAATTCAACTAACACTTATTCTTATTCCTGCCTTAACTTTTTTTATTTGGAACATAATGAGTAATTCAACGCCAAGGTTGAAAGTACAAAAGCAAGTGATTCAACTGACTTATCTTTTCCTTGGGGTTCTTGTTTCTGTCGTGACGGTGTTATTAGCAATTTAATGAGTAATTAAACGGCAAAGTTAAACATTCTTTCTTCTCAGTTAATTATCATGGTGGTACGTAACACAATTCCAAGCTAAGATTTCCTTACATATGACTTACTTATCTATCAAAAATGGATGCACTTACTACTTAACTGTCATATTAGTAACAGTAAAATATCCAACTGACCTAAGTTTTACTTAACTTTTTTATGTCTTGACTGTCTTATTGGTAATAAAATGAGTAATTCAACTGCAACTTTAATCATCGTTTTTCTGATTAAATTATCATAGTAGTACGTAAAATAGTAAGAAACTCATTTTCAAGGTAGAGAGACTTATTTAATTGTCAAAAAATTGATACCTTTATGACTTAACTGCCTTGCCAGTAACAGCAAAAGATTCAACTAAACTAAGTTTTTCTCAACTTTTTTACTTCTGCCAAAAATGTCAGAAATTCTTACTTTGCTGACTTTACTCGTTAGTAACATATCAAGTAATTAAACTGACTTATAGGTATTAATATAGTAACTAACTCAACTTTCCAATTTCAAGGTGGAAAGTCTTATATTTGACTTAACTATCAAAAATTGATGCACCTACAGCTTAACTGTAAAAAAATCCAATAAACCTAAGTTTTATTTTATTTTCTTACTTCTGACAAAGATGTCAGAAATACTTACTTAGCTGACTTTACTCTTATTAGTAACATAGCAAGTAATTTAACTAACTTAACTCTCGCATAAGTTTATTACTTCTGTCTTGACTATCTTGTTGGTTGAGTAGGGAATAATCAGTAATTCAACTCGATCGCTCATTTCAAAGCGGAATTTTCATACATTTGACTTACTTAAGTATCAAAAGTAAATGCCGTTGCGACTTAACTTAATAGAAATATGCAACAGACCTAAGTTTTACTTAACTTTCTTGTGGCAAAATGGTCAAGTTTTTACTTTTTTTACTTACGTGTTTCATAGTAACATAGCAAGTAATTAAACGGACTTAACTACTGCTTAAGATTTTTACTTTTGTCTTGACTGTCTTATTGCTAATGTAATGATTAATTGAACTGCAAGATTAAACATCTTTCTTTTGGCTAAATTGTCATAGTAAGTAAGGTAGTAAGTAATTCAATTTTTTCAAGAAGGACAGTTCTTACATTTTAGTTAACTATTTAACTGTCGTATTAGAAAGTAAAAAACCCACTTGAACTAAGTTTTACTTAATTTTCTTCTGCCAAATATGTCAGAAATTCTTGCTTTCCTGACTTTAGTATCATTAGTAACATAGGCAGTAATTCAACTGACTTAACTCTTGCATAAGTTTATTACTTCTGTCTTGACTGTCTTATTGGTTGAGTAGGGTATAATAAGTGGTTCGATTCCAACGCTAAACATGATTTCTTCTAACTTCATAGTTATAGGTAGTAAGATTGTGAATAACTCAATTTCAAGGTGAAAAGTTCTTACGTTTGACTTACGTAACTATCAAAAGTAGATGCCCTTGCGACTTAACTTAACAGAAATATCCAACAGACCTAAGTTTTACTTAATTATCTTACTTGTGGCAAAATAGTAAAAATTTTTACTTTTTTACTTAAGTTCCTCGTAGAAACATAGCAAGTAATTAAACGGACTTAACTACTGCCTAAGGTTTTTACTTTTGTCTTGACAGTCTTATTAGTAATGTAATGATTAATTGAACTGCAAGATTAAACATCTTTCTTTTGGCTAAATTGTCATAGTAGTAAGCAACGTAGTAAGTAATTCAGTTTCTTCAAGGACAGTCCTTACATTTTAGTTAACGATTTAAGTGTCGTATTAGAACAGTAAAAAACACAATTAAACTAAGTTTTACTTAAATTTCTTCTGCAAAAATGTCAGAAATTCTTTGCTGACTTTAGTCTCATTACTAACGTAGGTAGTAATTCAACTGACTTAACTCTTAAGTTTAATTTTTGACTCTCTTCAGTAATTCAACTGTAACGTTAAACATTACTTCTTATAACTTAATTATTATAGGTACCTAGTAAGATTGTAAATAACTCAATGTCAAGGTGGAAAATTCTTGCTTTTGACTTAACTTAACTATTAAAAATAGATGCCCTTGTGACTTAACTTATTACCAAGTAACAGTAAAAGGTCAAACTAACGTAAGTTTTATATAATTTTCTTACTTCTACCAAAAAAGTAATAACTCATTACTTGTTAACTTACTCACATTAGTAACAGCAAGTAAATCAACTAACACTTATTCTTGTTTTTGCCTTAACTTTTTTTATTTGTAACATAATGAGTAATTCAAGATCAAGGTTCAAAGGAATACAGCAAGTGATTCAACTGACTTATCTTTTGTAGAGAGACTTCTTAACTGTCAAAAAATTGATACCCTTATTACTTAACTGTCTTGCCAGTAACAGCAAAAGATTCAACTAACCTAAATTTTACTCAACTTTTTTACTTCTACCAAAAATGTCAGAAATTCTTATTTTGCTGACTTTATCCGTTAGTAACATGTAACAAACCAAATAATTAAACTGACTTGTAGGTAGTAACTAACTCAATTTTCCAATGTCACGGTGGAAAGACCGTATATTTGACTTACTTAACTGTCAAAAATTGATGCACTTACAACTTAACTGTCATATTAGGAACAGTAAAAAATCCAATAAACCTAAGTTTTATTTAACTTTCTTACTTCTGACAAATTTGTCAGAAATTCTTACTTTTCTGACTTTATTCTCATTAATAATATGCAAGTAATTCAACTGACTTAATTCTTGCATAAGTTTATTACTTCTGTCTTACTTGCGACTCAACTTATTAGTAACAGTAAAAAATTCAACTAATGTAAGATTTACTTTATTTTCCTACTTTTTCCTACTTTCCTACTTACAAATTCTTACTTTGTCAACTTTACTGATATTAGTAACATAGCAAGTAATTCAATTAACACTATTTCTTACTTCTCTTTAACTTGTAACAAAATGAGTAATTATATAACCTATGACTTAATTGTCAGAGGTACACCGCAACTGATGTTGCTTTTACCGCCGGCTTTCTTTTCTTAACTCATTATGTCAGTCAGTATAACACTTAAGGCTGTCCATAACCATGACTGTAGATAAATTATGCTGAGACTAAACTCAAGGTCTTCTTAACTTTCTCATTTTTGACATAAATGTCAGAAGTTCTTACTTGTCTGTCTTAACTGTCTCAATAGTAATATAGCAAGTAATTCAAGTGACCGAATGTTTGCATAAATTTCTTACTTCTGCGTTGACTGTCTTATAAGTAACATAATAAAACATTCAACTTCACAGTTAAAAATTCATTCTTCTGACTTAATTGTCATTTTAAGTAACTCAACCTCAAGGTTGAAAATCCTGTATATTGGACTTAAATATCAAAAAGTGATGCACTTACGACTTAACTGTCATATTAGTAGCAGTACATAATTCAACTAACCTAAATTTTACCTAATTTTATTCCTTCTGACTTAAAGTTCCTTATGATAAGTAACACATTAAGGAATTTATTTTTAAAGTTATAGCCCCTTATGTAGACCCCCGCTTTTGACTCCAGTTTTGAAGTGTTGATATCTCTTATCACGTTATGTTATAGTCAAAATAACGGTTATGATAGCTGTCCTTAAATATGTCTTTAAATTGTTCGCATATTATAGGAATTAAAATGGAAAAAGTTGTCAAAACTACAATGAACAGCCACCGGTGGCACAGCCAACTCACTTTTCTAGCCGCTTCACTCAATATGAATCAGCTGATGATCGTTGACCCTGCATGACTGGATCGGATCCAGTAAATCCCAGTCTCGATGACAAAACTAAAAATTAATTATGTACATTAAACATTTCATTTCAATGGACTAGATCCAAACCGTGAATCAGTTTTAGTGTGTCGGTGTTTGTCCCAACGCCCCTCTACTGATTTATCAGCCGTTACTCATGTATAACGATTGAATAACTTCATTGTCACTTCCCATATTTGCCCTCTTGCCGATTTCGGACTGCTGGAGTAATGAGAATGAGGCTCATTTAGTGTACGATTACCTCGAAGTGTATAAAAAAACCCGGCAGGAAATGTAATTCTTGTCTTGAGCAAACACAGTCCCACATAATGCCCTTTCTTTCGCCTGCTGGCTTATCTCCAGACGATAACCTTTACGTTGTGACATGTCGGTATTTGCCTAGAGGCTTTTTTTGTCGAATTGATAAGTGCCAAATGTGGGAGAATTACTAATCGAGTCACGCATTACTGAGCATGTAAGCCAGTCGCAACAATAATTGCTCCGAAGAACTGGGAAGGAAAAATTGTGTTACTGACCGGGAAGCGATTGTTTTCGTAACCCTGTATAGAGGCGCCTACATTCTTGTCATAGAAATAGTGTGGTGTAGCAATTATCATTACCTATTCGTTATTTCGGGATATTAAATATGAAAATAACTCGACTAAAACCGCCCACGCTGATAATTTTAGATGTATTATCCTTGCGTTCGTGTTTTGTTTTGCAAGTCAAATATTTGGAACACTTCTTGGGAATTCGTTAAGGGTTTATAAATAAGTGAATACAATAAACATCAAGGAAACTGTAGCTGGTGGCAATGATGTCAATTTTTCAATAATCAACTCCACATGAAATTAAAATTATTATATACTAGAGGTAAGTGATCCGAAAGCGTATAGGCTGACTCAAAGGTCTATTTATAAAATCAACCTGTATCCTGCGGGTAATTCAGGTTCACAGGTAAATGTTAAAAAAAAGCGAAGTTTATTGACTTAACCATAACTCAGACTATTTAGGCTGTTAGACGAGGTCAATGAAACTTATTTCTATGCCGAATCGAGGAAAACCTGCGGGATCGCTTACTGCTTAAGTCTGGCAAACTTTCTCTTGTATCCTCATGTGTATTGGAAATTGCAATCATTTCTTGAAAACCTCTTCATCTTTTCCAATAACTTTTTTTTGTCTTATTAACTAATTACTTTGGACTCAGCTACAGCTCACTAAACTCGTATATTTTGAGCCAGGTTTAGCTTCCGGAACCTATTTTTTCTTCGTTCAGGGTACCAAATTTAATATTTTATCCAGGACCATACTATAATAATCACATTATTCTTGTACATTCTCAATATCAATGCTAATCTTTATTCACTCGTGAATAATTCACATTATTCACAAGTGAATAGTGAGTTGTCATGGAGCATGCAGTAGACAACTATAAACTGCCCTAAACATGAAATCGGTAGTTACCACTGGTTCATTTAAATAATTATCCCTCTATTAGGATGTATTAAGACAAACGTAGGTTTCAGAGTCTCTTTTTCACTAAAAAATGCACTTTTTACTGAAAAATACTTAAAAAAGGCCATAAAATGAAGTTTACCGTCCACCCTCTTGCATTGAAATGAACATGCAGGGGCGAATAGACCGTAATCTATCTGACGCATCAAACGTCGCGCCGTCGATTAGCGAAACCAGTCGTGGTCGTGGTTTTAAAATTGTGAATTATCTTTGTGGCACCTATAACCTATCATATTTGAGAAAACCCGGAATCTTGGTCATGGATAAAGTATAGTATTCAACTCGCATTTAATGAGCGTTATTTTCTCGGGCAACTTGTGCCACTCGCTTCGCTCGTCGACTCAATCGTTACCCTCGAGAATAACGATTCTCACTAAATGCTTGTTGTATAATATACTATTATTCTTTGTAGCTTAGCCATCAAGCTTATTATTAAACATGTTCATTGAATTATTTGACATTTTGACAAAATATTTAAACTTAATGTTGAATTACTTACTAATTAATAAAAGTATGTCAGAATTATTTACTGTTAACAATATAATTTTAGCAATTAAATCGCAAGTGCAGGAAATTTTGATAGTCGCTTCTGTGCTTCCCGACGTTGACTGATTCGAGTGTGGTGAGCTGCGTGGTATTTATTCCCCCGCCGTCGCGCTGTAGCGGAGGGACTGGGGTGGGGGTAGCGGTGACGCGGGGTTTCGGTGCACTTGAAATATGTCGTAGAACTCGCTTACAGTCTGCATTTAGAAACGTAATTTCCTCCTTCCTGTTGAAATTGTTGTCGTGTTTAAAGATCTCAATAGCCTCTGTCGTTAGTCTCGATAGAAACGCTGCGATTGATATGAGATATCCACCTAGTTGAAAAAGATATAGTGACCTTCAGAGAGAGCTACTGCTGACTTTTGTGTTTGTCCCAGGCTGCAACTCTTCTTGTGTTCCATAATCTTCGTGTTTTGTTGTGCCAATGTATACACTTTGGCCGACCTCAAGCTCTGTTGTATTGTACGGATGAGTTTAAAGATTGTACTTTTCCAGTAGCCTGCCGATCCTGTCTGTTACTTTGTGGATGTCCGGTAGACGTGACCATAGCAGACCATCCGCGATTTTCTTCATCTTCTCCCGTTGTTCCTTCCTGACGCCCTACATTCCTTGGACAGACGGCCCTATCGAACTCGTGCTTGCTACATCCATTCCAATCAAAGGCTCTTTCCAGATGCTTCATTTCTCGTTTCAATTCAGCCGGCTCACAAATTCTCTTGGCTCTCACAGGCAGACTCTTTATGACTCCCCTTGTCTGTCTGGGACGATGATTTGATCCGTTAGTAAGATATCGGTCAGTGTGCCTTGGTTTTCTGTAAACGATGTGCTTCCCATTGCGCCTCCTTGATACCAAAACATCCAAAAACGATAGTCTTCCTTGCTTTTCTATCTCCATGGTGAATGAATTTTTGGGTTGGTAAGAGTTGGGGTGTAAGAGGAAGTTATTAAGTTCGCCCATGCCATGGCTCCAAATAACAAAGGTGTCGTCCACCTATCGGAACCAGCACTTTGACCTCTTATTTGCGATGGCCAACACCTTGGCCTCGAAAAAGCCGTGGTCCAATGGAATTTCTTCCTGACGTTTCGTCTACAGTTGCGACAGACATTA
The DNA here is from genome assembly GCA_951812265.1 of Taphrorychus bicolor. Classification (NCBI taxonomy): domain Eukaryota; kingdom Metazoa; phylum Arthropoda; class Insecta; order Coleoptera; family Curculionidae; genus Taphrorychus; species Taphrorychus bicolor. The sequence continues at coordinate 18,577,744 of OX638303.1, forward strand.
TCAAATGCGATGAGGCAATGGGCGACGTGATCTCCCGTGCCCGTGTTTCTCGACGTTGACTGATTGGACTGTGGTAAGCTCGGTAGTATTTATTCTCCCGCCATCGCGCTGCAGTGGAGGGACTGGGGTGGGGATAGTGGTGGTGCGGGGTTTCGGCGCACTTGAAGTATGTTGTGGAACTTGCTTCCACTCTGCATTTAGAAACGTAAATTCCTCTTTCCTATCGAAATTGTTGTCGTGTTTAAGAATCTCAATGGCCTTTCTCGTTAGTCTCTGATCGAAACGCGCGATTGCGATTGATATAAGATATCCACCTCGTTGCAAAGGATGTCGTGACCTTCAAAGAGAGCGTGCTCTCCTACTCCTGACTTTTGTGTTTGTCCCAGCCTGTAACTCCTCGTGTGTTCCACAATCCTTATGTTTGATGACACTGCGTTTTGTAGTGCCAATAGTATACCGAGCCACAGCTGCATGGAACTCGGTAAACTTTGGGAGCCGATAGGAGGAATAGGTTTAAAGATAGTTTTAACATTGTGCTTTTCCAGTAGCCTCTTCTATCCGTTACTTTGTGGATGTATGGTAGACTAGTCCATCCGTGCTTTTCTTCATCTCCCGTTGTTCCTTCGTGGCGCTCTACGTTCCTTGGACAGACGGCCCTATCGAACTCGTGCTTGCTGTATCGATTCCAAAGGCTCTTTCCAGATGTCCAAAGATAATTCCACAAATAATCTTTGCTCTCACAGATAGAGTCTTTATGACTCCCCTTTTCTGTCTGGGATGATGATTTGATCCGTTATTGAGGTATCGGTCAGTGTGTGTTGGTTTTCTGTAAACGGTGCTCAAGCTTCCATTCGGCCTCTTTGGTACTAAAACATTCATTGCCTCATCGCCTTTGATAATGTCTGCGGCAGCTGAGTACGACACCTCGGGAAGAAATCCATTGGATCACGGCCTCAAAGCTCGGAAAACACTTTAGATTGAACTTAATTCTGGTTAGTTATTTAAGACCTGGCCAAGGTAAAAGAAGTAGCTTTTGAACACAACAAATGTTGAGTTTTGAAACACAAATTTGAAAACACATTTTCGAATGTGGCTTTTGAACATAAGGACACATTAGGTTTTAGAGCAAATTACAATTTTCATAAAACAAAGGTCTAATGAAGAAGTTTATAGGTATAACCAAGAAAGTAGTAAGAATTGTGAACCGATTTCGGGTTCTAGAGTTTTGATTAGAATGTAACAGAGAAAAAAAAAAGAATCTGTAAAAGGAAAAAGTAGAAAAAGAGTTTGAAACAAACAAGTTTTCGTAAAAAGAAGAATCTGGCCATGAGTTTAAAAAGAAGAGTCTGATTCTAAAAAAGAAATTAGTGAGGACTGTGAAACAATTTCGGGCTCTAGGATTCTGGCCAGAATATAACAGACAAGACCTGCTAAAAAGTTGAAAAAAAAAAAAAGAAAAACAATTAAAAAAAAAAAGTATTTCTTATTTTTTTTTAATAAACGACTGTGGCCATAAGAATCTGACTGAGGTAAAAGAAAAGTGACTTTTGAACATAAGAAAGCATTAGGTTTTCAAATAAAATACATTTTTTAGCAAATATAGGGCTCTGGCCATAAGTTCAATGAAAAAGTTTATTGCTTTTACCAAGAAATGATAAGAGAAGTGAAGCAATTTAGGACCGTAGAGTACTGGCCAGAAGATAATAGAGAAGATCTACTGAAAAGTTAAAAAGAAAAAAACCCAAAGACAAGTTTTTAAAAAATTCCAAAGTTTAAATTTTTAAAAAAACTGCTAACGCAAAAGATTTTTGGGGGTCTGTATCTCGGAAATGCCTTAGCCGAAATTTAAAACCTAAAGAGATTTCGAAAGGTCGTTTCTTCTAGAATCACGGCGGAAGATTGATCTTAAATAAGTTATTCTCTAAAGGATATACAGGGTAAAGAAAAAAGCACTGCAAAATGGTTGCATTTCAACCCCCTGCATTTAGTAGGTAGCGTAATTTCAGAACAGTCATTGTTATGACATTTAATGGCGTTAGTTGATATCTCGGGACGTGTTCGGCAGTTTTCGGTTTTTTGGCCTACAAAATAAATTACTGGAGTTTTTTTGACACTCTTTTGTAAGTCACCCTGTATCGCAAGAATGCCCCAGCCGATTTTAATAAGATAAATGATCTCTAAAAGATAAGTGATTGTAAAATCAGCGACGTAGACTCATAGTTAATAAAACAATTTTATTCCATTTTGTATAAGGATGGCAAGAAATCTATTAAAAAACTGATTAAAATTTTGTTTACTACGATATCATGACGGGAGCCTTAACTTTAAGACTCTTTTTGTAAGCGAGCTATGGTCGATATCTCGGGACGATTTTGGCGGTTTTTTGGTTTTTTGCCTAGTAAATCAGTTACAGGGCGTTTACAGAAAGTTTGAACTTTCTTGTAAATTACAATACAAGGTATCCTGAAATTAGCTGGGAAATCCTTAGGCAAAAATAGGGCACCATGTTCATACAAAAATAACCCGCAAACGCTTCTTCTCCGAGATGGTTGGACGGGTGGATGGGTGTCGAATTTTTTTTTTTATTTTTCTTTATAGCTCTTAGAGTTTTTGAGATATTTAACTCAAATTTTGAAAATAGGTAAAAATTTACCTATTTTTTTTTCTGGGTTGTATCCATTTTACCCTCACAAACTTTTTTATAGCACGCCACTGATCGTTTTTTCTTAAATGTTTCAATTCTCTATTCAATTTAGAAACTTTCTTGCCTCTTGCATCCTTATCATATGTCTCACCGTGTTCGAGAAATTTGCAAAAGTGTTTAGGGATGCTAATTTTTCCATAAGAAATGTCTCTTTTCTGCGTTCCTATTTAAATTCCTAGATACTGATGAAAAAGAGTCACTTATGGAAAAATTAAATGCATTTCTAGACACTTTTGCAAATTTCTCGAAAACGGTGGGAGATAATACAAAGATGCAAGAGGCAAGAAAGTTTCTAAATTGAATAAAAGTCTGAAGAGTTCAGACTTTTAAGAATAAACGATCAGTGGCGTGCTACAAAAAAGTTTGTGAGGGTAAAAGGGATACAACCCGAGAAAAAATAAGACCCTGCCGATTTTGGCTAGCGGTTGTATATCCTGCGATGTAGATAATAAATGGTTACCTATATTCAAAATTTGAGTTAAATATCTCAAAAACTCTAGGAGATATAAAGAAAAAAAAATTCAACACCCTGTATCTCGGAGACGAAGCGTTTGCGGGTCATGTTTGTATGAGTATTGTGCTCTATTTTTGCCTAGAGATTTCCGAGTTAATTTCAGGATTGGTATTCTAACTTACAAGAAAGTTAAAACTTTCTGTAAACTCCCTGTAATTGATTTAGTAGGCAAAAAAAAACCGCCAAAACCGTCCTGAGATATCGACCATAGCTCTTAAATGGCATTACAAAAAGAGTTTTAAAGTTAACGCTCCCGTCATGACATCGTAGTAAACAAAATTTTAATCAGTTTTTTATTAGATGTTTTGCCATCCTTGTACAAAATGGAATAAAATCGTTTTATTAACTATGAGTCTACGTCGCTGATTTTACAAGCAGTTATCTTTTAGAGATCATTTATCTTATTAAAATCAGCTGCGGCATTCTCGCGATACAGGGTGACTTACAAAAGTCAACATCAACTTTTTGCAAAACCCCAGTAATTTATTTTGTTGGCCAAAAAACCGAAAACTGCCGAGATACCAACTAACGCCATTAAATGTCATAACAATGAATGTTCTGAAATTACGCTACCTACCAAATGCAGTGGGTTGAAATGCAACCATTTTGCAGTGCTTTTTTCTTTACCCTGTATATTCTTTAGAGAATAACTTATTTAAGATCAATCTCCCGCCGTGATTCTAGAAAAAAAACGACCTTTCAAAATCTCTTTAGGTTTTAAATTTCGGCCAAGGCATTTCCGAGATACAGACCTCGACTCCCCATAGTTCTAAAGTAGCCAGAAGTCCACTAGTAGGGACCACAGGAGTGGTAAGTAACTTTTAAACACAAGAAAACATTAGGTTTTTAAATGAAAGTTTTCGATGAAATCTTTTCTATGCTTCACCAAGAAACGATAAAGAAACCCGCGTAAACCTATTTCGGGCATTAAAGTTCGCATACATCAGAAAAAGTGTTTGAAGAGCTTTCCAAATTTTTTCAATAATTAGAAGTCCGGCCACAAACACTTGGACGAGGCAAAGAAAGTGGGTTTGGAACACTAGAAAACATTAGTTTTTGAAAAAAAAAACACAATTTTCAGAAATAGTAAAAAATTGTCGGCATACATTCTGAATGGACAAAGTTCTGGCTTTAAACAAGAAATGAGTAAGGCAGGGTTTATCCAACTTCTTTATTCTTAATTGCTAATTCTTTATTCTTAATTTGTTAATTTCTAATACATATTTTTAATTCTTATTTTATAATGCGGTTTACACAATTTCCTAATTCTTAAAAAATTAAGGATTTGCAACCGACACTATTGACAGTTAACATTCCTCTGGTTCTTGTATATCCATGATTTTCTATTTTAAAAATATATTTTATGATACTAGCACAATCAATTATTAATTGGGATTTAAAATAATTAAACAAAAACACAAATTTGCGGTTATGTCATACCCTAGGCCATCTATTGTTCATGCGCAATGAAACATTTTTCTTAATTTTTAATGCTTAATGCTTAATTGCTAAAAGTTAAAATATCTGAACTTTTAAGGTTAAGCATTAGGAACTTGTATAAACAGTGACATTAAATAACATGGTTTTAACTCCTGAAGAATTAGCAAATAAGCTAGACCAATTTAGAGTTTTAAAGTTTTGGCTGGAATATATCAGAGAAGACTTGCTGGAAAGTTAAAAAGAATAAATCTTTAAATATTTAAAATATTTTTCCCATTTCTCGAGAAATAGAAGACTCTGGTCACAAGGATCAGACCGAGGTAAAAGAAATGGCTTTAACACAGGAAAACATTAGGTTTTGAAGCAAAGCAACAATTTTCAGAAAAAAAATAAAGATTCTGGCCACAAGTTATCAATGAAGAAGATTTTGTCTTTCACCAAGAAGTGGGTAAGAAACCAGAACCAATTTGGGGCTTTAAAATTCTGGCCCGACTATAATAGAAGAAATCTTTTGGAAGGGTCTGGTTTTAACCAAGAAAGTAGTAAAAGCGAAGAGACAAAAATAAAACACCAAAGACAATTTTAAAAAAATAATTAGAAAACTATGGCCACAAGGACCAGGGTAAGTTAAGAGGAGTGGCTTTGAACACAACAAAACATCTTGTTTTGAAACATGAGATATTTTCAGGGATTTTGGATAAATGAGGAAACTTGTCATAATTTTTTAATGAAGAAGGTATGGCCTAAGGAAAGTGAAGCATTTTAGGAACTTAAGGTTCTGGCCAGAATATTAGAAAGAAGAAAGGTGGAAAAGAAAGCACCAAACCAAAAGGTTTTAAAGTTTTATACATTTCTTGGCAAATAACGTATGTGTCACGTCCTGAGCCAAAATTTATTTTTTTCTCATTTAGTGCGCTCAAAGTTTTGCAAAATCAGACCAAGTTATAAGTTGAATTAGTTCAAAGCTTGTTTATTAGAGATAGAGCTAAAGTCAGCAGCGGAAACAAATCTAATAAGTAAAAGTAGAAGTTCTGATTGCAAGACAAATTGAAGCCAAATAGCTTCGTTGTTTTACAGTCGATACTGAGCAAAACACGTAGATTTTATTATTGCAAAAATGAGCTTTAGATTGAGGCTGTTTTTAGATCAACAATCTTATTACAAATGGCAACTGAAATTAACCATTAAACTCTAGATTTGCTTAGTCTAGTTCAATTGAGTCAGTTTCTCAGGAAAGTTGGAATTTTTGTAGGAGTTGATGCCATCTGAAATGTATCTGACTCAGTAGATCAAAGTGATAACGATGTTAAGTGAGCTGATTAAGGGATGTTCTCTATTGGTATTTGTTTTGTTCTATCACTGTGTCAGAGAGACATTTTCAGAAACGCTGTATCTCCAGTGCAGTCCAATTGAAAGCTCCATAAGTATAAAGTCTCGGTTTTACCTAATTTTTCTTCATTAAAAGGTCAATACTTATCTATTCACTTGAGGTTATCTATCTATAATAATTGTTGTTGAGAAAACGTTCAAATTTTTATGTGGTTTAAAGGCAAGTTTGGTACATCTCTAATTACGTAATTTTTTTTATGGAAAAACGAGCCAAAAATCCGACTTCTCACCTGCTTTCGAGATAACATCGGTCAGCTTAAAGGTACGTTTCACGCATGAGTTCCATCGGTACATACCCCTGTCGGATGTAATTAATTAATTAACATTTGTAGCCTCCCGAAAGTGGCAACGACGAATAGAGTTGATTGTTCTTCGAGGACGAGTCGTCACCGGTTGCCAAGCAAAACTTTTTAAATCCGAGGACGATCACCTGCTGTTCGAAGACACCTGTTGGGGACGCGTGTCGCCCATCGGGGTCCACCTTGCATCCCCCTTTTCTTCGATGCCACTTAATCGGTAACGGGATCGATTATTCGGCGCACTCCAGCTGTCCCAGGGTCATTATCGGCTTTTATGCGTCTTCTCTTATTTCGATAATCGTCAATGACACACATACCAAAATTACCCATATATCTGGGTACAACAGACAAAACATCCGATAGATAGAGCGAGGCGCTGACACTTCTTTGGCATCGTCGGCCGGTTGTCCTTTGGCCGCATTCCTTCCCCGAGGAAGCCATAAAATAGCGGTTACGTATTTGTCTGGTGCCCGCAGTGACGTAACGGCGCGCCGGGCTATTTTCAGAGCGTCGAGGCGGACGTCGTCGTTGAGCGTGCAGTGGCCTCAATTGCAATTTTGCGGCCGACCAAAAACCAAGAAGTATGTGTTGGCGCAATCATTAGCTTTTCCATTATCTAGTTATCTATGTATTATTTTACTCACTAGACAGAGAGTGGGAATAGAGATCAGGATGGCATGTAATGGTGGCCGCTTACTGGCAGCGTCACTTGGGTCACAAGCTTTCATGTTGCTCTGGCTGCTGATATCCAGGATAAAACGAAGACACCTTTAGTATTTAAAAAAAAAAAGATTTGAATTACTAGAGACAAGACAAAGACAGCCTCTGTGTGATGAAATTTCTGGAGGCAAAGAGACTCTAATCGAGTGACCAGAGCCATTGTAGCGGAATTTCATCCATTGACTCATAGGTGGCAGCGCCGAAACTTCACCCACCGACTCACAGGTGGCAGCATTAGTCGAAATCCTTCATAACATCACACCGCCTTTCTTGCGCCGAATTTGACGACTTACTGACGAGTCCAAGGTAGACCCCTGGTCGAAATTCCAACACCACATACATAGGCTATAACGATCTCAGGTCGCCCTTTCCATGGGATGGAAAAATGGAGAATGATGGGAAGTGGGGAATACATTTCCCACCCAACTTAAAAGAAAAAGCCAAAAAGGCCTTTTTCGGACCAAAAATTCTATCAATACAAATCTACCTTTGACTTGTTCAACTGAAGTTCTTTATGTCGAGCCAAAACCTTAGAAGAAACTTAACATCGAGATTCTGCAATCGAAAAAAAAATAGTCGTGGGCCAAAATTCTTTCATTGCAAATTAGTATACAATTGTTCACTTTTAGAAAAGTTCATTTTTGGGCCAAAGTTACTTCAAAAAAGTGCAAACCCGATGCAAATTCCAATTTAGATCCATACAAAAAAAATAAAATAACAAAAAGTTAAACGAAATCTTACAAAGAATAATAGAAAAATATGAATTAAAAAAAATCAATGAAAAGGAAAAACTTGAAACAAAAAAAAGAAAAATCTAAATTGTGACTGTAGCAGGCGAAAAGCGAGTCACCGTGGAAAAGATTCCAATTTACACTATTGAAAAGCTTCCTGAAGAAGTACAAGAGAAAACAGTTTTAGAAGAATATATTCCAAAGAAAAAAAAACAAGTTATCAAGAAAAGAAAGAAACAACTGAAATGGTCACAGTTGAAGTGGAGGGTAAGGTCTAACCAGAAACCACTGTGACTGTAAAAGAAATTGATGAAGGACCCGATGAAATTATGAATATATACAAAACTTCCGGCTGTTTGGGGGGGGGGGGGGGGGGGTAAAGACGTGACATCAACGGCCGCCTAAAGCAGTAACCTCAAGGAGGACTGCTTTAATAACATGTTTACAGGCGTTTCTTTTCTCATTTTATCGCACTCACCCTCTTCCAAGAAATGGCCGAGTCACTTTCCCATCATACGTACCCTCTGCGATAATCCCAGCGGCAAAATCACGCTTCGCCACCTTGAACCCCCTAACCCCCGGACAAGTAAGATTAGTTAGGACTTTTTCTTTTCCTTTTCGTCTCTTATTTGGGCATTATTCTAGCAGCTGTCCCGGGGTCCACCTGCCATCGGCCAAGTCAGAGGGGCAGCCGCTTCCACGGGCTCGTGCTGCTTTGCGGAGCAGATTCCCAGACCGGAACTCATCATGCTTTGTCAGCTTTGACGGCCACTTTTTACACCGAATTTCGGGGATTCGCATGTTAAAAGGTAATGACCAAGACAGGCTAGAAACCGAGGAAAAAACTACTCGATACAGAATTGTCATAAGTCCGGATCTGCTTAGATAGGTCAATAAAACGCAATCAAAATTTAATCACTATGATTTATGATAATATGCCCGAACTAATAAGTGTAATTGCTGTAAAAGTGTGTATAATGCACTTGGCTCCCTCGTAAATTTCCTCCTATTTATATATTGATTTGTAATTAGGGAGGATTGAACGGTTCTTGAATCTCGGCTGCCGTCAAGCAGTTAAAACGACTATAATTTTCGTTTAGCTTACACTGCAGCCAGTTCATTTGTCGTATCATTCTTAAGCATAGCATTTAAGTAGGGCGACTTATATGCACATACATCTCATGAAAGTTTTCAGTGAATTCCGAAATCGGTTTGTACCTTCTATTTTTGAAATTAAATGAAATACCCGAGAGAAGCAGCGAAAATGGGACACCCTGTACAAGTTAAACGATATCAATGAGTCTTTCAACCCACGCGTGCTATGGCATCGGTTTAAAACAGTTATTTTTAACTGGTGAGCAAAATCGATTATTTCGCCAAAAAAAAATTGTTACTCGATAACATGAGTAACAGAACATATCAGAGAACAAAATCGTTTTTTTAACTAGTGAGTAAAATGGGTTATTTCACGAGAAAAAAAGATTTTAAAGTTGTTACTTGATAACGTAGGTCATATCACTCAACAGAGAGACTTTGAAGAGAGAGACATAAGTTCTTTATCTTGCTAGACATTATTCTTAAACCAAGAGAAAAGACGTAAATGCTTTCCTGAACACAGTGTGTAAGTTTGTACACGAGAAAAATGGTGCCCAAAGTAACTAATGGTAACAATGGTAAAAACTTCCCCTAAATAATACTAATCCTTAACGTTATCAAAAAGTCAAGCCTTTTACCACATACAAAACGGTTCACAAATTAACTTTTAACTAGTGAGTAAAATAGGTTATTTCACGAAAAAAAGGAGATATTAAGGTTGTTAGAACTTAACAGAGGGACACTGAAAAGAGAGACAGAACCTTTTCATCTTGTTGAACAACATTAATAAATCAAGAGAAAAGTCGTAGATGGTTAAAACCATTCTACAAGTTGTGCCCCGTGAAATGGTATTTAATGTAACTCGTGCGTGTATGTGTGTTTCTAATCCTAGAAAAAGCTAATCCATAATAATATCATTGAGTCAACGCATTTACCACGTGCATATCACAAAAACGTTTACAAAACTAATATTTACAAGAATTTTTAACTAATGAGTAAAATAGGTTATTTAACGAGAAAAAAGATGTTAAAGTTGTCACTTGATAACGTACGTAACAGGACTTAACAGAGACACCTGAAGAGAGAAATTATTAAGTTTGTTATCTTGTTAGATTAAATCAAGAGAAAAAATAGAGAGAATTGTCCTAACACACTTTGTATACTAGTGAAGTACAAGACGTAATATAACTAATGTATGCTTCTAATTGTAAAAACCGCGAATCCTTAATGAGATCAATGAATCCCGGCATTACCACATGCATGGTAAAAAAATGATTCACTACCGTTATTTGTTACTAGTGAGTAAAATAGGTTATTTTATGAGAAAAATATGTTAAAACTATCGTTACTCGATAACATGTCACAGAACATAACAGAGAATACGGTGAACAAGTTTGTACAGGAGTGGAGTACAACATGTAATGTAACTAATGTGTGTTTCTAATCCTAGAAAACGCTAATCTTTAATGATATCAATGAATCAAGGCATTATCACATGCATACTTTAAAAATGGTTTACTACAGTTATTTTTAACTAGTGAGTAAGCTAGGTTATTTTACGAGAAAAATATGTTTAAATTATTGTTACTCGTTAACATGAGTCACAGAACATAACAGAGAAAGAAATAAGTTTTTCATCTTATTAGACGGCATTTTTAAATCAAGAGACGAAACATAGATTTAACCAAACAAGTTTGTGTCCGAGTAAAATGGTTCCCCCTAAAGAATTCTAATCCTTAACGTTATCAAAGAGTCAAGGCGTTTACCACATGCATACTACAAAAACGTTTAAAAAAATTAATTTTTAACCAGCGAGTAAAACAGGTTATTTCACCAGAAAAAAAAAAGATGTTAAAGTTGTTACTTCATCAAAGTGTAAGTAATAGGATTGATTTAACAAAGGGACACTGAAGAGAGATACCTAAGATTTTTATCTTGTTAGGGAAAAGACGTAGATAGTGGCTCAATCACACTGTACAGGTTACTTTTAACTACTGAGTAAAACTCTGGTTATTTCATAAGAAAAAAGGTGTGAAAATTGTTTCTCGATAGTATAAGTAACGTAACATAACACACAGAGATATTCAACAGTCTTTCAACTTGTTAGACAACATTTATAAATCAAGAAAAAAACATAGAGACTTGTAGTGAGTAAAATAGGTTATTTCACGTGAAAAAGATGTTAAAATTGTGACTCGAAAACATCAGTAACAGAATATGACAGAAAAACTTAAGTATAAGTAATCATCTTATTAGACAAAATTTTTAAATCAAGGGAAAAGACGTAGGTAGTTGCCTGAACACAGTGTAACAGTTTGTACCCGAGTAAGATGGTACCAAAAGGAACTAATGGGCGTTTCTTCCCTTAGAAAACGCCAATTCTTAACAATTTCAATGAGTCAAGGTTTTTATCACTTACATACTACAAAAACTGTTCACAAAATTAACTTTTTACTAGCGAGTAAAATAGGTTACTTCACGAGAAAAAAGATGTTAGAGTTGTTACTTCATAAAGTAAGTTGCCACACACTGAGGGAAACACTGAAGAGAGAGACAAAAGTTTTTCATCTTTTTACAGAACATTCTTAAATCAAGAAAAAAGACGCAGATCGCTACCCAAACACAGTGCATAGATTTGTGCACGAGTAAGATGGTGCCTAATGTAACTAATGGGTGTTACTTCTCCTAAAGCACGTTAATCCTTACCTATATCAATAAGTCAATGCTTTTATCACATGCATACTACAAAAACGGTTCACAAAACTAATTTTTAACTAGCGAGCAAAATAGGTTATTTCACGAGAAAAAAATTGTTAAAGTTGTTACTTCATAACGTAGACACAGTTACTTCATAACCAAACACAGTGCATAGATTTGTGCACGAGTAAAATGGTGCCTCATGTAACTAATGGGTGTTCCTTCTTCTAAACAACGTTAATTCTTAACTATATCAATGAGTCCATGCTTTTATCACATGCATACTACAAAAACGGTTCACAAAATTAATTTTTAACTAGCGAGTAAAATAGGTTATTTCACGACAAAACAGATGTTAAAGTTGTTAATTCACAACATAAGTTGCTTCACACTGAGAGAAACACTGAAGAGAGAGACAGAAGTTTCTCATCTCTTTAAAGAATTAAACACCTTCTTAAACCAAGAGAAAAGACGTAGGTAGTTACCCAAACACATGGCGTAGATTTGTGCAGGAGTAAAATGGCACCTAATGTAACTAATGGGTGTTCCTTCTCCTAAAAAACTTTAATCCGTCACGATATCAGTGAGTCAATGCTTTTATCACATGCATACTACAAAAACGGTTCACAAAATTAATTTTTAAATAGCGAGTAAAACTGGTTATTTCACGAGAAAATCAATGTTAAAGTTGTTACTTCTTAACGTAAATTACCACAAACTGAGAGACACACTGAAGAGAGAGACAGAAGTTTTCGTCTTTTTAAACAACATCCTTAAATCAAGAGAAAAGACATAGGTAGTTACTCAAACACGGTGCATAGATTTGTGCACGAGTAAAATGGTGCCTAATAAAACTAATGGGTGTTCCTTCTCCTAAAGAACGTTAATCCTTAACTATATCAAAGAGTTAATGCTTCTATCACATGCATACTGCAAAAAGGTTCACAAAATTAATTTTTAACCAGCGAGTAAAATATGTTATTTCACGAGAAAAAAATTAAAAAGTTTGTTGGTAGGTTGTTGATAACGTAAATGTAACGTTGACACATACTGAGGGAAACACTGAAGAGAGAAACAAAATTTTTCATCTTTTTTAACAACATCCTTAAATCAAGAGAAAAGACGTAGGTAGTTACCCAAAGTGCATAGAATTGCGCACGAGTAATGTAACTATTGGGTGCTTAATGTAACTATCCTTTTCCTAAGGAACGTTAATCCTTGACTATATCAATGAGTCAAAGCTTTTATCATAAAGATATTACAGAAACGGTTCACAAAATTAATTTTTAACTAGCGAGTAAAGTGGGTTATTTCACGAGAAAAAAGATGTTAAACTATTTACTTCATAACGTAAGTTGCCACACACTGAGAGAAACACTTAAGAGAGAAATAGAAGTTTCTCATGTCTTTAAAGAACATTCTTAAACCAAGATAAAAGATGTAGGTAGTTACCCAATCACAGTGCATAGATTTGTGCACGAGTAAAATGGTGCCTAATGTAATTAATGGGTGACTCTCGTAAAGAACGTTACTTCTTAACTATATCAATGAGTCAATGCCTTTATTACGTGCATACTAGAATAACGGTTCACAAAATTGATTTTTAACTAGCGAGTAAAATAGGTTATTTCACGAGAAAAAAAATGTTAAAGTTGTTACTTCATAACGTGAGTTGACTCACACTGAAGAGAGAAACAGAAGTTTTTCATCTCTTTAAAGAACCTTCTTAAACCAAGAGAAAAGACGTAGGTAGTTACCCAAACACAGTGCATAGATTTGTGCACGAGTAAAATGATGCCTAATGTAACTAATGGGTGTTCCTTCTCGTAAAGAACGTTAAACTATATCAATGAGTCAATGCTTTAATCACATGCGTACTACAGAAACAGTTCACAATAACTGGCGAGTAAAATAGTTTATTTCACGAGAAAAAAGATGTTAAAGTGTTTACTTCATAACATAAGTTGCCTCACACTGAGGGAAACACTGAAGAGAGAGACAAAGGTTTTTTATCTTTTTAAAGAACATTCTTAAATCAAGAGAAAAGACGTAGGCACTTACCCAAAACACAGTGCATAGTTTTGTGCACGAGTAAAATGATGCCTAATGTAATGGGTGCTCCTTCTCCTAAAGCACGTTAATTCTTAACAATATCAATGAGTCAATGCTTTTATCACATGCATATTACAAAACAAATTCACAAAATTAATTTTTAACTAGCGAGTAAAGTAGGTTATTTCACGAGAAAAAACATGTTAAAGTTGATAATTGACCACGTAATAAACAGGTCTCAACAGAAAAACGCTGAATATAGAGACATACGTTTTTCATCTTGTGAGACATCATTATTAAATCAGTGTATAAGTGTATAAGTTTGTAGACGAGAAAAATCATGCTCAAAGTAACTGATAGGTGTTTGTTCCCCTAATGAATATTAATCGTTAAAAGTTATCAAAGACTCAAGGCGTTTACCACATACATGCAACGTACAAAAACGGTTCACAAAATTAGTTTTAACTAGTGAGTAAAATGGGTTATTTTACGAAAAAGAAGATATTAGAGTTGATACTTGATAACGAAAGTGACAAAACTTAACAGAGATACACTGAAGAAAGGCAGAACCAGAAAATACGTAGGCAGGTGCTCAAACACAGTGCATAAGATGTATACGAGTAAAATGGTGGTAACTAATTAATGTTTCTTCCCTTAAACAAAGCTAATCATTAACAATATCAATGAGTCAGGGCTTTTTTCACATGCACTCTACAAAAACAGTTCGCAAAAACGTTTTTTTAACTAATGAGTAAAATAGGTTATTTGCTGTTTTTGTCATAAATGTCTTGTGGTTCGGGGTTTATTATGTTTTTCTATATCCTGAACTTTATGGTCCTTCGAGCCGGTTTTCGGCATTTTAAAGTTCGAATCGTAGAGAATAGATTTAAACCTCAGATTTCTTGAAGGTACCTTCACAACCCGATGTGGCATACCTATCACACGACAACGTTCGAACACCACAATCAGCCTGCAAACCCGAGCAAAAAATTACTAATGACACGCTTGAGGAACCGCCTCTGGGGTTTCAGGCCTTAACAGTTCGATAAGAACGAACTGTTATGTCATAAATCACTAATTCTTACGGCCCTAATTTTCCGTGTTTCGACGTTTTGTTTTTAACGGTGATGGCCATTGTTCCGTGCACTTAAAGTGCTTTCGCAACGATTACTGCACTGACGCAGATACGCCCAATCGAAACGGTGCATTCTATGATATCGCGGCGTATCGCATCGTTTTTCCGGTTACAAGGTGGAGATTACCTGCAATTATCTAAATTGTATCGATTATCTCGATGCAATTGTTTAGGTTTTTCCTTATCACGTGTGTTACACCACCACCTTATCGAACTTCGACGTGATTCAAGTGTGGAAACGAAAGAGTCGTCCAAGACTTTGATTGGTTGGCGCTTAATTTATTTGTGTAAACTTTGCAATAACCGTAAGGAATGTATAGGAAGTTATATTGACGTCAGTGAGGCAGAAAATTGCGGATCGCATTGTACAAAACTGGCCACACTGCCAAGCTACCAAAAGCGCATACTTAAACAAAAATTATGGCACCGCTGGGGTCATACGTGCATACGGATTTCTTAGAACGACGATAGGCATCTAAATGCGACGATGTCTTTATGAATATGACTTCGCAGTATTTTGTAATTCCTGTTTTATGCAAAAATGGTAATCAGAATGTGTGTTTCGAATGCGCCACCGGGTACTTACCGGTAGCGACACCGCCTGAATACTGTTTACCTAATACATAAACTCGACGGCCATAAATTCAGGCTTCTGGAATTCCTTCCAGATTTCGAGATTCTCGGCGGGTTAACAGCCGCCCATCATCAGATTCACACCGATTCCTGCGATGCGAATACGGTTTTAAAGTAGTTCACATTCCTGAGGCGGTTCTTGGTCGACGGCACGATGCGGCTGCAGCACAACTTTATTGCCCGACAACCAAAACGGATCCGTGATGGACCACTTAGCCTGTCCAAAATAGGAGAGAGCAAAATTCCGATTATTATCTTATTGAATAAGATTGTGAGAAAATATTTGTCGAGAAGGTGATTCAAGATTAGTCCACGGTGCACTTTTCAATAGGAATATTGTTGACTGAGAGGGAGAAATTTGTATGGAGGAAAACTATCACTTTAGCCGACACATAACTTTTCTTTATTTTTAATTAAAACTCAATAATTAGTAAAAAATTGTGCTGCTGTCAGAGGCTTATTTGTCTATAGTTACGTAGGGAGTAGAAAGCTTAAACATCATCTACGTAGTTGGTAATAACATTCAAGCAATTTCTTCTGTTGCAGGTCGACCACCGGCTGTTGAATCCACTCTGCTTACGCCCAACTCCACTACTTCAGCTAACGAACTGTTTTGCTTATCAAGGTGAGTTGCTAACATTCTGTTCGGGTTCAGTATTAGTTGAAATTCCAATAAAGAATAAATCTCTAACAATTTTTGTGGTAGAAGCTAAAGTCGTCGAAGTTAAGTCCCAAGTTGGGCGCCAAATAATGTAAGAAATTCTTTTCCATTTTTCGCCAAGACCAAAATCATCCAATATAGTCGATGGAGTCAAAGAAAAAGAAAACTTTAACATTGAAAGAAGAACGTAAAACCAAATCATAATTTCAATAATATTGAAATGCAGGGAAAGATAGAAACTATAATTCATGATCCAGACTTACGTCTAAGAGTGGCACTAACCAGGCTACCTTTAAATGCGGTACAGGGTCTCTCCTGTTATATATAAACTCCACATACTTGTTCTTGGTTTTAGTTTTAGAAAAAAAAAGTTTAATGTAAAAGTTGAAGTGTTTTAGCGAAGGATTTCTCCAGAAACTCCATTACTGCTACTCATTGCAAGAAAATTCCAAAAATCCTTGTGATGGTCTACATGAATAAAAAGGATACCAAGTCCAATCAGGACCAAACCAGCTGAAAGTTGTGAAAATTAGGAAACGAGAGGAATCTCGATGACACTGATCATAACCGCGCATCTCTATGTTTTGCCCACTCTATAAGCCCAGCACTGCTACTCAAATGTAATTCGACTAGAGTTGGGCTAATAGAGTGTGCAAAATTTGCTTCTCGAGAAAAAGAATGGATTAGTTTCCTCAAATGCAAAATTTGTAGTATTAGAGCTTATGTCGGACGGTTCAAACTACTTCAAGTAAGGTTAAGGGTATTGAAGAGGGCAGGAGGAAAAATGTAAGAAAGGTAGTACAGAAAAACAAACTATTAAATCATGAGGTACTCTATAAGGGCGAATTCCAAAATTCACCGGGTCATCTATCGGTTAAGCTGGTCATGTGATTGCCATCTAGCAATTTAATGGATTACGCAGGTGACTGATCTACCCGGTACATGATCTGGTAAGTTTTGGAATTCGCCCTAAGTTCAACACTTCTCGAATTGGTGCTGGGCTAATAGAGCGGGCAAAATTGCTACTCGAAAGCGCGGTGACGGGGTTCCGAACGCTCGGTGGACTCGGATTCGTGTCGATTCTTAGTATTTAAAGCTGATGTTGGAGAAGGATTCGAACAAGGTTGGGGTATTGCAAATGGCAGGAAGGAAAATGTAAGAAAAGTAGTACAGAACAACATAAAGAAAAAAAAGTGAGCTATTCTATAAGCCCAGCACTACTGGAATTTAATTTAATTAGGTTTGGGCTAATAGAGCGGACATAATTGTTGCTAGAGAAACAGGTGGCGGTGTTCCGAACGCTCGGAGTAGTCGGATGAATTTGTTTCCCCAACTCGACTCGAACTAATTTTTCTCGACTCAAATTTAATTTCACTATTGATGGGTGGGCTAATAGAACGGGCAAAATTGCTGCTCGCTCGGTGTAGTCGGATTCGTCTCGAATCTTAGTATTTAAAGCTGAGAACTCGAACGAGGTTGGGGTATTGGAAATGGTAGGAAGGAAAATGTAAGAAACGTAGTAAGTACAGAAGAACATAAAGAAAACATTTGTGAGCTACTCTATAAGCCCAGCACTACTCGAATTTAATTCAACTAGGGCTGGGCTAATAGAGCGGACAGAATTGCTGCTCGAGAGACAGGTGGCGGTGTTCCGAACGCTCGGAGTAGTCGGATTTGGTGGGATGAATTTGTTTCCTCAACTCGACTCGAACTAATTTTTCTGGACTCGAATTTATTTTCACTAATGATGGGTGGGCTAATAAAACGGGCAATATTGCTGCTCGCTCGGTGTAGTCGGATTCGTGTCGAATCTTAGTATTTAAAGCTGAGAACTCGAACAAGGTTGGGGTATTGGAAATGGTAGGAAGGAAAATGTAAGAAAAGTAGTAAGTACAGAAGAACATAAAGAAAACATTTATGAGCTACTCTATAAGCCCAGCACTACTCGAATTTAATTCAACGAGTGCTGGGCTAATAGAGCGTACGGAATTGCTGCTCGAGAGACAGGTGGCGGTGTTCCGAACGCTCGGAGTAGTCGGATTTGGTCGGATGAATTTGTTTCCTCAACTCGACTCGAACTAATTTTTCTGAACTCGAATTTAAGTTCACTAATGATGGTTGGGCTAATAGAAAGGGCAAAATTGCTGCTCGCTCGGTGTAGTCGGATTCGTGTCGAATCTTAGTATTTAAAGCTGAGAACTCGAACAAGGTTGGGGTATTGGAAATGGTAGGAAGGAAAATGTAAGAAAAGTAGTAAGTAGAGAAGAACATAAAGAAAACTTTTATGAGCTACTCTATAAGCCCAGCTCTACTCGAATTTAATTCAACTAGGGCTGGGCGAATAGAGGACAGAATTGCTGCTCAAGAGACAGGTGGCGGTGTTCCGAACGCTCGGAGTAGTCGGATGAATTTGTTTCCTCAACTCGACTCGAACTAATTTTTCTGGACTCGAATTTAATTTCACTAATGATGAGTGGGCTAATAGAAAGGGCAAAATTGCTGCTCGCTCGGTGTAGTCGGATTCGTGTCGAATCTTAGTATTTAAAGCTGAGAACTCGAACAAGGTTGGGGTATTGGAAATGGTAGGAAGGAAAATGTAAGAAAAGTAGTAAGTACAGAAGAACATAAAGAAAACATTTATGAGCTAGTCTATAAGCCCAGCACTACTCGAATTTAATTCAACCACTGCAGGGTTAATAGAGCGAACAGAATTGCTAGTCAAGAGACAGGTGGCGGTGTTCCGAACGCTCGGAGTAGTCGGATTTGGTGGGATGAATTTGTTTCCTCAACTCGACTCGAACTAATTTTTCTGGACTCGAATTTAATTTCACTAATGATGGGTGGGCTAATAGAACGGGCAAAATTGCTGCTCGCTCGGTGTAGTCGGATTCGTGTCGAATCTTAGTATTTAAAGCTGAGAACTCGAACAAGGTTGGGGTATTGGAAATGGTAGGAAGGAAAATGTAAGAAAAGTAGTAAGTACAGAAGAACATAAAGAAAACATTTATGAGCTACTCTATAAGCCCAGCACTACTCGAATTTAATTCAACTAGGGCTGGGCTAATAGAGCGGACAGAATTGCTGCTCGAGAGATAGGTGGCGGTGTTCCGAACGCTCGGAGTAGTCGGATTTGGTGGGATGAATTTGTTTCCTCAACTCGACTCGAACTAATTTTTCTGGACTCGAATTTAATTTCACTAATGATGGGTGGGCTAATAGAACGGGCAATATTGCTGCTCGCTCGGTGTAGTCGGATTCGTGTCGAATCTTAGTATCTAAAGCTGAGAACTCGAATAAGGTTGGGGTATTGGAAATGGTAGGAAGGAAAAGGTAAGAAAAGTAGTAAGTACAGAAGAACATAAAGAAAACATTTATGAGCTACTCTATAAGCCCAGCACTACTCGAATTTAATTCAACGAGTGCTGGGCTAATAGAGCGGACGGAATTGCTGCTCGAGAGACAGGTGGCGGTGTTCCGAACGCTCGGAGTAGTCGGATTTGGTCGGATGAATTTGTTTCCTCAACTCGACTCGAACTAATTTTTCTGAACTCGAATTTAATTTCACTAATGATGGTTGGGCTAATAGAAAGGGCAAAATTGCTGCTCGCTCGGTGTAGTCGGATTCGTGTCGAATCTTAGTATTTAAAGCTGAGAACTCGAACAAGGTTGGGGTATTGGAAATGGTAGGAAGGAAAATGTAAGAAAAGTAGTAAGTAGAGAAGAACATAAAGAAAACATTTATGAGCTACTCTATAAGCCCAGCACTACTCGAATTTAATTCAACTAGGGCTGGGCGAATAGAGGACAGAATTGCTGCTCAAGAGACAGGTGGCGGTGTTCCGAACGCTCGGAGTAGTCGGATGAATTTGTTTCCTCAACTCGACTCGAACTAATTTTTCTGGACTCGAATTTAATTTCACTAATGATGAGTGGGCTAATAGAAAGGGCAAAATTGCTGCTCGCTCGGTGTAGTCGGATTCGTGTCGAATCTTAGTATTTAAAGCTGAGAACTCGAACAAGGTTGGGGTATTGGAAATGGTAGGAAGGAAAATGTAAGAAAAGTAGTAAGTAGAGAAGAACATAAAGAAAACATTTATGAGCTACTCTATAAGCCCAGCTCTACTCGAATTTAATTCAACTAGGGCTGGGCGAATAGAGGACAGAATTGCTGCTCAAGAGACAGGTGGCGGTGTTCCGAACGCTCGGAGTAGTCGGATTTGGTCGGATGAATTTGTTTCCTCAACTCGACTCGAACTAATTTTTCTGGACTCGAATTTAATTTCACTAATGATGGGTGGGCTAATAGAACGGGCAAAATTGCTGCTCGCTCGGTCTAGTCGGATTCGTGTCGAATCTTAGTATTTAAAGCTGAGAACTCGAACAAGGTTGGGGTATTGGAAATGGTAGGAAGGAAAATGTAAGAAAAGTAGTAAGTAGAGAAGAACATAAAGAAAACATTTATGAGCTACTCTATAAGCCCAGCTCTACTCGAATTTAATTCAACTAGGGCTGGGCGAATAGAGGACAGAATTGCTGCTCAAGAGACAGGTGGCGGTGTTCCGAACGCTCGGAGTAGTCGGATTTGGTCGGATGAATTTGTTTCCTCAACTCGACTCGAACTAATTTTTCTGGACTCGAATTTAATTTCACTAATGATGGGTGAACTAATAAAACGGGCAATATTGCTGCTCGCTCGGTGTAGTCGGATTCGTGTCGAATCTTAGTATCTAAAGCTGAGAACTCGAATAAGGTTGGGGTATTGGAAATGGTAGGAAGGAAAAGGTAAGAAATGTAGTAAGTACAGAAGAACATAAAGAAAACATTTATGAGCTACTCTATAAGCCCAGCACTACTCGAATTTAATTCAACGAGTGCTGGGCTAATAGAGCGGACGGAATTGCTGCTCGAGAGACAGGTGGCGGTGTTCCGAACGCTCGGAGTAGTCGGATTTGGTCGGATGAATTTGTTTCCTCAACTCGACTCGAACTAATTTTTCTGAACTCGAATTTAATTTCACTAATGATGGTTGGGCTAATAGAAAGGGCAAAATTGCTGCTCGCTCGGTGTAGTCGGATTCGTGTCGAATCTTAGTATTTAAAGCTGAGAACTCGAACAAGGTTGGGGTATTGGAAATGGTAGGAAGGAAAATGTAAGAAAAGTAGTAAGTACAGAAGAACATAAAGAAAACATTTATGAGCTACTCTATAAGCCCAGCTCTACTCGAATTTAATTCAACTAGGGCTGGGCGAATAGAGGACAGAATTGCTGCTCAACAGACAGGTGGCGGTGTTCCGAACGCTCGGAGTAGTCGGATTTGGTCGGATGAATTTGTTTCCTCAACTCGACTCGAACTAATTTTTCTGAACTCGAATTTAATTTCACTAATGATGGTTGGGCTAATAGAAAGGGCAAAATTGCTGCTCGCTCAGTGTAGTCGGATTCGTGTCGAATCTTAGTATTTAAAGCTGAGAACTCGAACAAGGTTGGGGTATTGGAAATGGTAGGAAGGAAAATGTAAGAAAAGTAGTAAGTAGAGAAGAACATAAAGAAAACATTTATGAGCTACTCTATAAGCCCAGCTCTACTCGAATTTAATTCAACTAGTGCTGGGCTAATAGAGCGGATAGAATTGCTGCTCCAGAGACAGGTGGCGACGTAACGAACGCTTAGAGTAGTCAGATTTGGTCGGATGAATTTGTTTCCTCAATCTGTCACTTGTCAAATTCGTAGTATTTAAAGGTGATGTCGGAGGAGGGCTTGAATAAAGTTGGGGCATTGGAGAGAGCAGGGAAGAAAATGTAAGAAAAGTAGTACAGAAGAACATAAAGAAAAACATCAAGAGCTACTCTATAAGCCCAGCACTCCTCGAATTTAATTCAACTAGTGCTGGGCTAATAGAGCGGATAGAATTGCTGCTCCAGAGACAGGTGGCGACGTAACGAACGCTTAGAGTAGTCGGATTTGGTCGGATGAATTTGTCTCCTCAAACTGTCACTTGTCAAATTCGTAGTATTTAAAGGTGATGTCGGAGGAGGGCTTGAATAAAGTTGGGGCATTGGAGAGAGCAGGAAAGAAAAGGTAAGAAAAGTAGTGTAGAAGAACATAAAGAAATCATCTATAAGCTACTCTATAAGCCCAGCAATACTCGGAAATTAATTCAACTAGTGCTGGGCTAATAGAGCAGACAGAATCGCTGGAACGGGCAGGAAAGAAAATGTAAGAAAAGTAGAACAGAAGAACATAAAGAAAACATTTTTGAGCTATTCTATAAGCCCTGCACTACTCGAATTTAATTCAACTAGTGCTGGGCTAATAGAGCGGACAGAATTGCTGCTCGAGAGACAGGCGGCGGCGTTCTGAGCGCTCGGAGTAGTCGGATTTGGTCGGATGGATTTGTTCCTCAAACTTTGTCAAATTCATAGTACTTAAAGATGATGTCGGATGGAAGCATTGGAGAGCGCAGGAAAGAAAATGTAAAAAAAGTAGTACAGAAAAACGAAAAGTAATAAATCATGAGGTACTCTATAAGCTCAGAACCACTTGAATTCAATTCAACTAGTTTTGGGTTAATAGAGCGGACAGAATTGATGCTCCAGAGATGTCCCAAAATAAAACCATAACGTTGACACTATTGGAAAGTACAAGAAGGAAAACGAAAGAAAAGTGGCACAGAAATAACATGGAAAAAAAAAACAAAAGAAGAGCGGCTCGTGAAACAAAAAAATCTTCTATGATGCTGAGATAGATGGAAAGGCAGATCAAACGTAAAGAATAAAGTGGTTAGTGCGGTGTACGATAACAATGCGCCTCCACCATTTTGCCCCAACGATTTGGCGCTGATGATGGCTTGAAAGCCGAAATCTTTAAATTATTTGGACGCACTAGAGGTTTGTATTTGCCTCTTCATTCATGTAAATGATAACATGCAGAAACAAACGGAAAGACCAAACAAGTTTCACTGAGTTTGATTCTCACAAATCTTAGATGTAAAGCAAAAGAAGACCGGCAAAAAAATATCGAAAACGTCAAAACTTCTCAAACTTAGATAATGGTGTCAGTGCTCGTTATTGCGTATTGGAAGAATTCCGAGAAAAAAATCCAAAAGGAACTTCTTTTTCGAACTTTTAGAACGAAACTTTAGACTATTTTGGCCCAAATTTAGAAATAATTTAAGTTTTTATTTCTCATCTTCTAAGGATTTTTTTATGACCTTCAGATTCTTCAATTTTTTTAATTTTTTTAGTTTTTATCTATTCGTATTGTTTTTTTTCTTAATATTTCCCAACACATTTTGTCATGTTGTGTTTTTATGCAAATTTTTCTGAATCTTTGACTTTTTAATGGGTTTTCGTTCTTTCAAGGTAATTTTGGCCCGAATAAACACTTTTTGCACGAATCAAAAAACTTTTATTAGAGTATTCAAAGAAGAAAGTCTAAAACGAACTTTTTTTCGAACGTATAGACCAAGTTCTAGAAGATTTTGGCCCAAAGTTATAAATATTTTAAATATGTGGCTTTTAATTTCTTTTTTAATGTTTTTCAGATTCTTCACTTCATTATATGCCGTTTTGATAAACATTTAGTACATATGTTTTTTTTTCATCGATCGAAATTTCGCTTGGCATTGTCTTCATTCTTTAGAGGTAATTTTGAACCAAGATTGAATTTTTACAACTAGTAAACACTTATATTGTATAATTTTGGCCTAAAAGTGTGTTTTTTTGACGAATAATAATTCCTGATTCTTTAAGTGTTTTATATGGTTTTGACTCGAACCAGAACTTTTACAACACGAGTAGATGTGTTGTTTGCAACCCAAAATCGATTTTTAAATAAAGAATTTTGATCTAAGAAGTAGTTTTTTTTTTAATCAAAATTTTGTATTGGTCTTATTGGACCTACTATCGGTAATTTTGTTTCAAAATGGACTTTCTCTAAAGAATAAATCTTTTCCAAATAAAAAACAATAATAAATTATGAAAATTCAGAGAAAAAACTTATTTTTTAAATTTTTTGATGAACGATGTTTTAGACGATTTTTGTCCAAAAGTAGAAATTTTTAGTTGTGCCTCTTAATTCATTGGGAATTACTTTTAAGTAATTTTTAAATTCTTTAATTTTTCTTATTTTTTTTTAGTTTTTAATTTATGCTTTTGTTGTTTTCATTTTTTTTCTTGTCCTTTTATTCTTATCATAACTCATACGTTCCTTTATATTTTTTGTTCTTTTATATCTTTTTATCCATCTAAATTGGGCCGTGTGAAGGCTTTCACGGCCGTTCAATATACACTCTAAAGTGTTTTCCGGGCTTTCAAGCCGTGGTCCCATGAAATTTTCTTCTGATGTTTCGTCTACAGCTGCGGCAGACATTATGAAAAGCGATGAGGCAATGGGCGACGTGATCTCCCATGCTTCCCAATGTTGACTGATTCGACTATGGGGAGCTGAGCTCTGAGCGAATGATCGGAGGGACTGGGGTGGGGGTAGTAGTGGCGCGGATATCTTATATCAATCGCAGCGTTTCTATCCGAGTAATAAGAGAGGCCATTGATATCTTTAAATACGGCAACAATTTCAATAGGAAGGAGGAAATTACGTTTCTAAATGCGACTGCAAGCGAGTTCTACGACATACTTTAAGTACCCCGAAACTCCGCGCCACCATTATCCCCACCCCAGTCCCTTCACGGCGGGGGGGGGGGGGGAAATAAATAAATACCATGGGGCTTAGCACAGTCGAATCAGTCAACGTTGGGAAGCACGGGAGATCACTTCGCCCATGGCCTCATCGCTTTTGATAATATCTGCCGCAGGTGTAGACGAAACGTCAGGAAGAAATTACATTGGATCACGGCTTGTACTATTTTCATTTTTCGTGGTAAATTTGAATTTTGACGCATTTCATTGATTTATATTGAGACAATTTTAATTCTAAAAGCGATGTTTCATTTTGTAAATTTTTTTATCGATCTTTATGAACCTTTTATTGGGTTTTTATTCTTTCGAAGTAAATTTCACCCAAAACTGAAGTTTTCGATATAGAATAAGAACAAACTATAATTGTAATGTAAATTGAATCGCACTGAGATACTTTAGGCCGAGGTTTTGCCTAAAACTGTGTTTTTTAAATAGTTTTAGCCCAAAATAAAAATTTTCCAACGAGTCAAAATCAAATTTTGTTGAGAAAATTTTGATTCCAAAACCAACTTTTTCGAATTTGGACGATTTTGGCCAAACCCACAATAAGAAATATTTTAAATTTGTGTCTCTTAAATACGTTAGTATTATACTAACTAGTAGACTTATTTTTTTTTTATTTTGTTAGATTTTACCACTTTTCTTAATGTTTTTAGTGTTTGACTTGTACTTTTGTAGTTTTTTTTTCCTTTCTTAACGGCCTTTTATTCTTCATATATCTCTGTTCTTATTATATGGCATGTTTCGTTAGTTTTTTGTGTTTTATATATTTTTTATCGATCTAAATCGTTTTCATTCTTGTTTCTTCCTGCACCCTCGAGGTAATTTTGATCCAATACTGGATTTTTCCAAAGAGTGGACTCTTGTAATGTAAATTGCTTTTATTGAGACAATTCTGGTTTAAAACGTGTTATTTTAAGATTATTAGTTCCTGATTTTTCCCTTTTTTTTATACGATATTGGCCCGAACTCCAATTAATAATTTTTTTTTTCAAAAAAATATGGTCTGAAAATGGACCTCTTTTAGTAAATTTTTAAAGATTTTTGCCTAACATTAAAGTAATTTACGCCTAAAAAGAAAGTCTAAAACGATCTTTTTTTCGAACTTATAGACCAAGTTCTAGAAGATTTTGGCCCAAAGTTATAAATATTTTAAATTTGTGGCTTTTAATTCCTTTTTTAATGTTTTTCAGATTCTTCACTTCATTATATGACGTTTTGATAAATATTTAGTACATATGTTTTTTTTTCATCGATCTAAGTGTCGCCTTCATTCTTTAGAGGTAATTTTGAACGAAATTGAATTTTTACAACTAGTAAACACTTACATTGTATAATTTTGGCCTAAAGGTGTGTTTTTTTGACGAATAATAATTCCTGATTCTTTAAGTGTTTTATGTGGTTTTGACTCGATCCAGAACTTTTACAACACGAGTAGATGTGTTGTTTGCAACACAAAATCGATTTTTAAATAAAGAATTTTGATCTAAGAAGTAATTTCTTTTTTTTTAGGCAAAATTTTGTATTAGTCTTATTGGAGCTACTATCGGATCTTCATTCTTATGAAGTAATTTTGTTTCAAAATTGACTTTTTATTCTTTCGAAGTAAATTTCACCCAAAATTGAAGTTTTCCGATATAGAATAACAACAAACCATAATTGTAATGTAAATTGAATCGCACTGAGATACTTTAGGCCGAGGTTTTGCCTAAAACTGTGTTTTTTAAATAGTTTTAGCCCAAAATAAAAATTTTCCAACGAGTCAAAATCAAATTTTGTTGAGAAAATTTTGATTCCAAAACCAACTTTTTCGAATTTGGACGATTTTGGCCAAACCCAAAATAAGAAATATTTTAAATTTGTGTCTCTTAAATACGTTAGTAGTATACTAACTAGTAGACTTATTTTTTTTTATTTTGTTAGATTTTACCACTTTTCTTAATGTTTTTAGTGTTTGACTTGTACTTTTGTAGTTTTTTTTTCCTTTCTTAACGGCCTTTTATTCTTCATATATCTCTGTTCTTATTATATGGCATGTTTCGTTAGTTTTTTGTGTTTTATATATTTTTTATCGATCTAAATCGTTTTCATTCTTGTTTCTTCCTGCACCCTCGAGGTAATTTTGATCCAATACTGGATTTTTCCAAAGAGTGGACTCTTGTAATGTAAATTGCATTTATTGAGACAATTCTGGTTCAAAACGTGTTATTTGAAGATTATTAGTTTCTGATTTTTCCCTTTTTTTTATACGATATTGGCCCGAACTCCAATTAATAATTTTTTTTTCAAAAAAATATGGACCTTTTTTAGTAAATTTTTAAAGATTTTTGCCTAAAATTAAAGTAATTTACGCCTCTAACTATCAATTCGAATAAAATTAAAACTGAAGGAGAAGAACAATAGGGAAAAATTTATGATCCTAAATTTATCACTTTTTTCGTTATTATTGTTCGTAATTTTCAATTTTAAACTATAACAGATAAAGATCGACGCTTTTGATCCCAAGATGAGAATTCACGAGCTCGAAGGACCAAAAAAATTCTGACGGAACTTATTGCGACCAAACGACCTGCATCCTAATCAAAATTGAAAATATAAAGTAAGGAGATAATTTTCAGCGTTTTTGATGAAAAAGTAAAAGCATACTGTCTCGGAGGGTCAGAAGATGAAAAACATTCTCGAAGGACCAAACATGTCTTATAGATTTTCAATTTCGAACTGAACAGGCAACTTTTCAAATTCATTATTTAAAAATTAAAGGGTTTAGGCTGGTAGGACCAAAGAAAATTGTACTGAAGTTTAGTGGCTATTACCTTTACTATTATTACTATTTACAAAATTTTAAGATTTACACTGAGTATTCTTAAGTGTTTTGCGGACTTTGAAGCCATGGTTAAATGGAATTCCTTTACTGGACTTCCTGATTTGGACCACGGCTTCAAAGCCCGGGAAATACTTTAGTGAAAGTGTCCACAGTCACTTTTAAAGTAAAAATTCGTGCCTTTAAAAAAAAGTGATTTTAATTAATTCTGGAATTAAAACCCTGACTTAATTTATGTGAATTAATTCATGCCAACCCGCAAGCATTTAATTTATTTTCTTTTCTTCATTCTTCATAGTCTTATTGTTGTTTTATTCTTCATATTTTTCTATTATTATTCTTTGTTATGTTTTTTCGTTAATTTTTTTCTATATTTTTTTTTATCGATTTATATTATATTTTTAATTGCATATTCATTCTTTTCAAGTTTCTTAACCTAAGATTGAACTTTTCCAACGAGTACATTTGTAATGAAAATTGATTTCCATTGAGACAATTTCCTCACAGAATCGTAATCCTTTAACTATTCATGATTCCGGACTTTTCAAGTTTTGTTTATACGATTTTGACCCGAAATAGATGTTGGACAACGAGGTTGCTGTGTTGTACAAAAAGGGACCTCTGTTTAGGACATTTTTGAAAGGTTTTAGATGATTTTCGCCCACAACTAAAAATATTTTAAATCTGTGCTTCGTAACCATCTGCAATTTTTAAATATATTTTTTTATAACTTTACCAAACTTACAGTATGCCAGACTTTTTTTTTCTTTCGTTTTTTTTTTTTGTCGTTTTCTACTTAAACTCTTTATTTCTTATGGTTATTTTATTGTAAGTAGTTTTATGCAACATTTTTGAAATGTTCTGGTGATTTTCACCTGAACTGTTCTGCAAATGACCTTCATGACCTGAGGGTCAACTTTTTATTTCATCTTAGGATTCTTAAAAAATTTTCCTTTGGTTCTGTAGGCAAGTCAGCAAACATTAAAACCACCGAACATGTCGTAACTTCTTCTTTTAAGCCCGACTACGACGACGGTCGTGGAATGCGGTACATTGTGCTTATCGCGCAATCCTTCAGCTGATCGGCATGCTTCCAATAAATTCATGAATGCATCTTCTCTAGGCGGCATTGCCAGATCTCCGCTAGAAATTTCCCCCAATTCGGTGTAGTGTAGTAGATCTGATTGGTGAATGGGCCCAAAATTGGTGTTTCCGATTGCGAAATCACGACCGTTGCGAAGGAATGTGCCGCATAAATAAGGCGAAGAGGAAGCGCACGCCGCGGCTACCAAATTTGGGAATGGCATGCCTTAATCTGTATTCTAGTAAAACTAGACCATATTTGGCCATTGCGAGCTATAAATTAATTGAATGGCTCGTCAATCCAATCTGATTTGGAGTTATCGGCCGCGAATGCCTCGCATACTTTTTCCAAAGCGAAAGGAATGCAAGTGGCCTGATGATGGTGGTGGTTCACAGGCCGCGACCACAACAACGCTACTATGAAAATCGATTATGCTGTAAACGATCAGCAATAAATCCGCCAAATTTAGAGCGAATTTTTAATAAAAGTCGCGCCTCGTTGCATACTTTTGAGGAGGGTCCGGAGGGAGAGAGAGAGAGAGAACTTTCTCAGAACCGACAGCCGGGCGCATTAAGGCATTAAGGCAAAACGAGCGAGAGATGCGTCTTTTTGCTCTCCCGCAAATTCCATACCGTATGTGGCAACCCAGCACCCGAGTTGCAACTTCTCCTCCCCGCCCCGTCAGCTGACCTGATCCGATCAGCTGCAAACCGCATTCCATCGGCCCACGGGCTCTTCTTGTTTTTGTTTTGGCCACTTCGCCGCACTACATTGTTCCAATCATTGCGCTATTGATTCCTGCCCCTTGATGCACAAACAGTTTCCAGAGAGTCCTCAAGAAAATTCAAATCCGAATTGTATATGCGGTATTCATTTAAAAATGTCATCTAGTTAGATGGTTCTAAAATGTCAAAAGAAAAGGATGAAAGAACAAAACTTCATGTACTTTGATTATGTCATCTTTTTTTGACAAAAATACATCTCCTTCTAAAATGCTCAACATGCTAACCGCACCGACACGCACTTCAGTAGTGTTTTAATCTTTGCACCACAAAACATCCCTAGAAAGGCTCAAATGGGAGGCTCTGTTAACTGCTTTTAGTTTGCCTTCTTATTGTGCGGGGGCACCACTAATGCTCTATTTTCAAAGGTAACAGTTTTCTTCAAAAAATACCATAAAACTGGTTAAGTTGAAGGTGACAATGACTCGACACTCAAAATTGGTGTCTTTTTCAACTTGGCAGTAGCTACTCAAATTGGCACAAGTTTGATTTTAGTTCAATGATTTCGACTTGTTACTTATTAAGGGTAGCATTTAGTTCAAAAGAGTTCACTATTGCAATGATGTTGTTCCTCGAAGGTGGCAGAAAACCTTAAAAAAATTCAATGTTATATTTCAAAATTGCTGTGATCGGTATAGTTGTCAGTTTCAGTTCCAGAGCTTAAAAAAAAAACTTATACTTTATAACGTTTTCTCGTTTTGAATGTCTTTGGACACACAGTATCTTATAAAAAATATATCGAGCACATCATTCATATTTTAGTTTTTTAAGCATAGCATATAGCAAAAATATTAGAAATTGATTTTTAGTGCTTGTAAGGATTATGTAATCTCGATTTTCAAGGGTTTCGACGATTTTTGGCCCGATTTTATGAATATGACTTCCTCAAAAAACACCAAATCTTCATTTTCTTCATTTTAAGGCGTATTTAGTTAAATTTCACCTATTTCGGTCTAGAATTTAATTTTACCAAAAACAATAAATTAGAAGTTTTAATCAATTTTTTTTTAAACTGAGTTATAAGCATTAGTTTTGCGCCGATTTTGGCCTTAATCCTAACTTTTTTAATAGTCAATATGCATTTTGAAGCGTTTTGAGCCAAATTTCATTTATTTTAGTCCAAAAATGATATTTTTCCAAAAAATAGCAAATTAGAATATAGGAGTCAGTTTTGCCCGATTTTGCCCTGAAATTGAATTTCAACAAAGCCATCTAAATTTGCATTTTTAGACCATATGAATCATTTTAAATTAATTTTTTGACCTAACTGACTTGAAATTTACTAAAAATTTCAAATTTATTCAAAAACCTTCCTCAAAAATACACCAAATCTTCATTTAGTTAAATTTCCCTTATTTCGGTCTAGAATTAAATTTTACCAAAAACGACAAATTAGAAGTTTTTAATCAATTTTTTTTAACTGAGTTACTGCAAAAACAAGAAAAATTTGCAAATTCAGACAATGTTAGACGATTTTAACCCATTTTGGCCATAATCTTACCCTGAATGTCTCCAAACATCCCAAACTTGTATTTTTCTAAGCCATCAGTCGTTTTGCACCGATTTTGGACTTAATCCTAGCTTTTTAAATAGCAAATATACATCTTGAGTAAAATTTCACTTATCGTAGTCCAAAAATGTAATTTTACAAAAAGCGGCAAATTAGAATATATTAGTCAGTTTTGCCTGATTTTGCCCTGAAGTTGAATTTCAACAAAGACATCTAAATTTGCATATTTAGACCATGTGAGTCATTTTAAATTAATTTTTTGACCTAATTCTAACTTGCATTTTACTAAAAATTTCAAATTTGCTCAAAAAACCTCATCAAAAAACACCAAATCTTTATTTTAAGGCGTATTTAGTTAAGTTTTACTTATTTCGGTCCAGAATTTAATTTTACCAAAAACAAGAAATTAGAAGTTTTTAATCAACATTTTTTTTTAAACTGACTTACTACAAAAACACTAAAATTTGCAATTTTAGACAATGTTAGACAATTTTAACAGATTTTGCCCACAATCTTACCCTGAATTTCTCCACACATTCCAAACTCGTATTTAATAAGCATTCAGTCGTTTTGCCTCGATTTTGACCTTAATCTTAACTTTTTTAATAGCAAATATGCATTTTGAAGCGTTTTGAGCCAAGTTTCATTTATTTTAGTCCAAAAAATGTAATTTTACAAAAGCAACAAATATATGAGTCAGTTTTGTACTCGGTTTTGCTTGATTTTGCCCTAAAAGTGAATTGCAACAAAGAAAGAAAATTTGCATTTCTAGACCATGTGAGTCATTTTAAATTAATTTTTTGACCTAATTCTAACTTGCATTTTACTAAAAATTTCAAATTTGTACTCAAAAAAACTTCCTCAAAAAACAGCAATCTTTATTTTAAGTCGTATTTAGTTAAATTTCACTTACTTCGGTCTACAATTTGATTTTACCAAAAACAACAAATTAAAAGTTTTTAATAATTTTTTTTTAAACTGACTTACTGCAAAAACACCTAAATTTGCAATTTTAGACAATGTTAGACAATATTAACAGATTTGGTCATAATCTTACCCTGAATTTCTCCAGACATCCCAAACGCGTATTTTTATAAGCATTCAGTCGTTTTGCCTCGATTTTGGCCTTAATCCTAACTTTTTTAATAGGCAATATGCATTTTAAAGCGTTTTGAGCCAAATTTCTTGTATTTTAGTCTAAAAATGTTATTTTACAGAAAACAGCAAATAATATATTAGTCAGTTTTGCCTGATTTTGCCATAAAGTTGAATTTTTACAAAGTCATCTAACTTTGCATTTTTTAGACCATGTGAGTCATTTTAAATTATTTTTTTGACCCAATTCTAATGACATTTTACTAAAAATTTCAAATTTACTCAAAAAAATTACTCATGAGACACCAAATTTTCAGTTTAAGGCGTATTTAGTTAAATTTCACGTATTTTGGTCTAGAATTTAATTTTTCCAAAAATTTAATAATTAATATATATTTTAATTTATTATTATGTATAATAATAAAATATAATTAATAAATTAAAATAACTAGATATTTTTCATCAAGTTTTTTTCTAAAACTGAGGGACTGCAAAAGCACCAGAAGTTGCAATTTTAGACAATGTTAGACAATTTTAACCGATTTTGGCCATAATTTTACCCTGAATTTCTCCAAACATCCCAAGCTTGTATTTTTATAAGCATTCAGTCGTTTTGCACCCTTTGTTTTGCACCCAATATGCATTTTGAGGCAAACTTCATTTATTGTAGTCCAAAAATCGAATTTTACAAAAAACCGCAAATTACAATATATGAGTCAGTTTTGCCTGATTTTGCCCTGAAATTGAATTTCAACAAAGACATCTAGCTTTGCATTTTTAGACCATGTGAGTCATTTTAAATTAATTTTTTGACCTAATTCTAACTTGCATTTTACTAAAATGTTCAAATTTATTTAAAAAAACTTCCTCAAAAAACGCCAAATTTTCATTTTAAGACGTATTTAGTTAAATTTCACTTATTTCGGTCTAGAATTTAATTTTACCAAAAACAACAAATTAGAAGTTTTTAATCAATTGTTTTCAAAAACTGAGTTACTGCACTGCAAAAACACCAAAATTTGCAATTTTAGACAATTTTAACCGATTTTAACCGATTTTGGCCATAATCTTACCCTCAATGTTTCCAAACTCGTATTTTTATAAGCATTCAGTCGTTTTGCACCGGTTTTGGCCTTAATCCTAAGTTTTTTTTTGCAAATATGCATTTTGAAGCGTTTTGAGCCAAATTTAATTTATTTTAGCCCAAAAATGTAATTTTTCCAAAATTAGAACATTCAAGTCAGTTTTGCATAATTTTGCTTTAAAATTGAATTTCTACAAAGACATCAAAATTTGCATTTTTAGAGGATGTGGGTCATTTTAAATTTTAGACGGTTTAAGTCATTTTTTCATCCATTTGACTCCATAGTAATCAAAATGTTTCCCAAAAAGTTCAACTTTGTATTTTTACAAGCTTTGAGACATTTTCAACGATTTTTGGCCTAACTTTGTAAACATGACTTCTTCGAAAAACACCAAATTTTTACTTTGAGGCGTTTTTAGTCAAATTTATTTTATTTGGGTCTAAAGAATAATTTTACCAAAAACAACAAATTATGAGTTTTGAATAATGTAATTTTCTCCTAAAATTGAGTTACACCAGAAACATTAAAATTTGCATTTTTAGATTTTGTGGGTAATTTTTAACCGGTTTTGGCAATAATCTTATCCTGGATTTCTCCAAACCTTAAAAATTTGATTGTACTGTATATGAGCCAAAACTCATTTATTTTAATCAAGGCCAAGTTTTTGGTAGAATTTTTATAAGGGACAAAAAAAGGAAATTCGCCCAATTATTAGGTATTTTTCGCCAGAGAAATCTTACTTATTTTTTATTAATTTGTTGTTTAGACCAAAAAAAAAATTAATTAAACACGCCTTAAAATGAAGATTTGGTGTTTTTTGACGAACTCAGCTTCAGAAAGTCAGGCCAAAAATCGTTGATTTGGGTTTCTTTAGAGTCAAATGAGTTAAAAATTACCAGCTACAAATGCAAATTTGAAATTTTTAGGAAAATGTAGGTTAAAATTAAGTCCAAAAATTAATTTAAATTGACTCATACGGTCTAAAAATGTATATTTAGATGTCTTTGTAAAAGTTTTACTTCAGGGCAAAATCAGTAAAGTCGTATATTCTAATTTGCTGTTTTTTTTTTTGTAAAATTACCTTTTTGGACTAAAATAAATGAAATTTGGCTCAAAACGTTTCAAAATGCAATTTTTTCAAAAAAATCTGGTTATGAATAAGGCCAAAATCGGTGCAAAATGACTCCATGCGAGAAATTCAGAGTAAGAATCGGTTAAAATTCACCCACAGTTTCTAAAAATGCAATTTTTGATGTTCCTGAAAAGTTCAATCTTAGGAAGAAAACAAGCAAAACTGATTAAAAACTACTAGTTTATTGTTTTTGGTCAAATTTATTTTTGGGACAAAAAAAAGTAAAATTTAACGGAAAATACGAGTAGACTGAGCTACTCGTCACAATTTGTTGAAAATGTTTCACAGCGTGTAAAAATACAAAACTTTGGAGTTTTTAGAGACATTTAGGTTAGTTTTGAACCAAATCGATTATTAAATGGGATTGTGGAAAAATACATGTTAGAATTATGTCTAAAATTAATGAAAAATGACTCACATAGTTTAAAAATGCAAATTTTAATGCTTTTTTAGAAATGTGACTTTAGGCAAAATCATGACAAACTGACTAAAATTTTCTAAAGTGTTCTTTTTTTTGTAAAATTACGTTTTTGTTCTAAAATAAATGAAATTTGGCTCACAACGCTTCAAAATGCATATTTGCTATTCTTCAAAAAAAAAGTTAGGATTAAGACCAAAATCGGTGCAAAACAACTCATACTTATAAAAACACAGTAGTGTGGGTGTTTGGAGAAATTCAGGGTAGTATTATGACCAAAATCAGCTAAAATTGACTCACACTGTCCTGAAATTGCAAATTTTGGTGTTTTTGGGGTAACTAGAAAAAAATTGATCAAAATTTGATTAATTTGTTTTTTTTGGTAAAATAAAATTTTAGACCAAGATAAAGTTAACTAAACGCGCGTTAAAATGAAGATTTGGTTTTTTTTGACGAAGTGAACTTCAGAAAGTCAGGGTCAATTTAGATTAGTTTTGAGCCAAATGAGTTAAAAATTACCATCTAAAAATGCAAATTTGACATTTTTAATAAAATGCAGGTTAGAATTAGGTTAAAAAATTAATTTAAAATGACTCACATGGTCTAAAAATGCAAAACTGACTCCTATATTCTAATTTGCTGTTTTTTGTAAAATTACATTTTTGGACTAAAATAACTGAAATTTGATGAATAAAATTATGGCAAAAATCGGTTAACATTCACCGACATTTTCTAAAAATCTAAATAGAAAAAACCGAGTAAAATTTTCTAATTTATTGTTTTTGGTAAAATTTATTTTGGAACAAAATAAGTAAGATTTATCCAAAAATACGAGTAGGTACCAAAGTACCCAAATTTGGTGTTTTTTTTTTGAGGAAGTCAGGTTCACGAAGTCAGGCCACAAATTATTGAAAATATTTCAAAGCGTGTAAAAATACAAAGCTTGGAGTTTTTACAGAAATTTAGTTTAGTTTTTATCAACCAAATCGGTTAATATATGACTCAAACCCTCAAAAGGGCAAATTTTGAGTTTGTAGAAAAATACATGTTAGAATTATGTTTCAAATTAATTAAAAATGTTTAAAAACACACATAGTTTAAAAAAGCAAATTTGGCCAAAATCGGTGCAAAACAATTCACGCTTATAAAAATACAAGTGTGGGGTGTTTTGAGAAATTCAGGGTAAGATTACGGCCAAAATCAGTTAAATTTGACCCCCATTATCTGAAATTGCAATTTTTGGAATAACTCACTTTTAGAAAAAAAAATATTATACTTTGATTAATTGGTTGTTTTTGGTTAAATTAAATTTTAGACCAAAATAAATCAAATTTAACTAAACACGCCTTAAAATGAAGATTTGGTGCTTTTTGACGAAATCATCCTCAGAACGTCAAGCCAAAAATCGTTGAAAATCTCTCAATTTAGGTTACTTTAGAACCAAATGGGTTAAAGATTACCATCTAAAAATACAAATTTTAAATTTTTAGTAAAAGGCAGGTTAGAATTAGGTCCAAAAATTAATTTAAATTGACTCACGGTTTAAAAATAAAAATTTAGATGTCTTTGTAAAAGTTGTACGGGGTTCATTATAAAATTTCATCTAGCAGGCTATGAAATGTTGACAGAAAAGGATGACATAATCAAAATAAATGCATTTTTGTTTCTCCATCCTTTTCTTTTGACATTTCACAGCCAACTAGATGAAGTTTTATGATGAACACCCCGTAGAACTTTTACAAAGACATCTAAATTTTTATTTTTAAACCGCAAAAATCATGCAAAACTGACTCATATATTCTAGTTTGCCGCTTTTTTTTTTGTACAATTACATATACAATGCAAATTTTTCAAAAACGTCTGGTTAGGGATAAGGCCATTATCGGAATGGCAACATTATCGGCAAAATGACTCAAGGCGAAAAATTCTGGGGAAGATTATGGCCAAAATCGGTTAAAATTCACCCACATTTTCTAAAAATGCAATTTTTTATGTTTCTAAAAACTTCAATCTTAGGAAGGAAACAGACAAAACCGATCAAAAAAATATATTCTATTGTTTTTGGGACAAAATAAGTAAAATTGAACCAAAAATACGAGTAACTAAAAATTTTGTGTTTTTGAGGAAGTCAAGTTCACAAAGTCAGGCCACAAATTGTTGAAAATTTTTCAAAGCGTGGGAAAATACAAAACTTTGAAGTTTTTAGAGAAATATAGGTTAGTTTTTATTAACCACATCGGTTAATAAATGACCCAAACCCTCAAAAATGCAAATTTTAACTTTGTGGAAAAATACATGTTAGAATTATGTCTAAAATTAATTAAAAATTACTCATATAGTTAAAAACGCAAATTTTTATGTTTTCTAGAAATGTGAATTTAAGCAAAATCATCACAAATTGACTCAAATTTTCTAATTTGCTGTTTCTTGCAAAATTAAATTTTTGGACAAAAATAAATGAAATTTTGCTCAAAACGCTTTAAAATGCATTATTGGTATTTTTCGAGAAAGTTGGGTTAGGATCAAGGCCAAAATTGGTGCCTAATTACTCAATGCTTATAAAAATAAAAGTTTGGAGTGTTTGGAGAAACTCAAGCTAAGATTATGGCCAAAATCATTGAAAATTACTCACAAAATGTAACAATGCAATTTTTAGGAGAAATTCAGGCAAAACTGATTAAAAACTTCTATTTTATTGTTTTTGATAAAATTAGTTTTTGAATCCAAATATTAAGGTTCTAGAGATAGTATCCAAAGGTACAATATGACATAAAGACAAACTTTGGAGAGATATGCAAGTCTTTTGAATCGGATGACAGAACCCGGAGGTACGGCGATTAAAATATTACTAAAAAAGTATTGAATGTTTGCGGTTAGTATATTGAGCATTTTAGATGACGTTTTCTAATGAACACCCCTTACTTGCGGCCAAGAAGACAAACTGGCTGCCCCACTCTGCATACTGATCATTCACACATCAGCAAGTAATTACTTTTAAAAGTGATGTTTTGCTCGATGTCACAGCCATTTGTCTCGAAACGTCTTCAGCCCTTTAATTAAACTCCCATTTCAGCGGCACTTTGTGGGGGGATTTCCCCACGAAATTCGCGGTATTTTTTTTCTGAAATGGAATCGGAATTTCAATTAACTGCTACTTAATTGGTAATCGAAATTCATAACCACGTTAAACGCGCCTTGTTAAAGCGGTTTCACAATGACTCACTGGTAATGAGAATATAGCTGCCTGTTGTGTACCGGTAGAAGAATGTCCTGTAACGTGGTAGATTCCTGCATTGAAGAACGTTCTCTTTTTATTGTTGCAGGTGATGTGGGCGAAGGCGAAGCCACTCACGTCAGGAATGACGTCCGCAAGACTGTTCTTCATCAAGTACGATGGAATTTGTTGGTAAGACTTATTTTTAGTATTCTCAGAAGTAACTGAAGGGAACAACATTGCATGTTTCTGCAAAAACTATTGACATCATCCCCATGTTTTGGTGGTGATGTCACAAACATCAAATCAAAAATTTAAGAAGTGTTCTTCTCAAAACACCTTTTTCCAAATTCTGACTATAACATACATACTAAAACTTGCTGCCCTGAAGAAATAGTAACGTCAAATATGCAACCAATAAGGTGCATTCATTATAAAAAAACATCAAGAAAAACCTTCACTCCAACTATTCTTCCAGTTTCCATTGACTTTTTAACGGAGTTGCGGATTAGCTAGTGGTTGTCAAGATCCTCGTCAAGATGCTCAGGTCAAATAGTCAACTTTCCCTCTTATCAACAATTAACGTAATTTTTAATTTTCAATGCACAAAAAAGCTCGTTTTAGAGACTAAATAAGTTATTATTTCTAACGTATTTCCTTTTTAAAATTTTGTGTGACGCGTTGGTTCAAGTTAGTACAAATTATCGGTTTGCTAAATACCCAAATAATTTAGGTTTTCATCGTCTTTGGTAATACAAATTGATTTTTGTCACTCACGAACGTTTTCAGGCAACTTTTTCATTAAAAAAAGGGCTTAAAACTGTTTTCATGGTTCTAATAACCATTAATTTTACCACTAGAAGTCGTTTTGTTAAAGTCCCGAAAATCTCGTTTATCGTCTTTTGGTCTAAAAATTTAATTTTTATGTAAGTTTTATTGCTTTGCTCTAAAGAGTTAGGTTTTATTTTGAACAATTCATAGACCAAAAATCGTATTTTTAAAGACTAGAAAATTGTGGTAATTTCGACATTGCTTTAAAAATGTTATTTGTGACAGACGGAAGAGGCGAAAAATTTTTATTAAATGTTTGGACAAAATAAATGCCGTTTTTTTACAATGAAAAAGTTTTATTTCAAAAATGTTTTAATCTATTTCGTTCGTAAAAATTTGTATTTTTAGTTCAAAAATGGTTTTGCCAAGGTCAAAAAAATTGTGAATTTGAAGTTTTGTATGATAAGTTTCATAGTCGAAAAATCGTGTTGCTGAAATGCGCAAAAATATGTGTTTTTTGTCGTCTTTGAGTCAAAATAGCAATTTATGATGCAAGTGTCAAAAGAGCAATTTTAAGATACGCATTTCAATGTTTGCAGGATGAAGGAAGTAGCTTACTTTTAACACTAGTGCCTTAAAACACTATTTTTAATAATTCATTAGCGTGTTAAAAGTAAGATTTTTAATGCGTGCAAAACTCGATTTGTTAAAAGACTAGAGAGATTATGGTTTTTATCGTTTTTAGCCTAAAAATTTACTTTTCATGTGACACCTTTCATAGTCTAAAAATCGTTTCGTTAAAGACTCTGACGTTTTTCTACTTTGCCCTAAAAATTTA
The DNA here is from genome assembly GCA_951812265.1 of Taphrorychus bicolor. Classification (NCBI taxonomy): domain Eukaryota; kingdom Metazoa; phylum Arthropoda; class Insecta; order Coleoptera; family Curculionidae; genus Taphrorychus; species Taphrorychus bicolor. The sequence continues at coordinate 18,617,260 of OX638303.1, forward strand.
ATTTTTGTGTCACACAAACGTTTTGAAACGATTGTTCCGTATTCTAAATAAAATTTAGGCCAAAATAATTGTTTCCGCAAAGACAAAAAGTTTTAACCAATTTTTCTACAAAAATCTCTAATTTTATTCCAAAATTTGTTTTGTAGAAGTACGAGAAATTCTGATTTTCACGTTCCATAGTCCGAAAATCTGTTTATTAAGCTCAATGTTGCAAGTTTGTGATGTAAAAATGTATTTTTTATATTTATATGACACGTTTCATAATCTAAAAATATTGTGTTTTAACGGCACGAGAAGTTGTGATTTTTATCGCCTTTCTGGGTCTAAAAATTTATTATTTAATTGACTCGTTTTATAGTCCAAAAAAAAAACGCATTTTAGAGACTTAAAAATTGTGATATCTATCGTCTTTACTCTATTTTTTTAAATTTTTTGTTACGCTTTTTATAGTACCGGCTTGTTAAGTACTCAAAATATTGAAAAATTCATGGTTTTTAGTAAAAAGAGATTTTTTAATTTATTTTTTTTAATGAAATTTTAGCCAAAATAAATTGTTGTTTGTGCAGAAAAAATTCCAAAATTGTTTTCAAGAACCGTCAACTTTGATCTATAAGTTGTTTTGGTAAAGTTTCGAAAAATCGATGGCGATATCGTTCAAAAGTTGTGTTTGATAAGCCAAATATTTAATTTTTTTAATTTTATGTTACTCGTTTCATAGTACCGGCTTGTTCTCAAAAAATTGAGATACTTATGGATTTTAGTAAAAAAGTTTTTTTTTGTTACTCTTTGTAACGTTTTGAAGAGATTTTTTCATTTTTTTTATGAAATTTTAGCCAAAATAATTGTTGTTTTTGCAAGAAAAAATCCAAAATTGTTTTCAAAAATCAGTAATTTTGATCCATAAGTTGTTTTGTTAGTCTCGAAAAATTATGCTTATAGTCAAAAATTTGTGTTTTAAAGACTCATAAGAACTGTGATTTCCATCATCTTTGCCCTAAAAAAGTTAGGTTTTATTTTAAACATTTAACATTTAATAGGCCAAATATTTCATTTTTTTAATTTTATGTTACGCGTTTTATAGTACCGACTTGTTAAGTACTCGAAACATTGAGATATTCGTGGTTTTTAGTAAAAAAGTTGTTTTTTGTGACTCTTTTGTGACGTTTTGAAGAAATTTTTCAATTTTTTTTATGAAATATTAGCCAAAATAATTATTGTTTGTGTAGAAAAAATCCAAAATTGTTTTTAAAAACCGTCAATTTTGATCCATAAGTTGTTTTGTTAAAGTCTCTAAAAATCACGCTTATGGTCCAAAAATTTGTGTTTTAAAGACTCAAAAAACTGTGATTTCATCATCTTTACTCTAAAAAGTTAGGTTTTATTTTAAACTTTAAATAAGCCAAATATTTAAATTTTTTAATTTTATGTTACGCGTTTTATAGTTCCGGCTTGCTAAATACTCAAATCATTGAAATATTCATGGTTTTTAGTAAAAAAATTGATTTTTGTGACTCATTTGTAACGTCATGAAAAGATTTTTTCATATTTTTATGAACTTTTAGCCAAAATAATTGTTGTTTGTGCAGAAAAAATCCAAAATTGAATTAAAAAAAATCGTGAATTTTTATTTATAAGTTGAAAAAGCGTGCTTATCGTCCAAAAACTGTGTTTTAAAAACTCAAAGAAACTGTGATTTCCATCACCTTTTCCCTAAAAAATTAGGTTTTATCATTAAATAGGCCAAATATTTAATTTTTTTAATTTTATGTTACGCGTTTTATAGTACCGGCTTGTGAAGTACTCGAAACATTGAGATATTCATGGTTTTTAGTAAATAAATTGGCTTTTGTGACTCATTTGTGAAGTTGTTAAAAAATTTTTTAATTTTTTTTATGAAATTTTAGCCAAAATGATTGTTTGTGCAGAAAAAATACAAAATTGTTTTCACAAACCGTCAATTTTGATCCATGAGTTGTTTTGTTAAAGTCTCGAAAAATCATGCTTATCGTCCAACTGTTGTGTCTTAAAGACTCATAAAACTGTGATTTCCATCACCTTTTCCCTAAAAAATTAGGTTCTATTTTAAACATTAAATAGATCAAATAGTTATTTTTTTAAATTTTTTGTTACGCTTTTTATAGTACCTGCTTGTTAAGTACTCAAAATATTGAAAAATTCATGGTTTTTAGTAAAAAGAGATTTTTAAATTTTTTTAATGAAATTTTAGCCAAAATAAATTGTTGTTTGTGCAGAAAAAATTCCAAAATTGTTTTCAAGAACCGTCAACTTTGATCTATAAGTTGTTTTGGTAAAGTTTCGAAAAATCGATGGCGATATCGTTCAAAAGTTGTTTTTGATAGGCCAAATATTTAATTTTTTTAATTTTATGTTACTCGTTTCATAGTACCGGCTTGTTAAGTACTCAAAAAATTGAGATACTTATGGATTTTAGTTTGTTAGTCTTGCAACATTGAGCTAAAAAAAGTTTTTTTTTGTTACTCTTTTGTAACGTTTTGAAGAGATTTTTTCATTTTTTTTATGAAATTTTAGCCAAAATAATTGTTGTTTTTGCAGAAAAAAATCCAAAATTGTTTTCAAAAATCAGTAATTTTGATGAATAAGTTGTTTTGTTAGTCTCGAAAAATTATGCTTATCGTCAAAAATTTGTGTTTTAAAGACTCATAAGAACTGTGATTTCCATCATCTTTGCCCTAAAAAAGTTAGGTTTTATTTTAAACATTTAACATTTAATAGGGCAAATATTTCATTTTTTTAATTTTATGTTACGCGTTTTATAGTACCGGCTTGTTAAGTACTCGAAGCATTGAGATATTCGTGGTTTTTAGTAAAAAAGTTGTTTTTTGTGACTCTTTTGTGACGTTTTGAAGAAATTTTTCAATTTTTTTTATGAAATTTTAGCCAAAATAATTATTGTTTGTGCAGAAAAAATCCAAAATTGTTTTTAAAAACCGTCAATTTTGATCCATAAGTTGTTTTGTTAAAGTCTCTAAAAATCACGCTTATGGTCCAAAAATTTGTGTTTTAAAGACTCAAAAAACTGTGATTTCATCATCTTTACTCTAAAAAGTTAGATTTTATTTTAAACATTAAATAAGCCAAATATTTAAATTTTTTAATTTTATGTTACGCGTTTTATAGTTCCGGCTTGCTAAATACTCAAATCATTGAAATATTCGTGGTTTTTAGTAAAAAAATTGATTTTTGTGACTCATTTGTGACGTCATGAAAAGATTTTTTCATATTTTTATGAACTTTTAGCCAAAATAATTGTTGTTTGTGCAGAAAAAATCCAAAATTGAATTAAAAAATCGTGAATTTTGATTTATAAGTTGAAAAAGCGTGCTTATCGTCCAAAAACTGTGTTTTAAAAACTCAAAAAAACTGTGATTTCCATCACCTTTTCCCTAAAAAATTAGGTTTTATCATTAAATAGGCCAAATATTTAATTTTTTTAATTTTATGTTACGCGTTTTATAGTACCGGCTTGTGAAGTACTCAAAACATTGAGATATTCATGGTTTTTAGTAAATAAATTGGTTTTTTTTTCAAGCGGACTAAAAGTACGTCATTTGTTTTCTCCATACGCACGCCTAAAGTGGGCTTTCAAATCCTGAGACCAAAAAAGTAGCAAAAAAGTCCTAGGCAGTAAAAGTAAAGTCAAAAGTCACCGCTAGTGTCATGGAGGCGCATATATAAACGATTTTCATTCACCAAAATTATTTTAATAAAATATGACACCAGATAAACCGATCTGAGTGTATTGCCATCTTTACATTCTTGTTGAAAAAACAAAGGACAGAAATACTCTCAGAGCACTCAAGAGCACCATCCGAAACAGTTATTAGTCGAAATCGCATAGGTTCTCGAATTCTGAATTCGTCTGTTAAATGTCATGCGCGTCATCATATTTATCTGTCAATGTGACATTTATTAATTTAGTATTGAAAATAATGCTACAAATTCTTAGTTTAGCATAATCATTGGTTATTATTTAATACATTAAAACCATTGAACATTGAAAACCACCATTCTAACATATTCTATGTATTTTACAAATAATATACACAATTGGGTAAGTACCTAGACCCGCTTAAAGAGGATGAGAGAAAATTGCAAAACTGAACCACTTTTAAATAGATTTCTTATTTATTGCATGCTTGAAAAAAAAATAGTATATGTTACTCGGAGTAAAAGGTCTTTTTGTGCTTCGCCCAGTTGCAGGCCTCAGCTTCGCTTCGGCCGTCAATCTCTGGGCTCAGCACGAAAAGACCCACTTTTACTCCTAGTGACATAATCTACTATTTGTGACTCATTTGTGAAGTTGTTAAAAGATGTTTTAATTTTTTTTATGAAATTTTAGCCAAAATGATTGTTTGTGCAGAAAAAATACAAAATTGTTTTCACAAACCGTCAATTTTGATCCATGAGTTGTTTTGTTAAAGTCTCGAAAAATCATGCTTATCGTCCAAATGGTGTGTCTTAAAGACTCATAAAACTGTGATTTCCATCACCTTTTCCCTAAAAAATTAGGTTCTATTTTAAACATTAAATTGGTCAAATAGTTAATTTTTGTAAATTTTATGTTACGCGTTTTATAGTACCGGCTTGTAAAGTGCTCAAAACATTGAGATATTCATGGTTTTTAGTAAAAAATTGGTTTTTGTGACTCATTTGTGACGTTGTTAAAAGATTTTTTTTTTATGAAATTTTAGCCAAAATGATTGTGGTTTGTGCAGAAAAAAATCCAAAATTGTTTTCAAAAACCGTGAATTTTGATTCATAAGTTGTTTTGTTAATCTCGAGAAATCATGTTTATCGTCCAAAAGTTGTGTTTTGAAAACTCAAAAAACTGCAATTTCCATCATCTTTACCTTAAAAAGTTAGGTTTTATTTTAAACATTAAATGTGCGAAATATTTCATTTCTTTTAAATTTTATGATACGCGTTTTATACCGCCGGCTTGTTAAGTACTCAAAACATTAAGATATTTATGGATTTTAGTAAAAAAAATTATTTTGTGACTCTTGTGACGTTGCGAAAAGATTTTTTAATTTTTTTATGAAATTTTAACCAAAATAATTGTTGTTTGTGCAGAAAAAATCCAAAATTATTTTCAAAAATCGTCAATTTTGATCCATAAACTGTTTTGTTAGTCTCAGAAAATCATCCTTCTCGTCTGAAAGTTGTGTTTTAAAGACTCAAAAGAACTGTGATTTCCATCATCTTTATCCTAAATAGTTAGGTTTTATTTTAAACATTAAATAGGCCAAATATTTAAATTTTTTTATATTATGTTAACGTGTTTTATAGTACCGCCTTGTTGTGCTTATGTTAAGTCCTCAAAAACTTAATGTTTTTGAGGACTTAACATAAGCATTAAGAGAAATTAATGGTTTTTAGTAAAAAAATATATTTTTGTGACGTTTTGAAGATTTTTTTTTCTTTTTTTTAATGAAATTTTAGCCAAAATAATTGTTTTGTGCAGATAAAAATTCACAATTGTTTTCAAAAACCGTCAATTTTGATCCATAAGTTGTTTTGTTAAAGTTTCGAAAAATGTTTTAAAGAATCAAAAAACTATGATTTCCATCACCTTTTAAAAGTTAGGTTTTATTTTAAACATTAAAGAGGCCAAATATTAATTTTTTTTTTATTTTATGTTATGCATTTTATAGTACCGGCTTGTTAAGTACTCAAAACATTGAGATATTCGGGGTTTTTAGTAAAAAGGTTGTTTTTTGTGACTCTTTTGTGACGTTTTGAAGAGATTTTTTCATTCTTTTTTATGACATTTTAGACAAAATATTTGTTGTTTGAGCAGAAAAAAATCCAAAATTGTTTTCAAAAACCGTCAATTTTGATCCATAAGTTGTTTTGTTAAAGTCTCAAAAAATCAAGCTTATCGTCCAAGAGTTGTGTTTTTAAGACTCAAAAAACTGTGATTTCTAGCACCTAAAAACTTAGGTTATATTTTAAACATTAGGTAGGCAAAATATTTATTTTTTTTTAATTTATGTTACTCGTTTTATAGTACCGTCTTGTTAAGTACCTACTCAAAACATTGAGATATTCATGGTTTTTATTAAAAACAATATTTTTGTGACGTTATAAAGAGATTTTTTCATTTTTTTTATGAAATTTTAGACAAAATAATTGTTGTTCGTGCAGAAAAAAATTCAAAATTGTTTTCAAAAATCGTCAATTTTTATCCATAAGTTGTTGTGTTAAAGTCTCAAAAAATCATGCTTATCGTCCAAAAGTTGTGTTTTAAAGACTCGAAAAATTGTGATTTCCTTCATCTTTACCCTAAAAAGTTAGGTTTTATTTTAAACATTAAATAGACCAAAAATCGTATTGATAAAAATTGGAAAAAATTTGATACTTTTCTTTAAAAACTTTATTTGTGCCACACGTGCACGAACGTGTTGAAGGCAATTTTTCCTTTTTTTTTTTTAATTGTTATCAAAATAAGTGCTGTTTTTTACGGTGAAATAATTTCACCCAAAATGTCTATTTGGCTCCAAAAATTACCAATTTGGTTCAAAAATAGTCTTGTTAAGGTCCGAAAAACCGTGTTTTCTTTTTTCATCTTTGAGATAAAAATTTAGTGGTCACGTGACACGCTTCATAGACAACAAATCGTTTGGTTAAAATCTCAACAAATGTCATTTTGTACTCTTTGAGCAGACATTTTTTCTATGACACGTTTCGTAGTCAAAAAATTGTATTATAGAAACTCGAGAAAGTGTAAATTCTGCCGTTTTTTTGTCTAAAATTTTATGTTACACAAATAATTCATTTTGTTGAACAAACGAAAACCGTCTTTCTGTTTTAACAGACATTAAATACTCTGGCTCCTCTAATTGGAATTTCAAAGGCTCACGGCTGTTCTTTGCGACTTGACTAAAGCCTTTGACTGCCCTCCTGAAGCTCGAACACTATGGATTCCCAAACAGCATATTGGAGGAGATTAGAATCTAATATTCAGTGAGAACAGAGGTCGTGAATTTTGTGGTTTGGAAGTGAGTAGACTCTGTGAGTGAGTTCCTTTTTCTTCGGTCCCTTTTTCTTATAAGTATGTGTTATTAAATGATCGATTATGGTAGATGCTGCTACAAAGCATGCTCACCTTCGACTTTTAAAAATAAACTTAATCCGTGAATTTACCCCCTACTCTCGTCTTTAAAATGCATATAATGGAGAATTTTTCTATTTTTGTTAGTGTGACAACGGAATGGTCAGAGGATCACAAGTAAAAGACCCAAAGGATGGAATGTTGGATAGAAATTGTAGTATTTAATGAAACAATATCCATTAAAACTAAAAAAGATACCTACTGTAAATAAAAAAAAAACTTTGTTCCCCAGAAAAAATGGCATCCTTTAGCTGGCGCCATTCACTCATCTTGCTGATGTTTAAAGCCAGGTGCAAGAAAGATAAAACATCAAATTATGGTCTGCGGCTGCTGTGCGTTTTAGGGCATTAACATACTACATTGACATCAATTTTTGTGGCAAATCGCCGGCGAAATCGCTTCAAAACCTCTGCTAATCGCCTCTTTTCTAGCCGTGGCGTGCCGACATTCAATTTCGGCCGGGCCAATAATTTTCGGTGGTCGGGCCCGGAGTTGCCAACCTCCGGAGAGATGATTATAATAAATGCGGCGAAGCGAATTATTATTAATAAAAAATGATACCCGATCTAATAAATCATTAAAATAATTTGAGCCGAGCCGTACAGAATCGATAGCATCGAAACAATTTACATTTTTTCCCTATCGGTAAACGACAACTAACTGGAACACATTCCTTCAAAAGAATTTCCAATCACTTTGCACGAAGAAGCGGCATGAACGGATCAGCTCCGGTACTTCATGCAGGCCAAAGTCCACCTGCATTGCGATCGTTAGAACGGTCGAATGGTGGCTTCGATTACGCTAAAAAGTTGATTCATTATTGTAGGAATGTTTAAACTTTCTAATCACCACCAGCTTCCGACATCTTGTTTGCATACGTGAGTAAGATTAAGCAGAAATCACTCATTTCTTGTAACTAGAGGGTGTGAGTAAATGTACACTAGCTTAGCTGCCGGGCTGTACAATTTGCAACCGGTGACGTCATTGCGTTCAAAAGTCCCGGGCTATAACAGTTACCATCTTTGAAACTGAGATGAACAGTTTTCCAATTGTTTTTGTAAAAAAGTGTTCAGGTTTTAATTGTGTTCATAACTTGTTTTTCAATTTGCTTGTTCTTTATTAGACTCGGCGAAAGCACGAGTAGTTGCGATGAAATGGTGGAGGTGGTCAGACGAGTTCCTGGTTGGTATCAAAAGATACCACCCAGAAAACCCAGAGAAACAATCTTTTTCTTTGGATGTTGAGGAACACCAAAGATTGGTTTCCATGGAATAATGGCCGCGGACAAGTGAGTTCAGTCTCTGCGCCATGGGGCTTCAATTCGAACTAAGAAACTCTAAAAATTGATGCTCTAGATATAGAGCTACCCATAAACAAATCCTTACCTGAAACAAAACTCCTCAACTCCTCAAAGTAAAGAAAATTGAAGTTACGGGTTTCCCGAACGAGATGAGAAATACGTCAAAACTGACAACGGCATCTTCTTAATTGGAAGAAATTAGCTAAAAATGAGCGCCCACTTTGTATTATGGCATTTGAAAAACCGTGTATGTCCTTAGTCAAGGCTTAGAAAATGGCGTACGTGACGTCAATCAGCTCGACCCAAAAATAATTTTAATTAAATTAAATTAATTTTTTCAACTGGGTGAAAGGTGCATAAAAACTGACAACAGCATCTTCTTAATTGCAGGAAATTATTTGAAAGTGAGTAACCCCCTTAAATGGGTTTGTCTTTAAAAATAAGGAAGTTACGATTTTCTCAGTTTTTTAGGTTCTAACCATTATCATTTAAAATTTCAAGTTTTCGGTGTGGTTCCGTTCAGTTTTAACGTTCTATCTTCTATTTCAATTTACAGCCAAGACCTCAAAAGTAATTCTTTTCGTTACACATCCCTGAAGGCTCTTGTTACTGCTTTGAGAATGATTATTTGATACCATCAGCAACTTAGTGTCTGGTAACATCAGCAACTGACAAGCCCAGATCTTAAAAGAACAATATCGTCGGTTCATCGTTAGTACTCTACACTTAACGAGGAGAAGGAGTCCGTTGGCCTAGTGCATTGCCAGAGATTAAAGACAATCGAAATTCACTTGTCTACTCATTGACGTAAGTTGATAAGTTTGATGATCCAAAAGAGACTGTTGTAGAAACACGTAATCAATGACTGCTACGCGGCGAGGACAGCAAGTTAATAAAGTTTTGAGTCTTGCAACTCTCTTCAAGCCAAGTCTCTTCAAGTTTTTTCTTCAAGCCTGGTGACGCCTTAGCCATCGAGGATTTCCAGCTGTATTAGCTGCATTCTAAGCAGTTCTTCCTACCAAAGAAGTACCGACTTCATGGACAAGAACGCAGCAAGTATGCAAAAGCAGCAGCAGCTGAGGTAGTTGAGGTACTTCCGTATTCATGTTATAAACATATTTCCCGACGGACCCAGAAGCAAATCTGTCGCTATGGTTTCTTATTTCAGATCTCTTTGGAAACAACCTAGAATTCGACCGTAGAGTATTTTACTGTCTATTCTCAACATGTCTGTAGCTACATATATGGACCAATTGGCCATATTTCGGAAAACTCTCCCCAAAGAAATTTTTGGAAAACCCAAAGAATAGGATGCATCAGTTATTTTAGTTTTAGAGTTAAATTGCAATTCTTGGAGTACAGCTTCGAAGACTTGTTGACTGAATGATAGTATTAAACCATCATCTACATAAATCACCACCAGTGGTGGTTACAGATCAGACGTATGGTTGGTCACATGTCATGTCACGTGACATTGGTCACATGTTACGTCACGTGACATTGGTCACACGTCTATGTCTTTGGTTTATGAAAAACCTTCCGAATACCTTCCAAGTTTCCTTTTCTTCTGCATATTATCCACTGTGAACCATTAGTCTCCATTCGTTCAAGTAGTTTTACTGGAGTCTAACTTTTTTTCATCTCCAGAGAGTCAGTTTCCTCGTTAAATGCATTTTAGTATTATTTGAAATATTTTCCATTTATAGCTTTCCCATCGTAGATTCTCAATATACCGACTTCGACAAAATTTAGTTCAAAGTCAGCATATTTCTCGTCAATTTGCTGAAGTCTTAAGATCTACCCTGTCTTTCGCTTCTACATGGTTAAGTGCAGGTGGTGAATTCTTTTTTTTATTGTTGACTCCGAACTCTGGGGGGTTCTGGTTCTGGTATGTTTAGTTCTCCTGGTTCTCTTCACAATCTTTAAACTGGAACAATGATTACTCTCGTTAGAACACCATTACTCCTCATAAAAATTATCGTGCTTAATTTTCATTTTTTTCCTTTCAAAATAAATAAGACCCGACAAGATCTAAGAGGAGAAAACTCATAACCAGTAGGAATCCAAAGCTTACACTTCTAGGAGGACTCTTCTGAAGCAGGCTTTATCAAGTTGTACGTAGGTACGATCCTCTTGAGGATCATAGATGGACCCACTAGCCAACTTACGACCTGGGTGAATTCAACAATTCCAGTGTGTTTTTTAGGTAGACATCCTTCAGTTGGTCATTCCTTCGTAAACTGAGTCTGATGCGAGTATAATCAGTAACCGTCCAGGTATTTGGAATGAACACTCTCCAGTTTTGAGATTTATGAATGTTAGAGAATGCTCTAAAGGTACCAAGCAATTTTCGATTAAATATCCCAACCAGATAATCGCAAAGCCTGAAAATGTGCTTAAGATAGAGAGAAGAAATAAGCGTCCTTTTTTACTTTAAACGGAGTCATCACCCACGTTAAGATAAATAGTACAACAGCGTTGCAATAAGCATGGTCAATCTTATTTTATCTGAAACATGGATTCCAAAATCGTGAGATATCAAAAAACATTGTACATATAACGAGGGACCACAGATCACCAACACACCATAAGAACATTAATTGAGAAGTGCACTAATTATAACGTACCGCTACATGTGGCCTTTCTAGATTTTTAGGAAGCATTCGATTCTGTCGAAATATGGGCATTGTCAGGATCCTTAGAAAACCCAAAAGTCGATTCAAGATACACAGAGATCATCAATAACATGTACGAAAATGCAACATTGAAATAAAACTGGATGGCAGGGCAAAAAAGAACCTCATAAAACCACAAAAGAGAGTGAGAAAGGGAGGCACTATCCACCCTTGCCTTGGAAGAGATGGGTCTAGATGAACTACTCCAACATATCACAGATTGACTACGTCGCTTCGTAGAAGACAGCCTCTGAAGGCAAAACTTAGTCGAAACGTCGGCTTTTATTAAAAATTTTCTTTCTGCTCTCTTGCAGATAAGTAACCAACAATTTGTCGCTACCACACAAATATTGACCAAAAGAGAAATTACGACACCTGCATGTTACCGTTGTGTACCAACGAAATGGAGACCATGTTCCTCTCCAAAAAGTCTGCTAAAAGACTGAAAACAACACAAAAAGCGATGAAGAGGAACATGCCCGGAATATCACTAAGAAACAACATTAGAAGAGAAAAGGCGTAAAACGAAAGTCACGAACATCGTGGAGGAGATAGCAAGGACGAAGTGGAGATCGGCTGGCCAGATATGACCACAGATGGACGCCAAGAAATCTGGCATGGAGACAAAAAGCAGCAGGGAGAGATTTCAAAAAAGATTGATGGATGACATGAAGACAGTTACAGAAAAACAGTGGATGAGATTGGCGAAGGACAGAAAAAGGTGGATACAATTAAGAGAGAGTATTGTCAATGAGAGTAGTTGTCAAAGAATGTAGTACATATGTGGAATTTTTGTCCAAGTACCTAGCCCGTATTTCAGTCCTCAGAGGTTTTGGAAGGCGAGTCATGTATGACAGTTTCAAGTCTATAAAAAAAAACTCATCTCAATCTCCAGAGACAAAAATAGAAGAGAAAAAACGTAAAACAAAAGTCACGAACATCGTGATGAAGGTAGCAAGGATGAAGTGGAGATCGGCTGGCCAGATATGATGACAACAGATGGACACGAAGAATTCTGGAATGGAGACAAAAAGCAGCAGGGAAAGATTTAAAAAAAGATGGATGGACGACATAAAGCCAGTGACAGGCAAATAGTGCATGAGATTGGCGAAGGACAGAGAAAGGTGGAAACAATTAAGAGAGCCTATCTAGAATAAAAGTCAAAGAAGATAGAGAGTACATATCCAGAATCTTTGTCCAAGTAGTCCACATTTCAGTCCCCAGTCAAGATCACAAGGGAGTTGGAATGCGAAACACATAACAGTCTCAACTCTCTAAAGATACTCATTGCAATCTCCAAAACGAGGATGATCATTCTTTTTGATGCAGCAAGAGTGTTAGGCTTCTCGACTGACACAAAACCAGGCTCAGCTAAGACGTTCCCATTAACCAAAATCGTTGTTCTAATGTAATTCAATACAATGCTGCAATAGCAAGAAACAATCAAATAGTATATGCAGATCATACAAAAAGAAACTTAACTGAAACTCTGTTGTTCAGTTTCTTTTGTACGACCTGAAACATTTAGTATCCATCTCACTCATTACCCACATTAAAGACCCTATTCCCAATTCCCACAGCTGAGATCATCGTCATCCTAAGAGTACCACACAACAACTTCCCGGAACCGTGTCCCAGGTACTCTGTCAGAGTCTTCTCCATATGTCTTGAGTTGATGGGTATTTGCAGATTGATAATGAGACTTAACCACCTTTGCTGTTTCCAACCGTTCCTCATTTCAATCAATAGGACTTTTCGGAATTGGTGATCCTAACCTGAACTAACCGGTGACAGCCCTGTCAACCTGATTGGTTGAAAATCAGCTGTTACTGATCAGCCTGATCCGGATTGCGGTTTCCGAAAAGAACTAATGAATGTACCATTCAATGAAGGTGTCGTTTCTGTACTAACCTTAAATTCCTCTCTTTCAGATTTGAGACGTATACAATCCTGTTTAGTTCTGGAGGCTGAATCCTTAAGGTGAGCTACTTTCTTTTCTACTGCCTTAATATTATACTTTAGGGTATTGACCACACGGTTACATTTCTCATCCTTCTCAATTTAACTCATCAACATATATCTGACTATTCCTCGTAAGCCTTTCTATCAATCTGATACTGATGAGATTCAAACTAATCTCTTTGAATCATTAATCCGAATATATGATGTGTAATGATGAAAGATAAAAATTAAAACCATTTCAAAAAAATCATTGAAGAAAAATGCCAGAAAAATTTTGAGTTCTCCAGATATGATGAGAGAAGATGTAGGTGAAAAGAAAACAAAAAGACATACAATCTACGACGAAGGAAGCTGATGACGTATAAACAGGGTGACTTGATTGCAGTGAACCGAACTCAGTATGCCGCAGGATTGAGGTTGAGGGTGAAGTTTAGGACCGTAGTAACTAAGGCGAAGCAGTTCAACATATATGATGCTGAAAAGATTGGGGTGCATGATGGACTTACAAGACTAGTTGTACCCAATATTTGAAACCTTGGGTACAAGAGGGTGACGACAATGACGAGGTTATTTCAGTTGAGTCTGCAACACCACATCTGCCTTTGTCAACTGCGTTTCTGAGGCTCCTTGCTCAATCAACACTTAGGAGAAGGCTCTTATCTATGTTACCATCTCCGTTACGCGTTTCTTGGCAAGCAATTGAGCGTAATATTTACTGGTCCAGCTTAAGAGCCCCTGATGATCTTTCTAAACAGCTTGAGTGATGGACCGAACCACCCAAAATGCAACAATAAGTTATTCAATTCTTTGTTTCTTAAAATTTTTCATCTTGAGACTCCAACTATAAAATCAACAATTTATACTAAATGCCAGAAAAAAATTAATTTATGGACCTTCGAACTCTGCTTCTCCATTTATTGTAAACGTCAGGTTACAACTGGTGGTGGTGGTACAAATGGAATGCATAAAGTTTCCTCCGAGGGGTAAACCACTGCTCCGAATTTTGTACAACACAACGCCAATTGGCATTATAATGCCACTAATGCCAATAATGCAAACTCATACCACTAATGCCATTAATGCAAAACTAATGCCACTAGTGCCAGGTTAATACAGCCTACTATGGTTTTTTCTTAATATGTTGTTCCAACAAAATTGTTTCTTCTTCCAACTCTGTAGTTTGAATCAAGTAAGGAATTTATCTTCATTACTTGAAACTAGTTAAGTATATTAACTAGTTTCAAGTTTCCTGTATAATAAAAAGTATTCAGACATCCAATTAAAAAAAATACTGAAAACTCTCTAAAAATATTACATATAATAGGTGTAATCATACATCGAGCTATACATAAAATGCAATACCTACAAACTAAGTTTGGTAAAATACAACCAAGGACACAACCCACTTTTAGAATCGCGTGTTTAGACTATTTAAAAAAAACATCTTTAGAGGTTAATTTCATGCGAATTAAGTTTGTTGCGTTTTTAGGCGATTGCAAACAGTTATTCCGACCAAAAACAGCAAAAAAAAAATCCGTTTTTTTTTTTGAAAATGCCCAAAAGCTGTATTACGACTTTTTTTCTCAATTCTCGACTTTTACCGCCTATAACTTGAGAACGCCTCGACCGATTAGAGTTTACAGCCAAGAAATCCAACTGTTTTTTCCTCTTCTTGATGTCCTCTTTCACTTCCCACCATCGGAAGTTTCGTAGGTGCAATATTTTCAGAGGTAGACCCCTTCGGTGGTCAATTATTAATCACTTTTAGAACCGCGTTTTTTGACCATTTTAAAAAAAAAACCTTGAGTGGTAAATTTTTAAGAACTTTTAAAATTTATCGTTTTTTGACCATTTAAAAAAAAGACCCCTTTAGAAGTTAATTTCATTCGGATTGAGTTTGTTATGTTCTTAGGGGATTGCAAACGTGCCATTCCGATAAAAAAAGACAAAAAAACTTCAAATTTTTTTTTTTTTTTTTAAATGTCAAATTACGACTGTTTTCTAACTTGAAATAATGATCTTGAATCTTTTTTTCAACGTTCCCCATTATAATTCTTTTAAAATTCTGTTCTTTTCATCACTTTTCGTTTTCTTCTGTAATTTTCTTTTCTTTTTATTACCATCTCTGGAGGACGTTCACTTTCTTGCCATTATATTTTTACAGCACTTTTTTATAATTACTCTTAAACGTATTTAGTTCTGGAATTGGTAACAGTATTATGGGTTCTCCACAATGATTATTTCATTTTTGATTGACTCCATATTTTTCCATTTTTGCATTTGGATTATTGCTGTTTTTTGTTGTAGCAAAAACGATTTCAATTTTTTTTAGTGTTGATTGGCTTTTATTTGATCATTTTGACATGGTTTTGTTATTGCTCTCACTTTTTTACTTAATATCTCACCTCTTTTCAATAATCAGTCATTCTTCTTTTTTAGTTTCCTTGAAGTTTTTTTGGTTCTTGTTGCCATTCGTTTTCTTTTTTGTTTTGAGGCTTTCTCAAGCTTTGATCTTGTTTTTGTTCAATGTTTATTCTCACTTTATTTACCGTTTCGCATTCAGTTTTTTTTTCTTCTTTTCGACGTCTTGCATCTTGTGGTTTATTCTTTGATTCTTTATTATTTTCCTCCATAGTATTTTTTCTTAATTTGGACTTTTCATTTCCTCTGCGTCTTTTATGTAGTCTTTTCTTGTTTTCTTCTTTAATTTTCGTTTCCTTCTTTTTTTCTCTTTTATTTTCATATATTATTATATGAAATATATTATTATAATAATATATTTCATATATTATTATCATCTCTCGTCGTTCACTTTCTTGCCATCAGATTTTATAGCATTTTTTATAATTATTCTCAAACTTATTTATTGCTGTTTTTGTTGCAACCAAAATAAATTTTTATTTTTTTTAGTTTAGTTTGTTTTTTTAAATTGTCATTTTGACATGATCTTGTTGTTTTTTCCACCTCTTTTCTTTATTATTTCGCTTCTTTCCAATAATCAATCATCCTTCTTTTTTAGTTTCCTTGAAGTGTTTTGGTTCTTGTTGCCATTCTTTTTTTTCTTACTTTGAAGCTTTCTGAAGCTTTGGCCTCATTTTTGTTCAACGTTTTTTCTCAAATGTATTTACCGTTTCGCATTCAGAATTTTTTGTTTTTTTCTTCTTTCCGACGTTTTGCATCTTGTAGTTTATTCTTTGATTGTTCTGTTATTTTCCTCCATATTATTTCTTTTATTTGGACGTTTTACTACGTCTGAGTTTCTTATATAATAACACTGTTTCACTTTTTCATTCTTTCAGTTCTCCTTTTATTCAATAATTTTCGTTTCCTTTTTGATTATATTCTCTCGTTGTTCACTTTCTTGCCATCAGATTTTACAGCATTTTTATAACTATTCTCAATCTTATTTACTCCTGGAATTGGTAACAGTATCTTGGCTTTTACGCAATGATTATTTGATTGCTTCTCTTTATTATTTTTTTATTTGTCTCTATATTTTTTCAATCTTCGCATTTGTATTTATTGCTGTTTTTGTTGCAGCCAAATTAAATTTTAATTTTTTTTACTTTAGTTTGTTTTTTAAATTGTCATTTTGACATGATCTTGTTGTTTGTTCCACCTCTTTACTTTATTATTTTGCTTCTTTCCAATAATCGGTCATCCTTTTTTAGTTTCCTTGAAGTTTTTTGGTTCTTGTTGCCATTCGTTTTTCTCTTATTTTGAAGCTTTCTGAAGCTTTGGCCTCATTTTTGTTCAACGTTTTTTCTCAAATGTATTTACCGTTTCGGGTTCAGAATTTTTTATTTTTTTCTTTCCGATGTTTTGCATCTTGTAGTTTATTCTTTGATTGTTTTGTTATTTTCCTCCATATTATTTCTTTTATTTGGACTTTTTTACTACCTCTGAGTTCCTTATATAATAACACTGTTTCACTTTTTCCATTTTTTTCATTCTTTCAGTTTTCCTTTTATTCAATAATTTTCGTTTCCTTTTTGATTATAATCTCTCGTTGTTCACTTTCTTGCCATCAGATTTTACAGCATTTTTATAACTATTCTCAATCTTATTTACTCCTGGAATTGGTTACAGTATCTTGGCTTCTACGCAATGATTATTTGATTGCTTCTCTTTATTATTTTTTTATTTCTCTATATTTTTTCAATCTTCGCATTTGGATTTATTGCTGTTTTTGTTACAGCCAAATTAAATTTTTATTTTTTTTACTTTAGTTTGTTTTTTAAATTGTCATTTTGACATGATCTTGTTGTTTTTTCCACCCCTTTACTTTATTATTTCGCTTCTTTCCAATAATCGGTAATCCTTCTCTTTTAGTTTCCTTGAAGTTTTTTGGTTCTTGTTGCCATTCGTTTTTTTCTTATTTTGAAGTTTTCTGAAGCTTTGGTCTCAATTTTGTTCAACGTTTTTTCTCAAATGTATTTACCGTTTCGCATTCAGAATTTTTTGTTTTTTCTTCTTTCCGACGTTTTGCATCTTGTAGTTTATTCTTTGATTTTTCTGTTATTTTCCTCCATATTATTTCTTTTATTTGGACTTTTTACTACGTCTGAGTTTCTTATATAATAACACTGTTTCACTTCTTCATTCTTTCAGTTCTCCTTTTATTCAATAATTTTCGTTTCCTTTTTGATTATTTTCTCTCGTTGTTCACTTTCTTGCCATCAGACTTTACAGCATTTTTATAACTATTCTCAATCTTATTTATTCCTGGAATTGGTTACAGTATCTTGGCTTCTACGCAATGATTATTTGATTGCTTCTCTTTATTATTTTTTTATTTCTCTCTATATTTTTCAATCTTCGCATTTGTTTTTATTGCTGTTTTTGTTCCAGCCAAAATAAATTTTAATTTTTTTTACTTTAGTTTGTTTTTTAAATTGTCATTTTGACATGATCTTGTTGTTTTTTCCACCTCTTTACTTTATTATTTCGCTTCTTTCCAATAATCGGTCAGCCTTTTTTAGTTTCCTTGAAGTTTTTTGGTTCTTGTTGCCATTCGTTTTTCTCTTATTTTGAAGCTTTCTGAAGCTTTGGCCTCATTCTTGTTCAACGTTTTTTCTCAAATGTATTTACCGTTTCGCATTCAGAATTTTTTGTTTTTTTCTTCTTTCCGACGTTTTGCATCTTGTAGTTTATTCTTTGATTTTTCTGTTATTTTTCTCCATATTATTTATTTTATTTGTACTTTTTACTACCTCTGAGTTTCTTATATAATAACACTGTTTCACTTTTTCCATTTTTTTATTCTTTCAGTTTTCCTTTTATTCAATAATTTTCGTTTCCTTTTTGATTATAATCTCTCGTTGTTCACTTTCTTGCCATCAGATTTTACAGCATTTTTATAACTATTCTCAATCTTATTTACTCCTTGAATTGGTAACAGTATCTTGGCTTTTACGCAATGATTATTTGATTGCTTCTCTTTATTATTTTTTTATTTCTCTCTATATTTTTTCAATCGTCGCATTTGTATTTATTGCTGTTTTTGTTGCAGCCAAAATAAATTTTAATTTTTTTTACTTTAGTTTGTTTGTTAAATTGTCATTTTGACATGATCTTGTTTTTTTCACCTCTTTACTTTATTATTTCGCTTCTTTCCAATAATCGGTCATCCTTCTTTTTTAGTTTCCTTGAAGTTTTTTGGTTCTTGTTACCATTCGTTTTTTTCTTATTTTGAAGCTTTCTGAAGCTTTGGCCTTATTTTTGCTCAACGTTTCTTCTCAATTATATTCACCGTTTCGCAATTTAGTACTTTTTGTTTTTTTTTCTTTTTTTCGATATTTTGCATTTTGTAATTTATTCTTTGCTTCTTTTATTATTTTCCTCCACAGTATTTTTTTTCACTTGGATTTTTTACTTCCTCTGAATTTCTTATGTAATAAAACTGCTTCACTTTTTCGATTTTTTCATTCTTTAAGTTCTCGTTTTCTTCTTTAGTTTTCGTTTCCTTCTTTTTTTTCTTTTTGATTATCATCTCTCGTCATTCACTTTCTTGCCATTAGATTTACATGAAAATAACCTCGACAATAATTAATACCACTAGAAGAATTAGAGAGATTTTTTAGTTTTTTTGCACAAAATGTATGGAGAACAACTGTTATAAACTGCTAACTTTAATTTTTATATCATAAGTAATCTCAGAGAAATTCAAAAATTTGTAATTTTTTGATAAAATTTGAACACCCTGTATTGCGAAGACAAAAGGAATTTTGAAACAAGTGTATATCTACTTTTTTGTTATTTCTATGCTAATGCGAAATTAATGCCACTGATGCCAAACTAATGCCACTAATGCCAAACAAATGCCATTAATGCCAAACTAATGGCACTAATGCCAAACTAATACCACGGGCTGTACACCTAATGCCACAGCGGTTTACCCCTCGGTTTCGTCTGTTTTCCTATCATTTTAAGCAGATCAACTGCGATCTTTCTAGAACTATACCCAATATAATAATTTCCCACTCAACCCAAAACTTACTGAAATGTTACAGACTATTATTCACAGTTGAAAGTTTTTTGTCATAACTCTCTTCTCTCATTTACTCATGGTTTTGCTACTTGTAACTTATATATTTTTAAGAACTGATCTAGTTGAAACTTTAACAGTTTTGTAGATATTTCTATGACTATGGACGGGTGTATAATATGACTCGATAGACATGGCAACGTTCACATTCCGATTACTTCTTCTCACTGGCTCGTTGGAAAAGCGTGCGGCAACATCAGAGAGCGACATGGCTGCCAACCTGCCCACGGGGGATGCCACCTACTGCTGAGACGCATTCCTGCGGCCCTCAGGCTCTCTTCGCTCGTAAAGTAAATTAGGTTTTTGAATAATTATTGAGGATGAGGTGGTCTCTGGTCGAACGAACGAACTTCTACAAGAACTTGGCAACAATGTCGTAGATAACTACCTAAAACTTAAAGATAATGGTACAAATCTGGTTTTCCCTTCCTCTAGTCTTCAGATGTCATTCAATACTATTAAAAAGTGGTGTTCAATGTTTAAGCCTCGTCGGCCTTTGACTAAAGCCAACTTAACCCAGATTCCGCGCATTCCTAAAATGCTTTTGAGCATTTCAGCGAAAATAGATAATTGCATAATACACGAGCGGAATATCCGGTTTCGGAAAGTTTTTATTGATTTCATGAATGAATTTAGGTTTACGACCGAGTGTAACCGATTCAGTTTGTGGGACAGCCAGCGCTTTTGTTGGGGCTTCTTTGCTTGGATGAATGAACTTTCTACATACCAACGGCGTACGCGGTGACGGACACCCAGTGTATTGTTCGCGGTCCGTTCGGCAGTACCATCGGGGTAATGGTAGTCATTTTAAACCGCGTGTGTACCTTGTTCGATAGTGCAATTTTTTTGGTTAGAAATAAAAAAAAAAATAGTCGCGAAGTGGTGGTACTCATGATGGTGTGCGTTCTCTGCTGGATACACAATACAATATACACGTGTCCGCAACAGGGGGAATTTATAGTTCATTTCCTGTTTAGCGCAGTTGTCTATTTGATTGCCGCTCCGAGGTAAATATTTGCTTAAAATTCTAAGAAGAAATTCTTTGAATTCCTTCGCTTATCTTTAAATAAGTCATTTTCTCTGGGATTATTATTATTTAGGAGCTCGTTCTGAGGTGCTTAAAGTAGCGGCAGAAGTATGTTGATATTTAACAAATGTTTTATTGCAGTGTCCTATCTCTCAGTTCTAACGTTGAAATAAAATAGCAAATACCGTTTTAGGGAATAGAAAGTCGATTTTGAGATCCATGCCAAAGTCCCAAATTAACTCCTATGATGACTCCTACTAAAAATTACAGTTCTTTGACTAACCAATAAAAATAAATAGCAAAAACTGCAGACAATATATTAGCCGTTCCGACTCACACTCTTTTGCTCAATCAAAGTTTCCTCTTCGTGGTTGACCAGATATTGTTAGGAGTTGTTACACCTAGAATTCTTGATGTCACTCAAGTCAAAGACACCATTCGGTTCAGAGCCTTTGGTCGTTTTCACTTGGTTCATGGACTAGAATTATGACTGTCTCTAAATGGATCAGGACTATATTGAATTTGATAACTGTCAAAAAAAACTTAGGACTGATTTATCGAAACAACTGAGTTTGACTTTAGGTTAGTTAGCAGAATATTGAAAAACTGGCGCTTTTCGTATCCATAAACTTAATTTTTGTCCATAACATCATAATTTAGTGCAACACAAATTAGTGATGAATCTCGGTCTAAGTTGGAGATAAATATCTTAAAATAAGTACCAATTGAAGGGTCCATAGATGAATAAAAAAATAATTCATTTTAGAGCTTCAAAGAAAACAAGAAAAATTTAAGTGAAGGTTCAAGTGAAGATGATAGTGATGACTTAAACCTGCATGATACTAAGTAGTGATAGCTCTAACTTCCGAGCCTAATAGTTATAAAAAATAAAGAAAATCTATTGCAATTTTTGTTACTCTAAATAGTTAGAAAATCCAGACTCTGAGATTGGGAACTGTTCGTACTGCAGGGGTACTGATTACAGAAAATGAGTTATTTAAGCAGTTCAGTCTTTCAAAATATAAAATTTGAATTTTCTCGATCTGGACGACAAAACATGTATCAAATTTCTTCGTCTTAATTACTTTGTTTAAAATTCTTGAAGCTTTCGAGAACTTAACACTTTCCTGCAAATTATTTGCAGGAAAGACTTCTTCACTCAGTACTTTGACTCACCTAGACTTTGTGATACTAAACTCACTTCAGTCTTCCAGCTAAGTTAATAGATGATGGACTAAAGGGGCCAAACCGCTTTTTTGACACTACTTTCACTGTTCTACTGCCCTTCCCTTCCTACCATTTATTAAATGGTCAAATGTCCAGTCGTCGGTTTCCAGCTGATCAGTTCAACATTTCTTGCGTTCTACCCAAAACCTTCGTTTTTCTTTAAAGAAGAAATATGTCATTTCTGAGCCCAACATGTTACACTACGAAATGTTGATTACATTCTGAGATACTTAATAAATTGTAAATTTGAGTTTTTGGGCCAAAAGATTTTTTACCTCACACCCAAACCCCTCTATTTTAGCTAAATTAAAAATTGCGAAAAACACTGGCTTGTTTCAGATTTCTGACTACAACTCCTGCTTTTGTTAAAAGTTTTGTTCTACTTAACGAAGAAATACGTGATCTCTGAACCCAACATTTTACGCTACCACAAGTTGTTTACATTCTGAGATGCTTATTCAATGGTAAAGATTTTCTGAGCCAAAAAAATTTCTGACTTTCACAACCGAAACCTTATAATCTAGCTAAACTAAAAATAGCAAAAAACACAGGTTTGTTCCCGAGTTCTGACTACAATTGCAGCCTTTCATTGTAGGAGCCTTTCTTTTTTATTTAGTTAAGAAATTCGTAATTTCTGAGCCCAATAGATTACAAAAAAAATGTCTATTACATTCTTAGATGCTTACTAAATTGTAAATTTGATTTTCTGAAGTAAAAGATTTTTTTCCTCACACCCAAACCCCTCTTTTTTAGCTAAATTAAAAACTGCGAAAAACACTGGTTTGTTTCAGATTTCTGACTACAACTCCTGCTTTTGTTAAAAGTTTTGTTATCTGTAAAAAAAAAATACGTTATTTCTGAGCCCAATATTTCAGGCTACCAAAAATTGTTTACATTCTGAGATGTTTACTCAATGGTAAACATGATTTTCTGAACCAAAAAAAATTTCTGACTTTTTTAAACTAAGCCCTCTAATCTAGCTAAACTAAAAATTGTAAAAAAACACAGGTTTGCTCCAGAGTTCCGACTACAGTTCTAGCTTTCATTGAAGGAGCCTTTCTGGTTTACTTAAATAAGTAATTCGTGATTTCTGAGCCCAGTAGTTCGCAAAAAAAAATGTCGATTACATTCTTAGATGTTAACTAAATTGTAAATTTGATTTTCTGAACTAAAAAATTTTTTACCTCACACCCAAACCCCTCTATTTTAGCTAAATTAAAAATTATGAAAAACACTGGTTTGTTTCAGATTTATGACTACAACTGCTGTTTTTGTTAAAATTTTTGTTCTACTTAATGAAGAAATACGTGATTTCTGAACCCAACATTTTACGCTACCACAAGTTGTTTACATTCTGAGATGCTTATTCAAAGGTAAAGATTTTCTGAGCCAAAAAAATTTCTGACTTTCACAACCGAAACCTTCTAATCTAGCTAAACTAAAAATAGCAAAAAACACAGGTTTGTTCCCGAGTTCTGACACAATTGTAGCCTTTCATTGTAGTAGCCTTTCTTTTTTATGTAGTTAAGAAATTCGTAATTTCTGAGCCCAATAGTTTTCAAAAAAAAATGTCGATAACATTCTTAGATGTTTACTAAATTGTAAATTTGATTTTCTGAAGTAAAAGATTTTTTACCTCACACCCAAACCCCTCTTTTTTAGCTAAATTAAAAACTGCGAAAAACACTGGTTTGTTTCAGATTTCTGACTACAACTCCTGCTTTTGTTAAAAGTTTTGTTATCTGTAAAAAATAAATACGTGATTTCTGAGCCCAATATTTTACACTACCAAAAATTGTTTACATTCAGAGATGCTTACTCAATGGTAAACATGATTTTCTGAACCAAAAAAAAATTCTGACTTTTACAAACTAAACCCTCTAATCTAGCTAAACTAAAAATTGTAAAAAAACACAGGTTTGTTCCAGAGTTCCGACTACAGTTCTAGCTTTCATTGAAGGAGCCTTTCTGTTTTAATTAAATAAGTAATTCGTGATTTCTGAGCCCAGTAGTTTGCAAAAAAAAAATGTCGATTACATTCTTAGATGTTAACTAAATTGTAAATTTGATTTTCTGAACTAAAAGATTTTTTACCTCACACCCAAACCCCTCTATTTTACTAAATTAAAAATTGCGAAAAACACTGGTTGGTCTCAGATTTCTGACTACAACTCCAGCTTTTGTTAAAAGTTTTGTTATACTTAACGAAGAAATACGTGATTTCTGAGCCCAACATTTTACGCTACCAAAGTTGTTTACATTCTGATATGCTTACTGAATGGTAAACTTGATTTTCTGAACCAAGAAAATTTCTGACTTTTACAACCAAAACCCTCTAATCTGGCTAAACTAAAAATTGCAAAAAAACACAGGTTTGTTCCAAAATTCTAACTACAGATCCAGCTTTTCATTGAATGAAAGAGCCTTTTTTTAGATAAGAAATTCGTGATTTCTCACTACAATTCCAGCCTTTCATTGAAGTAACCTTTCTTCTTTATTTAGTTAAGAAATTGGTGATTTCTGAATCCAATAGTTTACAAAAAAATTGTCGATTACATCCTTAGATGTTTACAAAATTTAAATTTGATTTTCTGAACTAAAAGATTATTTACCTCACACCCAAACCCCTCTATCTTAGCTAAATTAAAAATTGCGAAAAACACTGGTTAGTCTCAGATTTCTGACAACAACTCCTCCTTTTGTTAAAAGTTTTGTTCTATTTAACGAAGAAATACATAATTTCTGAGCCCAACATTTTACGCTATCAGAAGTTGTTTACATTCTGAGATGCTTACTGAATGGTAAACTTGATTTTCTGAACCAAAAAAATTTCTGACTCTTACAACCGAAACCCTCTAATCTAAATAAACTAAAAATTGCAAAAAACACAGGTTTTGTTCAAGAGTTCTGAGTACAGTTCGCGCTTTCAGTAAAGAAGTCCTTTGTTTCCAAAAAGGTTCGTTCAGGATTTCTGAGTGCAGTTCAAGATATTCTACGTCTCATTTAAATCATTTCGGTTTAATGCACCTGTACTGATGATCTTCCTCGAGATCTTCCATAAACCTTCCTTTCCAGACAAAGCTTCAATAGTCAGTAATATATTGGAGTAAATGTGGAATCGCTACTATTCCTTTCTGTAGTCCTAAGGACCGCTGTAGCCTTCATCAGCGAAATCACTCCAGACAGCCACAATCGACTCACAAATAAATCTATTATATCTGTAGCTTTCAAGATATGTTCAAGAAACTTTTGAACCAAAATGATTTCGAGGCCAAAATGCTACATAAAAATTATTTATTACAAAGATAACTTTACTTTAATTTCTGTAGTTTTTGTAGCTTGCAACAGAACCAATACTGTCTATTATAGTAAACATTAAATATTATTTCTGTAGTTGTTTGCTGTCGTTAAAATTTTAAGAAAGCTGCCGTAGCATTCAAGAAAATTACTAATTTCTGTAGCTATTTAAAAAATTGAGTTATAAAGACTATAGCAAAAAGTCCACAAATTTTTTGAAACCCTCAAGTCGAGGAAAAAACATACATTTTCTGATGGATAAGCTTTTATGTAGTCAGTAACGAAAAGCGAAGAATATCAAGTCAGAGTAAAAAAATATAAACGTTTCTGTTTGTGGCTGTTGTCATAGGTGATACTACAGCCTCTAGAGGTATAAAAACTTGAGGTAATTGAATTACAAAAAAAAAGTACAGAAGACTACCACATTAAGGTTCATACAAATTTACTATTTCTTTGGTTCACAACCCAAGGATGGCTGTAGTCTTCACCAGCGAAATCACTCCAGGCAGCTAAAATCAACTGACCAATAAATCATTTATTTCTGTAGTTTTCAAGATATGTTCAATCATTGAGTGAAAATTACTACATAAATATTATTTATAATGAAGAAAACTGTAATCAGTTTCTTTAATTTTCTTTCAATTAATCGATGTTTCTGTAGCTTGCAACGGAATCAATATCTCTGTCGGAGTAAAAATTAAATATTGCTATTTGTGTAGTCGTCTACTATAAAATGGAATTTATATGGAAAACTGCATTAACATTCAGGAAAATTTGTGATTTTTGTAGCTTTTAGAAAATTGAGAAAAAGGATTACAGAAAACGTTCTAAAAATTTTATCTTGATTACAAATCATGTGGCTATTTGTAGTTTTTGTTGTTCGAAAGATGTTGAGGCCAAAAAGCGACATAAAAATTATTTATTATGGTGACTTTAATTAATTGCTGTTTTTGTAGCTTTCAACAGAACCAATACTTTCTATTACGGTAAACATTAAATATTATTTCTGTAGTCGTTCACTTTCCTTAACATTTTTAGAAAGCTGCATTAGCATTCAAGAAAATTACTGATTTCTGTAGCTATTAAAATATTGACTTAAAAAGACCTTTAAGCTTTAGAAACCCTCAAGCCAAAGAAACAAACATACATTTTCTGATGGATAAGCTTTCATGTAGTCAGTAACGAAATGCGAAGAAGATCAAAGTCTGATTAAAAAATATATAAATGTTCCTGTTTGTGGCTGTAGTCATAAGTGCCACTACAGCCTCTAGGCGTATCAAAACTTGAGATAATTGAACTAAAAAAAGCACAGAAGACTATCACGTCAAAGTTCACGCCAATTTGCTATTTCTTTGCTTCACAACCCAAGGATCCCTGTAGCCTTCATCTGCGAAATCAGTCCAGGTAGCTACAATCAACTCACCAATACATCTGTTTTTTTCTGCGATTTGTGTAGTCGTGTAGTATAAAATGGAATTTTTATGGAAAACTGCATTAACATTCAAGAAAATTTGTGATTTTTGTAGCTTTTAGAAAATCGAGAAAAAAGGATTACAGAAAACTGTCTAAAAATTTTGTCTTTGTTTCGAATCATGTGGCTATTTGTAGCTTCTGTTGTTCGAAAGATTTTGAGGCTAAATGCTACATAAAAATTATTTATTACAAAGATAACTTTACTTTAATTAATTGGAGTTTCTGTAGCTTGCACCAAAACCAATACTAATTAATACAAATTAAATATTGCTATTTGTGTAGTCGTCTACTATAAAATGGCATTTATATGGAAAACTGCATTAACATTCAAGAAAATTTGTGATTTTTGTAGCTTTTAGAAAATTGAGAAAAAGGATTACAGAAAACGTTCTAAAAATTTTGTCTTGATTACAAATCATGTGGCTTTCAACAGAACCAATACTTTCTATTACGGTAAACATTAAATATTATTTCTGTAGTCGTTTGCT
Source organism: Taphrorychus bicolor (assembly GCA_951812265.1). NCBI lineage: Eukaryota > Metazoa > Arthropoda > Insecta > Coleoptera > Curculionidae > Taphrorychus > Taphrorychus bicolor. The sequence goes on from OX638303.1 coordinate 18,644,412, forward strand.
TTCCCTAAAATTTTTAGAAAGATGCGTTAGCATTCAAGAAAATTACTGAGTTATGTAGCTATTAAAATGTTGACTTAAAAAGACCCTTAAGCTTTTGAAACCCTCAAGTCAAAGAAACAAACATACATTTTCTGATGGATAAGCTTTTATGTAGTCAGTAACGAAACTCGAAAAATATCAAAGTCAGAGTAAAAAAATATAAACGTTTCTGTTTGTGGTTGTAGTAATAAGTGCCACTACAGCCTCTAGACGTATCAAAACTTGAGATAATTGAACTACAAAAAAGCACAGAAGAGTGCCACGTCAAAGTTCACACCAATTGGCTATTTCTTTGCTTCACAACCCAAGAATCGCTGTAGCCTTCATCAGCGAAATCACTCCAGGCAGCTACAATCAACTCACAAAGAAATCTGTTATTTCTGTAGCTTTCAAGATATATTCAAGATACTTTTGATTTTTAAAGGCCACATAAATAAATGTGTAGGACATCGAGTGAAAATGACTACATAAATATTATTTATAATGAAGCAAGCTGTAATCAGTCTCTTTAATTTTCTTTCAATTAATCGATGTTTCTGTAGCTTGCAACGGAATCAATATCTCTATCGGAGTAAAAATTAAATATTGCTATTTGTGTAGTTGGTACTATAAAATGGAATTTATATGAAAAACTGCATTAACATACTTCAAGAAAATTTGTGATTTTTGTAGTTTTTAGAAAAAAGATTACACAAAACGTTCTAAAAATTTTGTCTTTATTTCAAATCATGTGGCTGTTTGTAGCTATTGTTAATCGAAAAATTTTGAGGCCAAAATGTTTGCTGCGTTCGCTGTCGTTAAAATTTATAGAAAGCTGCATTAGCATTCAAGAAAATTACTGATTTCTGTAGCTTTTTAAAAAATTTAGTTAAAAAGACTATAGAAAAAAGTCCTTAAGATTTTGAAAGCCCCAAGTCAAAGAAAAAAACATACATTTTCTGATGGATAAGCTTTTATGTAGTCAGTAACGAAACTTGAAAAATATCAAAGTCAGAATAAAAAAATATAACCGTTCCTGTTTGTGGCTGTAATCATAAGTGCCTCTAGATGTATCAAAACTTTTGATAATTGAATTACACAAAAGTACAGAAGTCTACCACATTAAGGTTCACACCAATTTGCTATTTCTTTGCCTCACAACCCAAGGATCGCTGTAGTCTTTAAAATGAATAGGGGATACATCTAAAATAACGTTCTGCAGTTTTCAATAACGTTTTAGTTTTTTTTTAATGCTACAAAGTAATAAATTAATGCTGCAGTCGGTAGTAATTTCGTCTGGAAGATCGTCACATGTTCAGTGTGGAATGCTCTCTAAGTTACAAAATTTGCTTTCTTTTAAACATGATTTTTAAATAAGTTAAAAGTTTTAAATATATTTTTAAAGTACAATACAATTTAAGAATTACCAGTAAGTATTCTTCTTTCCTCTTCTTCAAACTCCCTTATTTTTGAAAATAGACTTATCGAGTTTGTACTCATTTTCAGCTGATTTCTTCCAACTAAGACAATAGCGTTGTCAGATATGACGTATTTCCCACCTCGTTAGAGAGACCTCAAACTTTTTCGTTTTTTTAAGATAGACCCGTAGAATTTGCACCTCTTTTCAACGTACTTTGGTCAATCAATGCCTTGTCATTCTAAAATTTTCTAACTTCCTTCCTTCTTTTTAAAGATAGACCTATCGAGTTTGTATTCATTTCAGCTAATTTTTTGTAATTAAAACAATCACATTGTCAGATTTGACGCATTTCTCACCTCGTGGGAAGGACTTCAAACTTTTGTTTTTTGTGGTATACCCATGGAAATTGCGCCCCTTTTCAAGGTACTTTTATCAACAAATTCCGTGGCATTCTCAAAGTAGACATGCATCCCACTTGTCCAGAAGATTTTAACTTCCATTTCCAATTAAGACAATGGTGTCGTCAGATTTGACGTATTTCTCACCTAGTTCGAAACACTAGAAACTTCTTTATATTTTAGAAAAGACCCATCGAGTTTGTCATCATTTTCAACTTATATTTCTGAATCAAGGCTATGCCATAGTCAAACTTAACATATATCTCTCATCCATTTATGTAAAAATCGCAGCTTTCTTATTTTGAAAGGTAGACCTATCGAGTTTGTACTCATTTTCAGCTGATTTCCTCCAACTAAGACTATGATGGTATCAGATTGGATGTATTCCTCACCTAATTAGAGATCGACTTCGAATTTTTTTGTTTTTTTAAAGTAGACCAGTAGAGTTTGCACCCCTTTTCCACTGACTTTGGTCAATCAAAGCCGCCTTATTCTCAAATTAAACACATCTTCCACCTGTCGGAGAAAATTTTAATTTCCTGATTTTTAAAGATAGACCTATCGAGTTTGTACTGATTTTCAGCTGATTTCTTCCAACTAAGACTATGGTGGTATCAGATTGGACGTATTCCTCACCTAGTTAGAGATACTTCGAATTTCTTTGCTTTCTTAAAGTAGACCAATAGAGTGTGCACCCCTTTTCCACTGACTTTGGTCAATCAAAACAGCCTTATTCTCAAATTAAACATATCTTCCACCTGTCGGAGAAAATTTTAATTTCCTGATTTTTAAAAATAGACATATCGAGTTTGTACTAGTTTTCAGCTGACTTCTTCCAACTAAGTGGATGGCATTGTCAAATTTGACTTATTTCTCACCTCGTTAGTTCAGACTTCAAATTTCTTTGTGTTTTAAGGTGGATCCATGGAATTTCATTTCAACGTACTTTTATCAATCAAAGCCGTATTATTCTCAAACTAGACACATCTTTCAGCTTTCCGAGAAAGTCCTAACTTCCTTATTTTTAAAGATAGACCTATCGAGTTTGTACTCATTTTCAGCTGCTTTCTTCTAATTAAGACAATGGCGTTGTTAGATTTGACCTATCTCTTACCTAGTTCTAGATTACTTGAATTTATTTATTGTCGGTCATAGATCGTGTCTGTCTATATTGTCATCCTTATTTTATCGACATATCGCCTCCAACTAAAGGCCTCCTTAGCTTTCATTTTTTGAAAATTTAGAAAATATAACAATAAAAGTTGTTCTTTACCAACTTTTCTGGAGGCGTATACTTCATTGAGGTTGTTCCTGTTGCAATTCAATTTCGAGCCTCATATGCGCTGATAGGGATCCGGCTATCGATGTGTTAAAGAACAACAATTCTGCTTCTTATCTAGATGTCTATTGGATTTTTCACGTCGTATTTACCACCTTCAACTACGTAGAAAAACTTGCACACATGCTGAATCATCGACAATTGGTCCACGAGCGGTAAACAAGGCAGCAGAACAGCAGCATCGATAATTTTCCCCGCCCCTGTATCGATAAATTTCCTCGGAATTTCATCTGCGTCACGGGCATAAACAATTTAGGTTGCATTATGCATCGCTGGTGCCAGCCAGCGCCGATAAAACTAACGACAACAATTGTTGCATGAATGACCGATCATGTGAAGATAACATTCTTAGTCATGATTTACTAATCGCCGGAATGGATAAAAGTAATGAACAGTACCGATGCGGTTGTGGAATTTGAACTTATCGATGGTACTCGACGAGACCGCTTTGCTCGGCGTAATTCGTTTTCAACGTTTTTACGGTTGTACCCATAACTGTCGATATGGTGGTACCATTGTTCGATGTTTAGGTGTCGTTTCTCTTCGTGAGAAGAATCGTCGGGCCTTTTGTCGTGGAATTTGCTTCGATCATTTTTAATTTCTTCTTCCCGGTATAATTGGTAACGTTACAAATATCTAGACACCATGGTGAATGCGCCCCTTCTGAAATTCAACGTTTCATTTTTTTTCTGAATCTAACATCATCAGGACGCTCGTTGACTGCGTATTATATTTTGTCAATTAGTTGCAACAAGCACTGTAAATTATGTGGTAGCGCCACTGGTCAACCAGAAACAATACAGGCCCGAACAACATAACTACTACGTTCCTCTATTTGTAAGTGGCCAGACCGCACACATTGGTTCGGTTTTCCCATAAAAGTCGAGCTGAAAATGCACTTTTGTTGCTGGCGTCGATCGTTTTTCGTTATGGGAATATCGTAAAGCGCATAGCGAAAGAATGCCAATAACTATATAGTTACTAGTTCCGGTTTCTTTTTGTTTTAGGTTGGCAGTGTTGTCGTGAGAAAGTGCCTCGGGTGCGGTACCACCGAGGAAGATGGTGTCGCCCTCTTCAACTCCTAACATAAGGTAAGCGATTTTTTATAAGTAGCTAGTCCTCTGACGTTATTATCTGTTAATGGTTATCAACTTTGATATGCTTGTGTAGCGCTGATTTGGTGACGTCAGGGTGATTTTGGCCACTAAGAGGGAATCTATGGATGTTGTGGCGTGACGTCAAATAGGAGATTTATATCCTTTAAGTATACATTGTAATCTGGGTGTTACGAGATTACTACTACATTTTTTTGCGTCAATTGGTTTTATTATAATTTAATGGCCATGACGATGGTTTACAGAAGCGATGGAGATATCAGAGACTTGTTTTCTTGGTTATCAGTTGCATCACTTGTTATATAATGGTATAGGTGCGAAAAATACATGTTTTTTTTAAAATGCTTTGAAAACCTGCTATTAACATTGAAAGTCATTTGATAAAATAATACAAAATTTAATAGATCGCACACTACAAACTTATTTCCAGAGAAAACACACTGCTATCTTCATTTCCTTTCTGAGCAAAGCATTCAGGTTGGGTAATAAAGATTTCTTTTTTCCAAGTGTCCATTCAGGAAAGCAGTCTCAACATCTAGATGGTCAGTCTCAAGATTAAGTGAACTACGAACTTCCTCACTTTTAGGTTCCACAACCTCGATGATTTTTCTATTATATAAATTGCTTTCAAGAACAAACACACTACTGCCTTCATTTCTTTTCTGAGCAACGCATTCAGTTTAAGACAAAAAAGTTTGTTTTTGCTAAGTCTTCATTGAAGAAAGCAGCTCGGGAAAGCAGTCTCAGCATCTCTTGATGAACAGTATTAAGGTTGTGTGAGCTTCAGTCCTTTCCAGTTTCAGATTCCACAACATCGATAATTGTTCTAATCCATAAGTCGCTTTCCAGAGTAAATACCCTGCTATTTTTGATTTCCTGTCTGAGCAAAGCTCTCAGGTTGAGTCACAAACATTTTTTTTTTGTCTTAACTTAAGAAAGCAGTTTCAACATGATGTAATCCATCAATTGCTTTCCAAAACAAAACACATTACTACCTTTATTTCTTTTTCAAATCTTCATTCAGGAAAGTAGTCTCAACATCTAGATGAGTCTCAAGATTGAGTGAGCTACGATCCTTTCGTCAACCTCGATAATTTTTCGATTCCAAAAATTCCTTTCCAGAGCAATCACACTACCATCTTCATTTCTTTCTTAGTAAAGCATTTTGATGGGGTCATGGGGATTTTTTTTAAGTGTCCATTGAGAAAATCTGTCTCAATATCTAGATGGTTAGCCTGAAGATAGAGTCAGCTACGATCTTCTCCACTTTCAGGTTCTACAACCTCGAGATTGTTCTAATCCATAAATTGCTTTCCAAAGCAAACCCACTACTATCTTTATTTCATTTCTGTAATATAGATGCAACGTTTGAACGTGCGTCGTTCTTGGACTCTGGTTGTATTATACGGAGGAGAGGGGGTTCTGGTTGAATCATAAGGGTTTATTTATTTCGAGTTTTTATTAAAAGTTGTCTTATCAACGAACTGATCAATCTCAACTTGAGTGAGCTACGATCCTTCCCACAACCTCGATTGTTGTTCTGATCCAAAAGGTTCTTTCCAGACCAAGCACACTATCATATTCATTTCCTTTCTGAGCGAAGGATTCAGATTCGATCATGAGGATTTCTCTTTTTCAAGATTCCATTCAAAAAAGCAGTCTCAACATCTAAATGTTTAGTTTCATGAAAGTTGTCTTATCAACGAACTGATCAATCTCAACTTGAGTGAGCTACGATCCTTCCCACAACCTCGATTGTGGTTCTGATCCAAAAGGTTCTTTCCAGAGCAAACACACTACCACATTCATTTCCTTTCTGAGCGAAGGATTCAGATTCGATCATGATTTCTCTTTTTCAAGATTCCATTAAAAAAAGCAGTCTCAACATCTGAATGTTTAGTTTCATGAAAGTTGTCTTATCAACGAACTGATCAATCTCAACTTGAGTGAGCTACGATCCTTCCCACAACCTCGATTGTTGTTCTGATCCAAAAGGTTCTTTCCAGAGCAAGCACACTATCATATTCATTTCCTTTCTGAGCGAAGGATTCAGATTCGATCATGATTTCTCTTTTTCAAGATTCCATTAAAAAAAGCAGTCTCAACATCTAAATGTTTAGTTTCATGATTGCTCTAATCCATAAATTGCTTTCCAAAGCAAACCCACTACTATCTTTATTTCATTTCTGTAAAATAGTTGCAACGTTTGAACGTGCGTCGTTTTTGGACTCTGGTTGTATTATACGGGGGAGAGGGGGGGGTTCTGAGCAAAATATTCTGGTTGAATCATAAGGATTTATTTTTTTCGAGTTTTTATTAAAAGTTGTCTTATCAACGAACTGATTAATATCAACTTGAGTGAGCTACGATCCTTCCCACAACCTCGATTGTGGTTCTGATCCAAAAGGTTCTTTCCAGAGCAAACACACTACCATCTTTATTTCCTTTCTGAGCGAAGGATTGAGATTCGATCATGATTTCTCTTTGTCAAGATTCCATTCCAAAAAGCAGTCTCAACATCTAAACGTTTAGTTTCATGATTGCTCTAATCCACAAATTGCTTTCCAAAGCAAACCCACTACTATCTTTATTTGATTTCTGTAATATAGTTGCAACGTTTGAACGTGCGTCGTTCTTGGACTCTGGTTGTATTATACGGGGGTGAGGGGGGGGTGGGGGGTTCTGAGCAAAATATTCTGGTTAAATCATAAGGATTCAGATTCGATCAGGATTTCTCTTTTTCAAGATTCCATTCAAAAAAGCAGTCTCAACATCTAAATATTTAGTTTCATGACTGAGTGAGATGCGATCCCTTCCACTTTTTGCATTTCACACCCTGATTGTTTTAATCCAATTGCTTTCCAGAACAACACACTACTACCTTTATTTGCACTCTGAGGAAAGAATTAATGTTGATTTATAAAGATTTATTTTTTTCCAAATTTCCATTCACGAAAGCAGTCTTAACATTCAAGCGGTCCGTAATTCCGACAGAGTGAACTGCGATGGCTTGCACTTTCAGGTTCTACCACCTCTATGTTTCTTCTCATCCATAAACTGCTTTCCAGAGTAAAAACGCCACTATCTTCAATCCCTTTCTATTAAAAGGGTTTAGGTTGACTCATAAAGGTGTCTTTTTAACGTTCTCTACATGAAAGTAGTTTCAACATCTAGATGAACAGTCTTCAAGTTAGAATGAGTTACGATCCTTTCAACTTTCAGGTGCCACAACCTACAACCTATATTTACTTGCTTGCCTTTACTTGCCCTGGTTTACTTGCCTTTCAGAGAAAAGATACGACTATTTTCATTTCCTTACGTCTTCCCCTCTTTCAGATTCCACCACCTCGCTGATTGTTCTAATCCACAACCTTTCTGAGCAAAACATAACGCAGGTTGAGTCAGGAAGATGTCTTTTTGCAAAGTTTCCATTCAGGAAAGCAGTTCCATCTAAGAACTTGAGCTCAAAGTTAAGTGAGGTAGGTACGATGCCTTCCAATTCCATGTTTTGCATTCCAAGAATCCAAAAATTGGGGCACAGTGCAAACTCGCTGCCATCATCATTTCGTTTCTGAGCAAAGCATTCAATTTGAGTACGATTTCGTTTTGTGAAATCTTCATTCGGGAATGTAGAGCTGGTCAGTCTCAATATATTAGATGAAGCTTTCTTTTCAATGTAATCATTGTGAGTAAATGTTTCTTTTTGTCTTGATGTAATTCACTGTTCTTTTTAATTCTAATCACCCCACTTGGCTTTTATTAGGGTTTCTTGACTTGTCAATTAAGGTTCAATCTTTGTTCTGTCCTAGGGACTGTACATGGTTTTCTGCCATACCTCCTTTTTATTACATTTAATAGCTTTTTCAACATTTAATAGCTGAAGAGTTGAGAAAACTATTGGTTATTTTATTATTTTTGGATACTGCTGAATTCTCTCCACCGTAGAGGTTAGTTGGGATCCGTTTTTTGTTCCTCCTAACCTAGCCCTCTTTTCTATAGGAATATGTGCATCTGATCCAAACTCTATAAAACCCTTACGTCTGCTTTGTGTTCTTCCTCAAATTTGTGAGGAGTTTACCTGGCAGTGTCTTTGCGGTACAGAATAAACTGCCGTATTTGCAGTCTCTGTCCACATTATAAAATCACATTCAGCATCGTTTATCATTGAACCAGCTTTTTCATGATTATTCTCTTTACCCCCAATATAATATTAATATAACACATAAATCTCAATGTATCAGCTTGTCCCAGTCAGAACGGTGCTCTGACTAGTAGGTACATTAAGGGTATTCTCTGGCATGGACCATAAACTCAATGCCATGAGCTAAACCATTTCTTGCCAAGTTCAGACATTGTTCTCAGCCCAATACTCTTCCTAAACTATGAAACCAAAACTTTTTGACCCCTCACCCATAGCAATCTCACTCTGCAATGCCTTGAGACTACCTGGAGCACCAGATTGTTTAGAGTTCAATATTGTTTAGTTTGTAAGCTTTTATACCAGAATGGTAAAAAATTTTGCAACTTTCAGATACAAATCTTGACACAGACTCGAAGTTGGGTTAGATGTTGTTCTTGATTTTATCAGCTCGATAGGGAAAACTGCCGAATTTCCTCGAAGTTTTCAACTTTGTTATAGTGTTCGACGCATTCATACAATTTACAAACTCTGTCAAGGTAATCCGGATAATTCACAAGATCAAGTGGTAGATCACAACACCTAAACCACTACACGTCTCACTACCGAACCAATGTTGACCTTTATGATGGCCACTAAATCTGGGCACTGACTCTTTTTATGTCCAATTTGCTCTTCACTACAAGGAGCTTAAATTGGATAACAACTTGTGGTTGCATGTTTCTCTACCAGGTGGGTTTGTGCTATCATCTGTTATCTTAGTCCACAGTGTCAAGCCACTCGAGCTACTCTTCTATCTTGCAGCAACTTGATTTTGACTAAATCCATTGACGGACGGTTGATCACATTATTCTAGAGGGATTAAGCGTCATACTGTAAGTGACACAGTATCAGTTTAAGCATATTTTAACAACTGATTAAGATTTAAGCATCTGATAATGAAAATATGTGGAGATCAATTCTTAATCCTGGATAATAAAACTTTGTAATTTGCCGGCTGGATGAAATTTCGGAGATTGTTGGGGAAATGGATGCAATATCAATCTGATGCTGAAACACTGTCCCTTCCAGCGAATTTCAATACTAAAACGTAACGTCACCTTTTGGTCAAGTTTCGGGGATTAAACCTCTTGATGAAAGAGTTGATCTAGTTCCCTGCTCTCCTAGAAATCAAAATTGAATACTAAGAAATAACGACACGTTTTGGTTAAATTTTGCGAAGTTAGAATTGATCTACTTCTTCTAGAGGGATTTGAAGCATTGTCAGATTAACCATATTTTCTACTTGATGCTCTAAATGTCTGGAGACCAATTCTTGATTCTGGAGAGTCGAACTCTCTAAATTGCCACCGTGATAAAAGTTTGGAGATTATTATGGAAATAGATGCAATATCAAGTTGATAGTGAGGCACTGCCCCCCGCCCCCTCCACCCCTCAAAATTCAATAATAAGAAGTAACGCCACGTTTTGGTCAAGTTTCGAGGATTAAACCACTGGATGGAAGAGTTGAACTACTTCTGCCAGAAAAATTTGAAGCATTGTCAGTCACAGGGTGAGATTAAACATATTGTCTTCCTGACGTTCAAAATGTCAGCAGGCCAATTCTTGGTCCTGGAGAGTAGAACTCTCTAATTTGCAAGCTTGATATTTTTTTTTATTTAAGGATATTTTCTACTTGATGCTCAAAATGTCATAGAGACCAAGAATCTAGTGAGGGATGAGACCAGTCGGCATAATTCGGAGAAGACTTTGTAGTAGCAGAATAATCACCTACCTTTTCTCTTTCGTTACCAGTTCCCAATATCTTCGTCACGTCCCTCTTCTTGCGCCCTGAAAGCAAAAGAAAAAAATAGCATAACTATTGTGGACTGTTATTGAAAGAAGCTGTTTAGAAACACTTTTGAAACGTTTATGAATACCCCTAGGCAAAGACCTGATGATGTGTTTAACAATAACACTTCATCTCGTTTGCTGCACAATGTTTCACTCGCATAATAATTGGTACAGGAACTGATATCGCAGCCCGATAAGGAACGATTCAGTGAAATGCTGGTTTCTTGCAAATAATACTGCATATGTTGCGGTTACGTCAAGGAATATTGATGAGTGTCAAGAACATGAGAACAACAGTACCGCGGTACTCGTGACAGTGCACATATTTTATACCGAGCGTATTACATATCGTGATTACATCTCGTTGTGTGTGTGTGTCGAAACAACGAACGGAGCTCTAAACTCCATATTTCTCACACTATCTATCTCGAGTCTTTTGAAACGAGGTTATTCACCAAATACTATCAGCTAATAAACGTCCCAGATATTTCGGGGCGACACACGGCTTTATTAATTAAAATGTTATTTATATTTTGAGGCGGCCCCGTATCATTAATAAAATTTAAAGTTCGTAGGGTCATCAGAAAATTATCGGGTGGCACTTCCTGTTGGGTTACTTGCTAAGATTGCTTGCAGTTTTCACGGACTTTGGCACATCTTTGTTCGCGATGACCTAACAGTACTTATTTAGATTTTGTGCGTATGGAGAAACAATCTCATATTTACTATCATCTCAAGAAAAAATGTTAGGTTTGAACGAACTCAAAAATCTGCGAAAAAAGTTTCAATGACCCCATTAACACCATCCCTTCGATTTAAGCAGATCCCTTTTAAGTTTTATAGCCAGGTTTTTACAACTATGTCTTGCCATCATGCCACTGCGTCACAACCATATTTATTGGCTACTACCAAAGCTACCACCTTTCTCCCAAGAAGAATGTCCAAGGCATCGTTCCCTGCATTACAAGTTCCACGCGTCTCATGTCAAGATCACCAGTGCTATGTTTTGATATCACGAAATCATTTCCTAAATCTTCAATTGAAGCAAGTGGATGAATATTTAATTAATAGTTGTTGGACATCTTAATCTTAAATATCCACGTTTCAAGAAAACTGTCCTTCGTTAAAGCCTTTCTTTACTGCTACTGTTATCGCAGTAAAATATCGATACTCTAAAATGTATTGAACTTAGTTTTTGGATCCACTAAATAGTGCAAATTAGTACAATTCAATCAGTTCTCAATAATCAATTTCCCTTTTAAACATCGACACTCAATTAGTCTGGGTTTTATTTGTACAAATGTACTCAGTTTCATCGACCCACATAATAGTCGTTATTAGGACTATTCCTGTTTTCAACAATGAATTATCTTCTGTTTTAAGGATGAATTAAGTTTTGTGGTACCCACGTAATGGTACGAGTTAGTACAATAGTCATTCAGGAATTTTCCTTTTTAAGCTGCCCTATCGACGTAAAACATCGAGACTCATTCAGTCATAGTTTTACCTGAATAAATGTACTAAATCATTTTTAAAGAGCCATGTCATAGCAAAAATTAGTACAATTCAACCAGTTGTCAATAATCGGTTATCATAACCCCTTTTAAGCTGCCCCACCTAGAAATCCAAAATCCACTCTTCGTCTCCCTTATTGCAGTAAAACATGCGATTCTCAATAAGTCTTTGTTTTATCAGTACCTATAATTGTACTGTACCGTTTTATGGAGCCGCTCAGCTTTTAAGCTGCCCCACTTACAAATCCACAATCCATTCTTCGTCACCCTTATTGCAGTAAAACATGGATACTCAACAAGTCTTTGTTTTATCAGTGTAATTGTACTGTACCTAGTTCTATGGAGCCACGGAATAGCGTATTACAGGACAATTCCTGTTGTCAATAATGAATTATCGTCCCTTTTAAGCTGCACCACCTAATCGAAACTCTTATTCGTCACCTTCATTGTAGTGAAACCGACACTCATTAAGTCGTGTTTTTTTTTCTGTATAAATGTACTGGAACCAATTTTATGGATTTGTATGGTTTTAGTACACCTTGTATGTAATAGGGGCTACTCATTTGAAAACGACATCTAGTTGGTTGGGAAATATCAAAAGAAAAGGATGACAGAACAAAAGTCCATTTATTATGATCATGTCATCCTTTTCTGTCAAAAACTCAAAGTCAATGGAACAAGCAAATATGTCACCATTTGACCAACTGATGCATAGAAGACGTTAAAACTAAGAAATTAAAGTTGAGATTCCTGAAGGGCTTGTGGAGGAAAAGGAGGAGCCTGAAGAAGCAAAACCTCATTTCAAGAAGACAAAGAAAGTTCAGCCTAAACGCCTCAAAAGACAAGGAACTTATGTTTGGAAAACCTAAGAAAACTGAAGAGGAAAAGAAACTGGAAGGTACTCGCAAACAAAAACCAAAACCCGAAGAGTAGCAGGAATCTGCAGCTAAAACGTTCGAACCTGAAGCAGACGAGGGCTCCACATCTGAACTTTTAAACTCACAAAGACACCAGTATTTATACTGGCAGTAACTGCTGAAGATATAATTAAGAAGAAAAGCGTACCAAAGAAACGTAAAGACAAGAAACCTGGGGTATCCCTCCGGAAACCCCATTGTACAGTTTAGTACCGTTCAACCAGCTGTCAATTGTCACTCGTCAATATTCCTGTTTAGCTGCTACGAATCGAAGCCATTCTTCGTCCCCCTTATCGCTGTAAAACATCAAACCTCCGTTGGTTTTTATCTGCATAAATGTACTGAACTTAGTTCTATTGACTCACATAAGAGTGCAATTAGTACAGTCCAACCGCTTATCAATAAACATTTATTAGTATCAACAGGAAAAAACGCAGCTGAAACTGTTCGAAAACCCTAAAGAAGACGAGGGCTTCAAACCTGAACGTTTAAACCCATAGAGACACCAGTACCTGTACAGGCAGTACCTACTGAACATATAAATAAGAAGAAAAATGTACCAAAGAAACTTGAAGATAAGATACTTGAAGCTTTTGGTTTGAGGCTTATAAGTAAAATTGTCTTTGTTGAAATCCCTCCAGAAAGCTCTGCACAGCACAAATTAGTACAATTCAAACAGCTGTCAAGTTATTCATTAATGTCCCTTTTAACTATTCTTCAGTCCTTTTATCGCAGTAAAACATCGAAACTCAGCGTAACACTAGTGGTGGTGTGTAGAGATGTACTGAACCCAGTTTTATTGACCTACGAAAGAGGGCAATTAGTATAATTCAACCACTTGTCAATACTAATTTATCAATATCCCTTTTGAGCTGCTTAACCTGCAAATGGAAGCCATTCTCCGTGGCCCTTATCGACGTAATGGGTTTTGGTTTTGCTTATATAAATGTACTAAACTAAGTTTTACAAAATCACGTCATAGCAAAAAGTAGTACAATTTGACCAGTTGCCAATAATTAGTTATCAATATCCTTTTACAGAAAAATTAGTAAATTTTATTAGTTTATGACTTCTTCTGGAAGATTTTGGAGGTGGAAAGTTTTACCACCACTAGTGTTACGCTGACAAAATAAATGTACTGAAATCTGTACAGTTCTACCAGATATTTGTTGAATTCAGTACAATTTAACCAAAACTTGCTACAACCAGATTTGCTCTGCGTTCCTGTCAATTAAAATGTACTAAACTGATTACAATTCAGGCGGGTTTGATACGTGAAGAAGATGACAAATTAGTAAATTCTATTCCTTTACGTCTCCATTTGGATCATCTCTTTTTCTAGAACAAAATGTTGCTACAACCAGTGTTGCTCTGAGAGTATAAATGTACTGGACTTAGTACAGTTCTACCAAGTAATAGTAGAATTCAGTACAATTTATCCAAACCATTTACAATAAAACCGAACTTGATACAACCTCATACTACACTCATTACAGTTCAACCACATTTGACACGACAGGAAGTGGACCAATAGAGTTCTATTCCTGTAAGACGTCTTCAGTTCCAGGTAATAATTGAATCAAGTTCAATTTAACCAAGCCGTATACCCTAAATAGAATTTGCTACAACCAGATTTGCGCTGCGCTCCTATAAATTAAAATGTACTAAACTGATTACGATGCAATCAAGTGGATGACAAATTAGTAAATTCGGTTCGTTTATAACTTCTTTCGTGCCTAGATTTTGACCATATCGACAGAATTAAACTTGATTTTCGACAAAATTTTGCTACAACAGTGTTGCTCTGATAGTATAAATATACTGAACTCAGTACAGTTCCGACAAGAAGTGGTTGAATTCAGTACAATTTAACCAAACCATATACCGTAAAACACAATTTGTCACAATCAGATTTGCGCTGCACTTCTGTCAACTAAAATTGTACTTAACTGGTTACAGTTCAACCAGATTTGATACAAAATGATGACAAACTGGTATACATGTATGACTTATTTCCTGACTACATTTTGACCAACTCGGCAGTATTAAATTTGATTTTGACCAAAGTTTTGCTACAGTGCTGCTTTGGACAATATAATTGTACTACACTCAGTACAGTTCTATCAAGTAATAGTTGAATTCAGTACAATTTAAGACTTTGCTACAACCAAACTTGCACTGTGCTCTTATTAATTGAAATGTATTAAACTGTCTCGGAGACGAAATGTACTAAAGGGGGGGACTTGTATAAGTTTTATTGACCTACGAAAGAGTGCAATTAGTAACCAAGTTTTACTAAATCACGTTATAGCAAAAATTAGTACAATTTGACCACTTGCCAATAATCATTTATCAATATCCTTTTACAGAAAAAGTAGTAAATTCTACTCGTTTATGACTTCTTTTACGTCTGCATCTGAAACATCTTTTTTTTAACAAAGTTTTACCACATCTAGTGTTCTACCAGTTATTTGTTGAATTCAGTACAATTTAACCAAACTTGCTACGACCAGATTGTACGAAACTGATTGCAACTCAACAGGGTTTTATACGTGAAGATGACAAATTGAAAATTCTATTACGTTTATTGATTGTTACGTTTCTTGCAAATTCTATTACGCTTATTGAAAATTCTGTTACGTTTATTGAAAATTCTATTACGTTATTTATGACTTCTTCTACATCTGGACCATCTCCTTTTCTAGAAGAAAATTTTGCTACAACCAATGTTGTTCTGGCACTATAAATATACTGAACTTAATACAGTTCTCCCCAGTAATTGTTAAATACAGTACAACTTAACCAAACCATATTCCGTAAAACCAAACTTGCTACAGCCAGAATTGCGTTGGTCTCCTGGCAATTGAAATGTACTAAACTCATTACACTTCAACCATATTTGATACGATAGGAAGTTGACAAATGAGTTCTATTCCTGTAAGATGTCTTCAGTGACTACGTTTTGACCATCTCGACGATATTTATTTTGGCCTAGAACAAAGTTTTGTTACAATCAGTGTTGCTCTGACAGTACCAATGTACTGAGCTCAAAACAGTTCTTCCAGGTAATGATTGAATTAAGTACAATTTAACCAAGCCATATACCGTAAAACAGAATTTGCTTCAACCAGATTTGCGCTGCTTTCTTATAAATTAAAATGTACTAAACTGATTGCAGTTCAATCAAGTGGATGACAAATTAGTACCATCTGTTCGTGTATAACTTCTTTCGTCTCGACAGAATTAAACTTGATTTTTTACAAAATTTTGCTTTAACCAGTGTTGCTCTAACAGTATAAATGTACTGCACTCAGTACGGTTCTAACAAGTAGTGATTGAATTCAGTACAATTTAACCAAACCATATACCGTAAAACACAATTTGTCACAAGCAGATTTGCGCTGCACTTCTGTCAACTAAAATTGTACTTAACTGGTTACAGTTCAACCAGATTTGATACAAAATGATGACAAACTCGTATACATGTATGACTTATTTCCTGACTACATTTTGACCAACTCGGCAGTATTAAATTTGATCTTGAACCTTCATTTTGTCAATCGCGACAGTATTAAATTTGATTTTGACCAAAGTTTTGCTACAGTGCTGCTTTGGACAATATAATTGTATTACACTCAGTACAGTTCTATCAGGTAATAGTTGAATTAAGTACAATTTAAGATTTTGCTACAACCAAATTTGCACTGTGCTCTTATTAATTGAAATGTATTAAACTGTCTCGGAGACGAAATGTACTAAAGGGGGGACTTGTATAAGTTTTATTGACCTACTAAAGAGTGCAATTACTAACCAAGTTTTACTAAATCAGGTTATAGCAAAAATTAGTACAATTTGACCACTTGCCAATAATCATTTATCAATATCCTTGATCAATGAGTTCTATTCCTGTAAGATTTCTTCAGTAACTACATTTTGACCATCTCGACGGTATTTATTTTGGTCTTGAAAAAAGTTTTGTTCCTGTTAGGTATTTGTCCCATAGTGTTGTGCAGAGTTGTGCAGAACAGTTCTTCCAAGTAATAATTGAATTAGGTACAATTTAACCAGGCCATATATAATAAAATGTACTTAACTGGTTACAGTTCAATCAAATTTGATACAATATGATGACAAATTCGTATACATTTATGACAGGTAATATCAGGTAATAGTTGAATTCAGTACAATTTAACCAAGCCATACACCGTAAAATAGACTTTGCTACAATCAAATTTGCACTGTGCTCCTATTAATTGAAATGTACTAAACTGACTAACAATTCAAGCAGTCATTATAAATGTACTAAACCCAGTACAATTAAAGCGTCAGATAGTGATATAGATAATTTGAAAGTGGCAAAAAATAATAAATATTTAGTGTTGCTCTTGACAGTATGAATGTACTAAATCTAGAGTCCAATTCAGTACAATGTACTTATCAAGGTCTGCGCTTCGATCATCTCGACAGTGAGTATTTGATCTTAATCAAAATTTTGAAAGACAACCAGTGTTGTACTTGACAGTATAAATGTAGTGAAATCAGGGCATTTCAGTTCAGTTTGGTACTATGTACAATTCAACAAAGCCATATACCGTGCAATAATAAATCCAGAAATGTTATTAAACTCTGGATTTGACGTATAGTGGTTTTTTATCTGCGGAAATGTTTCATTTAAATTTAACCTAACGTGGAATTTAAACTCAACATCTAAAAGTGGTCCTATGTCTTCGTTTGCCTACCTTTACCTCTTGTCTGCTCCCCATTCGTTAATACTGTTTACCAACAGTAAGCTGACATTTGACGCGCCATTTGTAATGGAGCTTTAAATTCAATGACGGCTTCCTTCAACTCAAAATGGCTCTATTATTAGTAGAGCTCAATACCGCTCAAAGCTAATTTTTTTATTTTATTCACTAAGAGTGGTTCTTGCTCAAAATAACAAAAACTTAAAAGAAAATATTTGATGCCGTATGCATCACGATCATAAACAGGTAGTTGGCGAAGAGAGGGATTGTGTACTTTGGGCATAAAAATAGCTTTATGGTGATTTTTTTATCTCAAGCCATCATCAGCGCCAAAAATGAACCCCACACAAAAGGCAACAAGGGACAGGCACGAGTAATTACAAATTAATATTTGATTCAATACAGTTGACATCTACATGTACCTGTTTTCACTCTTTCAACTTTCGTCTCTGTTCTGGCTGTTTTTTTTTCTTGTAGTTTTAACTACATGATGTTACGATTATTAAACTAAATGCGGCAGCAGCGTGGAATGCGCATCGCGCTGAAATCTCAGACATGAAAGTTCCTTCTTGGCGCAATTTCGGCGCTGATGATGGCTCGAGAGCAGAAATCGGTGAGCCGTAGAAGATTTTAGTATACAATCGGTTTTTTTTCCCAGGTAGCAGAAATATATAGAAATTCACTTCATTGTACCTTTTTGACGAAATTTATTTCGATATCTTTAACTTTATTAATTATTAATAATGAAATCAGAAATTGCTTTGAAGTATCAGAATGTGACATCTTGCTGTGTATAAAGAGATTCGCAATTTCAGTTTTTTCTCCATCAAAGTGCTTTTCCTGTAGCTTCTACATTTTCAATTCAAAGGTTCCCCACATCACATCAAAGAACTTTAATAGGTTTGATTTCATTGAGGATCTTGATGTTAGCTGAGAATTGTTATTTAACCTTCGATTGTTCGTTATTATTTCAATGTACAGATCAATATAACCTTCATATTATGCATCTACTCGTACTTAGCGACAGATTGGCAAGCTCCCCATCGGTTGGAGGTTTATCATCAATAAAACGGGGGGACTTGTACCACATCAGAGAGTCGCCGATTGGGCACTTGGCTGGTCCGTATGACCCGATTGTTGGCCGGTGCCGTTGTTTAGTTAACATTTCGTACATTCCACAGCGGCCAGAGAGCCGGACTTTCTCACGGGGTACGATGAACGCATGTGAGCGGTTCTCCGAAAAAACTGCCAATAAATATGCGAGCTGAAAAGCGAGCCACCGGCGCTTCTGGCACTTCGAATATTGTGATGGTCCGATTTTATTGGTTTTCCGAGACCGAACCATTAAGTTGCCAAGAGCCGAAAGGACCCATTGTGGTGTCCAATCTAGAAAAGTCATATTACATGGGTGATGTGCCATAGAAAATGCGAGTGCTGGGTGATTACGCTTATGGGTGGTGGTAATTTGCGGTGACGATCCGATGGTACTTCGGTTTAATTGCTGGTAACACAAAAAAATAAGCAAGCGAAGCAAACCCCGAAGACTGTCTTGTTGTTGTGTTCCTGTAACTTTGATCTTGCTTCAGTGTTCAATATTTGTTTCCTGTCTATTTCATCGATTTATTGTACTTTGCCAACTCAGCTGCTCTGTTCAATTTTCCTTTCCTTTATAACAGAGAAATTAATTTTTATAATTTTTAGGTTAACCTGCTAAAAGCTTCGACCAGAAGGAGTTGATCTACGACCATGGAGGAATGACTTTGCAAGAATAGGTAAGACTAAATTACTTAAATATTCTTATTCAGTCAAACCCCGAAGACTGTCTTATTGCCGGGTTCCTGTCAGTTTGATTTTGCTAAGTGTTCCTGTCCATTTCATCGAGTTTCTAATTTACAAATTTTTAGGTTAACCTGCTGGAGACTTAAAAGGAGTTGATCTACAACCGTGGATGAACATCATCTCAGGATAGGTGAGATAGCACATCATTACGTAAGTTTCTTATCCAGCCTGCTGATGAAATCGTTCTTGCATTTCATCATCAGACACACGTCTCTAGTTTTTTTTTTCAAAAAAAGATTTCATTCAGTTTCAAATGCAAATAGGTAGGTAGATCCAAAACATTCTGAACTAAGCAGTATTTGCCCTATAGGTCAACACCAAATAGATAGACGTTCGTCTTTACACTAATTGCTCAACAATCGGTATCACCTCGCAATGTTACCCTAGATCACCGTTCCAATTCGTGACTACTTCTGGCCAATCCAAAAATAGCCGCATGACTTCACTTCTTTGATAGGGAATTTCGATAGGAACTCTTATGGTAATTTTCGACATTATATTGGTTAAATTATGCAGTCCGCTGATAATGATTTCGTTCGGCTTCATTCATGATTTCCGTTCATACAGTAGTTGTGAATGAGCAATGCTCCGATGGGTACGTGAGTCGGCGAGGTACTTGTGCGTGTTTTTCTTTTTTTTTGTACTAGTGCTAGTTCTCATATATGTTCATCCTTTCATCCCAAGGCCTAATAATGTTATCGGGTGTGTGCTTTAATTAAATTTCCACACCTAAGAGAGTTGTAAAGGGAGCTATTGTGAGTGTTATGTCTAAAGGGTTATGTTAGAGTTAAATATTTGCTAACATAATAGAGTACTATACGAAAGCGTCATTAAAACTCTTCTCATACTTTTAGCAAAAGCACTCTTACCACCGTTTTCTTCTTTGGTCCTTCCCTTTGAGAGTCCAAAATTCCTTAGACAGTTTTGAAAACCCCCTTCTTTCTTTTTTTTAAGAGTGGAAGTAATAAGTGTCAAAATGTTTATTTTGGGATAATTACCTTTCTCTGTCTTTTTACTCTACGTCAGAGTAACTAGGGAACTTTCTCAACAAGATTTGAACCATACTAATGGATTTTCTTTGTTGGCTAAATAATTTTATAGGAGAACCCTACAAACATGGCGGTTTAATAAACCTTAACAGGGCTGGACAGCTCGGTTGCCAAGGTTACCGAGTGCGCAGCCAATAGACATTCACTTTTCGCCCTAAAGGATAATAATGAGTTGCAGGCTAACATTTATAGAACCTCCTTCGACCCACTAGGTCAATGTCGGGTCGAAATTCTGGCCAGTGGTCTGCATCTATGTATAAACTATTTATTATATTTTATTATTTTCAAACTGAGAATTGAAAACCTTGAAAAATCTGGTCAAAACTTATAGAAAAAAGGCGTAAGGTGAAAAAAGCAATCTTCCAATAAAAATTATCCTTTTGCTAAGTTACTCTGTTGGGCCTTAGGCTCTGTTCAATGTTGCTCTCCTTTATTGTAATTTTTCTATCCTTTACTAATATTGCTCAGCCATTTTTAAAGTCTTTTAAATGTTGTGTCATATCAATCTACGTCAGAACCACGGATAGATAGGAACTTTTTCCTCGTTAGCTTAAGGTAGTCGTGTATTCTATAGAACAAACGTAGAAGCACGGCGGTTTAATAAACCTTGACACGGCTCCAAAGCTGTTGCTCTCCTTTATTGTAATTTTTCTATCCTTTACTAATATTTCTCGGCCATTTGCAAGGTCTTCTAAATGTTGTGTCATATCAATCTACGTCAGAACCAGGATAGATACCACGGAACTTTTTCCTCGTTGGCTTAAGGTAGTCATGTATTCTATAGAACAAGCCTAGAAGCACGGCGGTTTAATAAACCTTGACACGGGTCCACAGCACGGTTGCCAGGGAAACGCCTCTGTAACCAAAAGGAATTTACTTCCTGCCGCAAAGGCCAACAATAAATTGTAGGCTTACCGATGTCTCTCTACAGTTATAGTCAGGCGTCACTCGGATTATTTGTTAACTGAGGTTCATGAAAAGAAATTGTCAGTCCTGTATTTCGTGGACTTCACTAGCGCACTAAATTATTAGGAATAGAGACAAACAGACAGATACAAAGACAGTCACTTAACATTTTTGTATAAATCCACCTTAAAACAACCAGTTTCAACACTTCTACTCTTCGTTTACCTTCATGCCCAATTTTGTTCCATTATAAGTTTCTTTTTGGATTCCTTTATCAAAAATGTAAAAACAAGCGGGGAAATTGGTCATCAGATTAATCATGTTTCACGTAATAATGGTAGTAGGTGGGCACTAAAAAAAGATAGAGACAGTCAAGAAAGATGTGATCCAAGCTTCTAACAAGAAGATCCAATATGATCCCAAAGCGACCAAAATCTTATCTCGTTAACAAAGACCAAGGATTGATTTGTAAGAATGGGGAAGGTGATTCTGTTTGTGCTCTATCACAAAGGAAGAGTGCTCCTGGTGGCTTCTCCAACGTCCGAAACACCACCACCTCAAATTGTTGAAGTCTTATTCTAACTTTCTGAATCTCTATTAGGGAGAAAACGCTCAGAGTGACAAAACACCTGTACTGAATTATGCGAGAAGGCGTACTAGTGGTTCAAGAAAAACAAAAGGCCCATGGTTTGGTAAAACAAACTCCAAACCAGATCTTGACAGCTTAAGTTGCTGTCCAGTATGGCAGCAGGAAAGGATTGCTTCGATACGAGCGCAAATGTTCCAAACTACAAACTAATAAGAGGTAGACTTGGAGAAAACTTTGAGGTCAATCTATTTATTTAAACCCAAGTAAAGCAAAAAAATCTCTTTGAATGCTTTATGGATCAGTCAAAAGCATGCGACTATGTACGTTGGGAGTGCCCTAAATAAATCATCTCCAGAAATGCTAATACAGATACAAACCAGTTACACATGTACAATCTTTGGACTTTGCAGTTCAAAAATGATCGAATGTACAAGAACACCAGATCATTCAAACTTTGTTACTATAAGTGTGATGTTTTAAGTGTAGGCATCGCAGTCGTAGCAATCGCAAAACTGAATCCTCAGTGCTGCCAAAAGAACAGGACAAATATTAAAAGATGTAAGATAAAGTGCATAAAAGTACTCTCGAGTTTCAAAGCTAACTTCAGAAATAATTTTAGAACAATATCAAATTGATACTCATAACTGAAACAAATGCCATAGTTTATCATAACGTATAGCTCACGTTCACCAAAATATCAAGATTTCTCCTTATCTCTTACAATAACACCACGTGAAACAATTCTTTTTTTATTTTCTGTTTTTTCAGCGCTTTTGTTTGTCTGCATTCCTGGAAGTCATGCTGCACATAAACCTACATACCTAATCATCATTATGTGCTGCCGGTATAGCTGGCGCCACTATCACTAATTCTGATCGGAACCCATTATTTACAATTACTCAATGTGGCGCCAGCAAAAACAATAATTTTTATATGTATTTGCATTTTTTGACGTCATACTCGATTCGCTCATGTTTAAATGTATTACCTACCGCTTATGTTATTTAATGGTAGGCACCTACATGCCTACCTAAATGCTAGATACTCGTGTAATTCTGCTTAGGTCACTTATATGTTACTGATGATCGTGTGGCATGAACGATAAAATATAGTTTATAGCCATAGATAAAGTTTTGAATAGAGCTGGAGACTACTATTAGTAGGTACTAGAAGTTTTAGACACTTTACTGATTTTAGTTTATTTTAGGTTTGGCTGTCGACTGGAGCGAAGGTCCTGGATTGAAGAACATTTTCTTAGACGAAACGGGTTTTCACAGTGATTTGACAGATATATTTAATTCTGAGATCATTGTGAAAGCTGATTTTGTCGAGATGTCGTCGAGGGACTCAACTTTGCAAAAATACACCAGAATTAGATATACAGGCAGATTTTGACATAATAAAAATTGAATTCTTGTGTTTATACAAGTGATGCTTAAGCTATATTCACCTTAAACGCTTCACTTGAAAGGCACAAAAACAGGGGTGCTTTTACACATAAATTTAATATGGCGGCAATTGGCTTTATATGGAAGAACTGAAGTGAGCTACTGTTGAATTGAGTACTTAAACAGGGTGGCCAAACAAAAACTTTCCACCAGGGTTTTCTGATCTAGGAAGTAGAAGACACGGAAACGCTCGGACCCGTCAATTTTCATTCTAAGGGGGACATATTTTTTTGTTATAATTATTGTCTTAGAAGAAACCATGAAGCCGGGGCGACTTTCACCCTAAAAATTTTAAACGTAAAGTGGTGTCAAGTTATACATCATTTTGAAGGGCGTTCAATTACCTTTTCAGTGCCGCATCATTTTTAAAATTTTAAAATTTGTTCTCAAGAAAACAGGAGCAGGAGATAGGAAATTCGATTTGACATTAAATTAATTTCAATTTATTAGTTGTTGAAAATGACCACCACCCACCTCCATACAGTAGTAAAGACATTGTTCAAAGTGCATTCGAACATCTTGCACCATTTGTGGTGGTATAAGATTACACTCATTTACAATAAATTGCCGCAAGTCTTCAAGTGAATACGGTTGTGTAGCATAAATTTTGGACTTCAAATGACCCCCTAAAAAAAAGTCCAGAGGGGATAAATCCGGGGAACGTGCAGGCCATTCTGTAGGCCCTTTTCTCCCAATCCACCTTTGGAGGGAATGTTTCATTTAAAAACGGCCTAACAGGGGCGGCGTAGTGCGGAGGAGCCCCATCTTGTTGAAAAACGATGTTTTCTTCACGGTGACGGTCATCGTGTTCGATTATTTCTGTGAAAGCTGGATCAATGGCGTCTTCCAACAAACTTAAATAGACCTGTCCGTTAAGTTTCCAGGTAGCAAAAATGTTGGTTTTTCTTTTAGTACGTAGTTGTGGAACAAAAATGTTATTCACTCTTTTAGATAAGCTACAGTCTAAATAAACACAGGGCAATTTATGTGCAGACAGGCTCCGCTCTGTATTGGCGGCAGTTCTGATTCTTTGTGATTTCGCTGAATATTGACTAACATTGAAAACTCTGTGTCAGCAAAAGCTATACCAGCATCACCTCCGCTTTGTTGAGTTAAAAGTTAGTTAGTCACTTTGAGAGCTTTGAAGTAATAAGTCTCTGAATAGAAACAGAGAACTAATTTGTGGTTTTATTTAAAACCCGAACCCATACACCTTTCCTTTACCAAACGTTTAGCTTTTGTGGATGTTGCGTGTGAACTTCATGAAAAAGCTTTGGATTGGTTGACGACCAATAACGGCAATTATGGCGGTTGACCTCACCGTTCAAGAAGAAGGAACACTCATCAGAGAAGCAAATCAGGTATTCCGGATTGTTAACAATTCGTTGACTAATGATCTCACAAAATTATAAACGTCTATCGAAATCATCTTCGTTTAATTCCTGCACCAATTTAATTTTATAAGGATGGAATTTATGTGTTTTAATATTTTCTGGATGCTTGTACGCCGAACACCTGATGCATTTGATAATTTTCTAGTGCTGGAAGCAGGTTCCATCGCGACGTGTCCCAAAACAGCTATTTCAACTGCTTCTGTTCTTATTGCTGGATGATAAACAATCCTCTTTTTATTTATCTACACTTACAGTATCTTGAAATTTGACAAGCAGGTCTCTCACGTAAGAGTGGGATACGTTCCTATCAGGATATTGTTCTTTAAACAAATTTGCGGCCCGTCTAGCACAATCATTATTTCGTAAATAGAGCGAAATAATGTCAACTCTTTCTTGAATACTGTAAAGTATTTTTAAATGATAGTGTGTACAAAAGTAAAAAACAACTACTAAACTACAAAACATCAAAATGCAGGTAGGAATAATGCAATAACATTTTCTAAATTTACATTCCGTATCAGTGTTGTTAAATTTCTAAGATAACATAAAAACCCTTTTTTCTCGAGAACAGACCATTCAATTCTAAAAAGTTAGGTGGCATTGAAAAGGCAATTGAATGCCCTTTAAAATGATGTATAACTTGAAAAGTTATATCAGTAAAAGTCTCATTGGGCTTTGGCGTTCATCTGGGAAAGCTATAAATATCAGAGAAACATGACCCCTTCGAAATTAAAATTGACGGGTCCGGGGGTTTTCGTGTTTTAAACTTTATAAGGCAGAAAACATCGGTGGAAAGTTTTCATTGGGCCACACTGTATATAGCTTAAGCCCTACTTGTTGCAAAAGTGGCTCCAAGTAAGGTAAAATGAACTTCCCTTTATCGTATCTTGATGTTTTGGTGAAGGAAACTGAGCATGCTAGCGAGGCAGTAGATTTGGCACACTTTACGTCACGATTTGAATCTGTGGGTTCGGAAATAAACCTCAAGCATATAATTTACTTATAATTTATTCAACTACATTTTTTTCAATTATCTTATATCCAACAAATCTTTAATTTTGCGTTCCTACAGAACGCTCCCTGGTTTGATGACTAAAGCAATAAAACATAACTTTTGTTACAAAATTGTAAATGGCAAAGAAAGCTGCTCTATTATAAGGGTTTGTTACCTCTCACATAGCATTTGATAACTCTATGAATTCCAGAATGTGTATGTATATTGGCAGAATATAACTGAATTCACCTGATCCTGGATTGCATGGAGAAATCCTTCCGCCTCAGGAAACAATCTTCCATCCTTGAGCCATCTATAAGAGATACTTTGTGATACGTGGTCGTGCTGTATATTGTATCTAAGCTTTCCATGCAGCTGCTTTTATAGATGAGCGAAGGAAAAATTCCCAAAAAACATTTGAACCCAATTTTGGGTTTTTACCCTAGTTTTTTCCCATCTTTTTTTTAAAGCACCCGGCAGTTTCAAGATTTAAGGTTAGATTTTAGATTGGAATTCAAGGAAGGACTTCGATAACTATTTAAATTTATTGAAGTAAAGCATTGTGTCTAGGTTTGCGTTGGCCAAAAGGCGCTAAATATCTTCCAATGGGTCTTCCAATGGACCAGCGCCCCATCCCAACCCAACTAATCTATTTCGATATTTAACAGTAGAGATGGGCGAAGGAAAAATTGCAAAAAAGCCTTTTTGGCTCCCGGCCGTTTTAAGATTTAAGGTTGAATTCAATAAATCCTTATTCTGGTTTGTGTTTTGATAAACTAAACACTGGTCAATTGATCAAAAGCCTCAAACTGCACAAACGAACAAATTATTGGTTAATCGGTAAGTGTTGAAAATAGAAACGTAAGTTAAATTTAGATGTTATAATGGAATAAACCCGGAATTTTCCAGGGAATAAACCCTCAAAATTGAAAAAAACCGGGAGAAAACCCATCTCTAGCTGCTTTGTTGTCCATGAGTGAAGTTTTTCTTCTATGTTTTGAGCTGCGGTACAAGCATCCAACTGCTGGTTGACTCTGGATAGATCAAGGGGTGTATAATGTTTGTCAGTCTTGCAGACTGCTTGGTGAAGAGATGTTTGTTTACTAGGGAAGAATTTCCGAAGTTGTTGGATCTGATTTGTGTGTAATGCTCGGATATCTATCATACCTCTTCATCCTTCTCTTTGGTTTATTGTAACTCTTTCTTTACATAAATTAGGGTGGTGTTCTGTGTGTGGTGAACTGGTGGTGAATTAGGTATGTTCTCAAGTTTATGAAATTTTTATTTCCTGTATATTCATGTTATGAAAAATACGCATAAATGTTCTTATGATAAATATACGTTGTATATTCAATCATCATATCTGTACCTATGCTAGAGCCTATTCTTTTTCTATAAAATCTGTAATCCAACTAGCATATTTATGGTCTTGGGGTAACTCAAACGACAGTTGCGATTACTATAATAAGTAAACAAATACATAAGTCTTACTTTTAGATATTATTATCATGGGTTCATTTAAAAAAAAACTCAATTATGCCATGGAATTAGAACAGTAGGTGTGAGATGACTTCATAAAAACAATTGAAAGTCGAAAATGTCATAAAATGTTCCGATTTTCATTGTTTTATGAACTTATCTCAGACAAGAAATTTAATTCCATGGCTTGCTACGAGGTTTTTTTAAGGACACACTTTCTATGGTAAAAGTTATTATAACCGTCCTTATGTGTAATGAAATTGGAATTTAAATTTCTTCTAAGCCACAACAAAAATTTTATGATTATTTTGTTTTATGGTTGTTTACTGTTTTAATCTTTAAACAGTGCATAAACTGACTTTGATCCCATAACAGTAGTAGTAGTAAATAATGGGGGAGAGGGGGGCGAAGCCTTGCGAATAGGTCTTAGAGGCCCTTTTCACAGTCCCCAGGTCCACCACCTATCCCATCTCCGCCGAACTCTCCAGGGCCCTCATTCCCTCCCCGAGTCAACCCGTTCATAGTAATGAAGGAGAGTATCCCGTCCACTTTCAGAGTTGGAAGCTCCTCTCGATGAAGAAAAGCGGCTCCAAATGTCCTGTGGCGCAGTCGCGGCTACCTATGGCACACTTCCAGAAAGTGGTATTGCGACCATTCCCCTGCCCCACAGTGGGTGCATAGTGGACTGTCAACCATTCTTAGTAGGTGCATGTGCCTGTTTAGTCTGCAGCGTCCAGAAAAGATTCCTTTAAGGTCTGCCAGGCACTGCCGGCTTCTCGCAAAACGCCAGGAGGCCTTGGATCTATCCGGAATACTGTCTACATATTCCTGGTACTGTCTACATATTCCTGACCGTGTCCAGTTTGTCCTTGTGCTCTCCCATGCCCACTCATTCAGAGTGTGAGAGACGTACCCTTTTCTTCCTCCTAGACATGGCTCTAGTCCAGTAAAGCATGTCACGCTCGTTCCCCTCGATGCCGCAATGGCCAGGAACCCATCCCAGAGTTACCCTTTTTGTTTCTGCCAGTAACTCTAGAGCATCTCTGCAGTTCTGAACGAGCTTTGAACTAGTTCTGCTCCTACAGACCTTGACCCCTTAACTACGCTGTGACCGATCCGGCTCGTCTTTAGAAAAAATCAACCTTTGTATTCAAGGTTGATTTTTTAAATCAACTTTACTGGGCCTGATTACTGAATCGGCCAGAGACCTTCTGCTAGGAGACGCCAAAATGGCGAAACAACTTGTTGTCAAAGTATTAACGACGCCGACGTAACGACGTCCCCCATTCTTCTCGAAATGGGAACTCGTCCCCACCTTGTCCATTTAATAAAACAACTGTACGAAAGAAACACAGATGAAGTTACGGTGAACCACACATATTCTGACAGTTTCTCAACTAAACATTTTATCACCAATGCTATCTAACATATATAGCGAATACATCATGCGTAAAGTGTTAGAAGACTGGGATGGTGGAGTGTCGGTTGAAGGAAGAAAAATAAATAATTTAAGATATGCTAACGATACTTTGATCATCGTAGCTAAAAAGGAAAAAATGGTGGACGTAATGGACCGGTTAAGCAGCGTTAGCGAAGTTACGGACTCGAACTCAATAGACAAAAAACAAAAATAATGATTGTAGATCGACAGAACAACAACCAACTTCATATTAGAGGAGGAGCTGGTTTCGAGGAGGTTAACACCTTTAATTACCTTGGCTCCATTATCACAAATTGGGGAGGTTGCGAAATGGAAATCAAAAGAAGGCTTGCCGTAGCAAGAAACGCAACAACTAAATTAACAAAAGTATGGAAATCAACTGCAATTACCCGAAACATTAAGCCGCGAATAGCACGCTCGATCATATTTGCCATCGCAACGTACGCAGCTGAGACATGGACGTTGAAAGAGTCGGACAAAAAGAGAATAAACGCTTTCGAAGTGTGGGTTTACCGACGAATCCTGCGAATACCCTGGACGGCCCACAGAACTAATACTAGAAGTGCATACTAGAAGAACTACATATTAAAACCCGATTAGTCATAAAAGTTAGTCAATCAATTTTGAGGTATTTTGGACACATCTCTAGACAAACAGACTCGATGGAAAGACTAATCGTGGAAGGAAGGGTTGAAGGGAGACGACCACGTGGGAGATCAACAAAGGGATGGGTGGACCAAGTCAAACACATGGTGGGTCAATAGTCTGCCGGATGCAGCACACCTGGCACAGAATAGAACTGCCAATTGATACATGATGTCACCAAGCTCTCTCGAGGGCAAAGAACTGTGGAGGAGGATCTCTTTCGTCTTCAAAAACTCCGATATTTTATCTTTGTTATCAAAACCAACGGTCAAATCAACGACATCAACGATGACATAAGAAATCATTAGCTTGGATCTTTGTTTAGATGGAATGAAAATGTGTCACAAAAGAGATAACCTTATCCGAGGTCGTAGTTCAGGAAAAGACGAAGATGTTAGATATTTTGAAAACATAGTCTGTTCTGCGATGTATGGCCACGTTGGTGTCAGAGACCTTTAATTACTAGACACTAACCTGGCGCTATAACTTGTTACCAAAATATAAAACGTACTTCTATATACATTTATTATATAAACGATCTCTTTCGTCATACAGAAATTCCGATTATTTATCTTTGTTTTGGCACCGGATCACAAGAGGAAAGGGTGGCATAAGAACGACGACCTTATCACAGATTAAAATGTAGAAAAAGATGAGTAGTAAAAAGGTTGTTAGACATTTTGGCAACAGTTTGTGAGCTACTTAGTAGTAAAACAATATCTCTGGTTGGTGTCTATTAACTATTGAGGGTCTCTGAGCTGACAGCAGTGTGCAGAAACAGCGTGCGCAAAGTGCACAATGGGCAGGCTTCCATACAGAAGCGTATGCAAAGTCCACTTTGCACACGCTTCTGATTGTTTTGCACACGCCTTGCATATAGTTTATAATAAGAATGATCATTTATGAAGCAAAATCGCAGTCGTAGAAAAAGTATGCAACACGTACGAAAATCACTCTTCAGACTCTTGTGACGTTCCATCACTCGCCTACGGCTCGTGTCCAAACAGTCACACTCGTGTGAAAATGCAATTTTCGACACTAGTTTCACAATATACTTCGCGTCCTTATTTGAAATGGGTAGTTTCTCTTCTTTTAATGCCGCTTTAAATCCGGGTATATCAATGTGGCCAAAGTCATACAAACCTGAACCGTCTTTCTTCCTCAAAGAATGTGGCAAAGATTTTCCCCTAAATTTTAACCTCTTCTTTCCTTTAGACTTTCGGTCGGATCTTCTTTGATACATTTAAGCCGGGGTTTTTAGATTAGAAGTTAGTCTTACTGCTTTCTTCTTTAAGTTTGTAAAGATAGAGTTTTTTCTTGAGGTTCCCTCTTTACCCCTTTTAAAAAGCACCATTCTAAAAAACAATATTAAGGATGCCACAAATTTTTCGAAAGCATGCTCATCCCGAGGTCTTCTGCCTCTCAGCAAGATCTCAACTTTTACATTAAAAGAGCATAGTTTCCTTTATGTAAAACTTAAAGCGGGAAGTCGAGCTTTTATATTTCTTTGCTGCTTTTTTCAAAATTAGGGTTTGTTATTTTTTTTTGCTAGATCGTCTCTTTAATGCCCAGAGCAAAACCTTAAAGCCAGTAGGTAGTTTGCGCACCTTTCTTATTGCTTTTTGAAATCTTTCTTGTACACTTCAAGTTTATTTGCGAAAACCAGAACCCTGTTCATTGAGACCTTGTGGCCACTCTTTTTTTCTAAAAATTCCATGTGCAATTCCAGATTCGAAAAACGATCCATATTTTGTTTCAAAACCTTATGTTTTCTTGGGTTCAAATGTCACTTCTGCTATTTCGACCAAATCCTTCTGCGACTCATATATTCTTTAAAAAGTCTTAAAAAAAAATGTTATAGGTATATAGGTATGGTGTTTTCTCTTTTTCTAAAAAGTAACCCATTAAGATCATTTTTTTATTGATAAAATCGAAACGTTTTGAAATCATACAATTTTGCGTGTTGAATCAAATTTTAATAGGGATTTTGAAAATTTAAACGAAATTAAAAAAATCGTATGTAGGTAGCTGTGTTTTAAACAGGGCAGGGTCATGTTAATTTTGACTCATTTTTTGGTTGTATTTCTTCGTGAATTTTGACCACAGGAGTTGAAAAAGCCTGTACCATAAATGTGCTTTTTGTCGAAGTCGAAATAAGGCCTCGTTTTTCGAGTGAAATAGTGCATGCCAACTCCCATCAAATAAGTTTTGTCTGCTTGCTACATT
This sequence comes from Taphrorychus bicolor, assembly GCA_951812265.1. NCBI lineage: Eukaryota > Metazoa > Arthropoda > Insecta > Coleoptera > Curculionidae > Taphrorychus > Taphrorychus bicolor. Next base: position 18,675,859 of record OX638303.1, read on the forward strand.
ATCTGTAATTGAAAATATATAATAAAAAGTAAATTACCAACTTTATTGAGATCTTCCTCAGGGGTCTTTCAGTAAGCGAAATTTCGTTGCAGGCCTTTTTTATAATTCTTTTCTTTTTCAGAACCAACCTGTGACAAACATTTCAGTGCAATCTCGATGCTTCTTAGCATGGGTGGATCATACGTTATAGTATAAAGTCAAAGCAGTTTTCCAGCAGGATGCTCTATGTTGTCTAGAACCTTAAGGTCCCAAATTGATTCAAGTTTCTTGCTCAATTTTGGAGAAATCCAAGGCCTTCTTTCTTGAGAATGTATGGCTAAAACTCTCATTTCTGAAGAAATGTGGATTTTTTTTTTAACTGGTCTTTGGTAGGTATTTTCTTCTTTTTAACTTTCCAGCAGGATGCTCCCTGTTCTATTAAGTCAGAACATTAGGGCCCGAAATTGATTCAAGTTGCTTATTCATTTTTTGGCTAAAGCGCCAGAGCCTTCTTCATTGGAAACTTATGGCCAAAACCCTCCTGTTTCTGAAAATTGTATTTTTTTAAAAAAACTTAATGTTTTCGTATGTGAAAAGCTACTCTTTTTACTCGACCAGATCCTTCTGGTCTCAACCTTTTGTTTTTCGAAAAATGAATACTTAAGGCTCTGATACTCATGGTACCATTTTACATCTATCTATGAATTCTAACACGATTTTTGCTATTGTGCAAAAGCTATTAGGTTTGCAAATATAAAACAGTCTTTCCGACGTTTCGACACTTCAGCTAATTTTAGGCATCATCAGGTTCTTTTTTCATAATTTTACGGTGGGATAAGACATTTTCTGTGAACCATTTTACTTTTGTTACATCTGGTGTTATACACTAAAAGATTTCAGTTGAAAATAGTCCCTCACAGTAAATATAAAAATAATACCTACTTAACTAAAGCAAAATAAAAAAATTCTGATTTTATATGTAATATTAAAAACATTTTTCTAATTATCAATCGAGTTATCAATGAAAAAAATATTAAAAAAATCTCATATCTTTACAAACTATTATATTCAAGTTCGTTTTTGAATTAGTTTTCTAATATTATGGTTAACTCGGCCGCAATTGTAAATATTGTAATTTACGTGTTTGCACATTGTGATCTGTTAAGTTTTTCACTATTTCTTCAAAAACAGATTATAGCAATTTCCTGCTTTGAGAAAAAAAAACTCGTATAATGAAAAAAAAATAGAGGAGTGCTGATTGAGTTGTTTATTTAAGGTTTTTTTTTTATTAACGCTAATAAGTTAAAATTATAAAAATATAGAACTATTGGAGTTATATTTGACTATATTTCAAGAGAAATAAATGTGTTTTATTTGGAATAGAACATGGGGGGTTCGTAAAGTACATCCTTGGGTGCTGTTCTAGTAATGCCATATAGGTACTATCATGTACTATATTTACCTGGATATTTACCTATTTTCTAACTCAAGCCAAAGATGGCACTTCAGGTATTTTACTCAACGACGGAAAAATCGATATGGCTACAGCTTTCTTCGCAAACTCTTCATATCTGAAGAAAACTTATATTCTGCGACGTTTCAGGGTAGAGTGTATGGGTGCAGATTGTATGAGTAGGTATATATAGATGATGCTAATACCATCTAGAAAACATATTTCTGATTTTAGTACCGTCGCAGACACTAGATGTCGCATACGTATTCTGCGACGTTTGAAGGTAGGGAATTTGGGTGCGTTAGATTGTATGACTAGGTATATAAAGATAATGCTAATACTAAAAAGCAGGTGCTATTTTAACATTCGGAAGTCTTAATATTTTAATGTAAAACAAAGATGGCAGTTGTGGCACATCCACAACGTTTTAGCAATTTTTACTTTTTTTTAAATATTTCGGAAACCAGTCACTATTCAGTAATTTTTCGTAAACTAAAATTTCAACACTGCAAGCCACCCTCATTGCACCAAAATTACGAGTTCCACCAGCTGCAACTAGATGTATCTTAACGCTTTTTTTGTGACAATCGCTCACCGCTGTTCTGGAACGAGATTTGTGTTCAAATAGCTTTCAGGTTAATTCAGGTAAAGAGGAAGTCCGCATCTTCAGGGGGTTCTAGGGGTGCTGACCGTCAGAAACAAGCAAAAATGATTCAGGTAGGCCGTCTCGTCTGACGGTGCAGTAAACTACCTACTCTCTGAAGAGATTTTGGCTTCCTTTTTTTTTACTTGTTTAAAATACTTTTTTTTTTTTTTGTCACAAAAGTTTTTTTCCCAAAAAAGACAGATTCAACGTAACAAAAAACTTATGTGTCAGTCACTTGGTCACATAAGTTTTTTGTTACTTTAAATCTGTCTTTTTTCTGCACTATTTGCATTTTTGTTTGAATCTGAGTAAGTTCAACCTCTTATTTCTGTTCAATTTGATTTTTTTTAAACTGTTTTTGTATTGTGTGTTAGATTTAGCTGTAAACAGTGAAAACAAAACATTAGAGCCGACAAATAAAGTTTTATTACAGCTCAACCACCACAAGCTACAGATGAAAACAATGTGTTTTACTAATACCATTGCCTACATATACCTAGTCAGATATTTTTATTTCTCCAAGGTTTCTATTTAGCTAAAACTATAATAGATATCGCTCGAAGATCGAATCCCAAGATGTTTCAAAATTTCAGAAATCGAGAAATTTTATTGCAGCACCATCTACCTGCCTGTGTCTGTGTGAGAAGAAACGTAATTTGCGAATCTCGAAACTGCCTTGGCGATTTTCTTGACGGAATTAGTAGGTATGTGAATTATTTTTCTTTCGACAGTACAGGACCGTATTTTGACTTTCTGTTTTTGTGCACACGATGGCGCCTTTTCGTTAGATTTGTTTGAAATATTGATAATTGAACTAAACCTTCGCGTTAGTTGGAAAACGTTAGATGAAAACAAGTAGGTACTTACAAACTCCAGACGTTTATTTTGAAAATAACAAAAATTGAGAGTATCTCGAGAACGGTTCGAGGTCGAAAAGTTCCTATTCCATCGTTTTAGTTTAGCTGAAAACGAGTACACACTTCACAGGGCTATTTCTGAAAATGACAAATATTGAGAATATCTTGAGAACGATTAGAGCTCGAAACAAAGTTTCTATCCCATCGTTTTAGCTGGAATACATCTTTGCCCGAGGGGTATGACACGAGTAATTTTTGTTGTACTTTTGATGACAAACTAATTCACAATTACAAAAAATATCACACAAATTATATAATTACCGTTCCAATTATCATTATTTTTCAAAACTATTTAAACAGTACACAAATTATTAAAAATATACACAAAAATTGCATATAAAATTACAAAAATTTGAAAAATTATCTGCTAAATCAACCCAAAATTACTTTATAAAAAATATTTGACAACTTGTAGTGGCCGATTTCAATTTGAATTTGAAAACAGTTTTATTTGGAAGGAAATAAGAAATGAACAAAGATTTGATGTCACCAAACCCTGAAGCAAAACATAAATAAAAAAAATTTATATAGTCTAATTATTAGGACCCAGAAAAAAAAATAATGAAGACAACGCACGGTTGCAGGAAAGCATCAGAAATTGAAACAAAAATTAAACTAAAAATTAAAACAAAAATTGAAAAAACACATTAGAAATAATAAAAATAATTAATATAGAAAATTAATAATTAATTAATAATAGTTCTATACCTAAATAAAATAAAGAAATAATAAAAAAAACCTAATGGGGTAAGAAAAAAAAAGTTCACTTGGCAACCAAATGTGGGAAAGAACGTGAGTACTTGAAAATTTTCAGGAGCAAGGAGTAGGAAATAAACGAATAAAAGAGCCATGAAAAAGTTACGTTTTTATAAAAATAAGAAAACTTTGAGAAGTTGCACTCCCAAAAAACTCAAATGACGACAAAATGTGGTAAATTAATTATAAAGGCAATTAGAAATTGTTTTTGTCTCAAAAAAAAACCATACCATAGTTGCGTTTTTAGAATAGAACATACTGTCTATTTCTTTCTTTTTGATTTTCGCCTTCAGTCTTAAGTAAATTTTGTCGTCTACAAAATGGAATTTTGAACATTGAAAGTTTCATAAAATCGAAACAGTTGAACTTGATTTAATTTCTCAAAAAAAAATGTGATAAAAACACTTATTATATTTTTCTGTTAATTATGAAGTCGAATATTTTCGAATATTTTTGATTTACATACTATAGAGTGTCACAAAAAGGGGTCAAATATTATCTTTTTAGGAAGCGTTCGGACATGTCCGGTCAGAAACAAAACAAAAGAAAAAAATTGCACGACTGTGACAAAACCATTTATTATATTTTTTCAGTTAATAATAAAAACAAATATTTTTTATTTAACATTGATTTGGACAAAAATGAAATGTTAGGAATAAATAAAATAACTGAAAAAAAAACTGATGAACTAGGATGATAATAAAAGAACAAAGAAACCTTAATTTTTTTATACCCACGTCTTTTAAGCACATGTTGAGAAGATACGATAAAAATGTCAAAGTCAAATTTCCAATGCCTACTTGATGGCAGTAATAAGTGAATGGCTCATAGGTAAGTACTATATTTACCTATTTTCTAACTCAAGCAAAAGATTACACTTCAGATATTTTAATCAACGACGGAAAAATCGATATGGTTACAACTTTCTTTGTAAACTCTTCATATCTGCAAATAACATATTTCTGATTTTAGTACCGTCGCAGACACTAGATGTCGCCTACGTATTCTGTGACGTTTGAGGGTAGAGAATTTGGGTGCAGATTATATGACTAGGTATACCGGGTGTCCAGCACAACCCTGGACATAGGAGACCCATTAGTGCATAATGTATCTTTTAATGGACGCACGTATTTCTGGTTGCCAACTACATAACTTTATAGCAAAACGTGTCTTTATGGCTTTCGGTGGAAGGCTAGCACCCGCTGGAATTCGTCTCGATCAGTGTAAAACGAAACTTACGTGTGGTTGGGGTTGGTTTCTTCTAAAATGGATCCCGGTTTGTACTCCACGCGACATGGCGGGTTTGTATTACGGTTTTTATTATAAACTAAGATTTTTATATGTTTATATAATTGAATGTAGCCTTTTTTATATATTTATATCATTCTTACATGGTTAGGGATATTTTTTAAATTTTATTGTTTTAGAAAATCGGATTTTTTTATGTGATCCATTATAATGGACTCTATGCACAACGACGCATGAGGTCGAATATAATTCTTAAAATGTTTTTATAAAACAATCAATAACAAATAAATATTTTTTACAGACTCCCATTGCATCAATTGCTAGAAATAATTGAGCAAGAAAATAATGACTACCAACCAACAAATATATACATTTTGCCACCAGATGAAACATCATCGGCTGAAAGAGAAGAAGATAGCGATAAGTTCGACGAAGAGGATGCTAATCCAAATCCACCTATCTAGAGGAATACTAAATCAAGTTTGTGATGTTAGGTATGACGATTCAGATTTTGACGAAGAGGATGACCACGTACCATTATCGATTATTAGAAATAATTTGCTATCCATACCTTCAACGACCCTTGCTGACACTCATGGATATGATGCACCACCTAACAAGCGCAGGAAGTCCAACTGGTCTACAAATATACCTACGTATAACTTGAACCAAGTCTGCTCACCAAAAGCTCCTTCGCATGAGGCGTCTTCTGCTAAAACACCTCTGGAATTCTTCAATTTGTTTTGGGGTGAAAACATAATCGAGCTTATAGTCACACAATCAAATCAATACGCTCAGCAGAAGAATGTCAACCTAAATATGACCAAAGAAGAATTTTATGTGGTTCTTGGCGCTATGTTGCTATCAGGATACACAAAATGTCCAAATAAGCGCATGTATTGGTCAAGTTTTGATGATGTCCCAAAAATCCTTCATAACAGTATCCGGCTCAATAGATTTGAAACTCTAATAAGAAATTTGCATTTCAATGACAATTTTGTTAATGACCAAACAGACAAACTATATAAGCGACGTCCAATAATTACGCATCTAAATGAAAATTTTCGAGAACATGGGGGATTGGAAGAGCATATATCAATTGACGAAAGTATGATACCTTACTACGGAAAACATTACGCGAAGCAATACATAAAGGGTAAACCAATTAGGTTTGGGTTCAAGAATTGGGCTCTTTGCACCAATACAGGATATTGTGTTACTTTTGAAATATACACTGGTAAATCTGCGACACGTGAAAACCAATTTGGATTAGGTGGAGATGTGGTTTTATCGCTTTTAAAAAATGCAAAGATCACCCCTAATTTTGGATATAAAATATATTTTGATAATTACTTCACAAGCATAGCTCTACTGAACCATCTTGCCGATCTCAATATCTGTGCAATGGGAACAGTCCGAGATAACAGACTAGAACGCTGTCCATTCCCTGATAAAAAGGAATGGAACAAGAAACCAAGAGGGTCTTATACATTTATGGCTGGTGAATCTGTGCTACCGGTAAAATGGAAGGACAACAAGATTGTTACAGCAGCATCAAATTTTTCCCAAAATAGCATAGTGAAGACTTCTCGATGGTGCAGAGAGACTAAAACAAAAAAACAAATCGACCAACCAGAAATGATATCGAAATATAATGCCGGAATGGGAGTTGATAAAATGGACAATTTGGTTGTTGTTTATAGAACGAGGATTAGACAACGCAAATGGTACTGGCCAATTTTTGCCTACTTGCTTGATGTTTTCGTTTCGAATGCTTGGCTACTCATGAAGAAAATTTTGCCCAAGGATCGAAATTCTTCCGACTTACTCACTTTCAGAAGGTACGTTGCTAAGTCTCTACTACAAACTTATGGAACACCACCATCAAGGGGCAGAATATCAACTGCAACAAGCGATGTAAAATTCGACAATATCGGCCATATCGTGTTATACAGTGAAACTCATAGGAGGTGTAAGCAATGCACCAAAAAAGCGAACTTTATTTGTGAGAAGTGCAACGTTGGTCTACATCCTAAAAACTGTTTCAAGGCTTATCACACAAAGTAGTTATAATAAATTTATATTTGGTACAGGATGTCTCAAACTCGGTGGTTTTACGGGGTATCTCAGTTATTATTGAAGTTCCCCGTATCTACGAAACAAAGATGGCGGCGACTTTTCTGTCACTGTCAACTTTCGTTTCATAAAAATCGAGTACTGTATTGCGAAAACTGCATTTTTCTAATTTCAATAATAACCGAGATACCCCGTCAAACCACCGAATTTGAGACTATACTGTACATACAGTACATACATAACCTGTACATATTTAAATAAACGTTTTTTTTGTCATTAGAATTTCCGAATTTTATTTGCCCACAATGCATTGAGTCCATTTTAATGGACAGGCCATTCTGAAAAACTCTACACGAATTTTTTTTGTAAAATATTTTTTTGGGTGTTAACATGCATAGATCAATGCGAAAAACCCATTTTTTAAGATAATTTGAAAAAAAAGACACTTTATGCACTAATGGGTTAACATGGGAAATCGGTTTTTATTTTTTTGCGCCTGCACGGTTGATTTGATTGAAAAACTTTTAGGAGTAAAGTTGTAGAGCTTATGGTCAGCTATCATCCTGTAATTTTTTCAATACCCCCGTTTTGGCCGTTTTTTGGAAAAACGTCTCGAAAAGTGCAACAATTTGAATTTGGCGCGTCACCCCCGCCATGCAAGTGCAGTGTCCCCCGACAAAAATAAAGTTTTAGTAGAGCTCAACCACCACAAGCTACAGATGGAAACATACTGTATTTTACTAATATACCGTTGTCTACATATACCTAGTCAGACATTTTAAATTACTTAATTCTCCAAGGTTTCTATTTAGCTAAAACTATAAAAGATATCGCTCGAAGATCGAATACTCAGATATTTAAAAATTTCAGAAATCAAGACATTTTATTGCAGCACCATCTCTACCTGCCTGTTGTGTCTGTGTGATAAGATAAATTAAACATAATTTGCGAATCTCGAAGCTGCCTTTGCGATTTTCTTGACGGAATTAGTGTGTGAATTATTTTTCTTTCGACAGCATAGGACCGTATTTTGACTTTCTGTTTTTGTGTATAGGGGGCGCCTTTTCGTTAGATTTGTTTTTGTTAATGGTATGAGCTATTGATAATTGGACTAAACCTTCGCAGCTAGATGAAAACAAGTACTTACAAAGTCCAGAGGTTTGCTTTCAAAATAACAAAAATTGAGAGTACCTCGAGAACGGTTCGAGGTCGAAAATTTCCTATTCCATCGTTTTAGTTTAGCTGAAAACAAGTACCAACTTCACAGGTCCATTTCTGAAAATAACAAATATTTATAATATTTTGAGAACGAAGAAAGAAAAGTTATCCGATCGTTTTAGCTGGAATAAGTTAGCTGAAAACTAGAGAGTACAAACTTCATGTTTGTTTATCTTTCAAAATAAGAAAGTAGGTAATATCTCGAGAATCATTTGAGATTCTGAAAATTGAATTAAACCTTTGTCTTAATTGGAAAAAGTTAGCTAAAAACGAGTGCAAACTTCATGGGTTTATCTCTGAAAATAACAAAAGTTAGTAATACCTCGATAGTAGTTTGAGATTCTGAAAATTGGACTAAACCTTCGTCTTAGATGGAAAAAGTTAGGTGAAAACGAATACAAACTTCATGGGTTTATCTTTTAAAATAAAAATGTTTGAGAATGTCTCGAAAACGGTTACAGCTTGCAAAAAAAATTGTAATGAATCATTGTATTTACAGCAATTTGGCTGAAAACAAGTACACTCTTCAGTGCTTTCTCTTTAAAAATAACAAAAATTGAGAGTACCTATCTTTAGAACGATTAGAGATCGGAAAAAAATTCTATTAGATCGTTTTAGTTAAAAAAAAAATTAGCTGACAACGAGTACAAACTTCAGTAGAAACATATTTAAAAATAAGAAACATTGACAATATCTCGTGAACAGTTAGATCCTCGTAAGTCTATTTTTGAAAATAATTTTGTTTTGCGAATATATCTCGAAAACGGTAAGAGTTTGCAAAAAAATTTGCATTGCATCGTTTTAGTTAAAAAAAACTTTAGCTGACAACTATTATTCCACATGAATGTGATAATGTATCTCAAAAATCATACAAACTAAATGTTTGTAGAAGCGAACTTGAGCAATCACTTACCCCATTTCATAAAGTCCCATTTTCCATACTTCCATGTCAAAATATCAATATTAATAGTTTCTCCGATAATGCCACAACTGCACAGACAATTGTTGCCAAATGGCGCTGAAACCAAATATATCCGACGTTTCGACTTTTTGCTTACTGTACGCCATCATCAGGGTATTATTTTTTAGTACAATTATTGCTTTATAAGTGTGCCAAGTCCAAACAATCAGTTTTTCGTATATGACTGACAAAATGGCTTTAACGAAGGTATTTCGATTGGTGCTACCTCAGTATACGGAATAATATAAAATATTATATAACATTATATAAAGTATTATTCCTTTTAGTGTGGCGCTACTGATCATTTATGACAATAGAACAAGAGTATCTCAATTAAGTGTGAGCCGTCTGAAATACTACTCAAAGCGTTTATTACAGTTTTCTTAGTTTTATAACAGTTTCATAGGATGTAATAAACTGTTATTACATAATGTTTTATTTTGATACAACATTATGCCAACTAAATTAAAAATCTGGAATCGTGAACGGTGGTCGTGAATGCTCTATGGACTGCTGTCAATAGCATCGTTATACCATGTTTAGTTTTCGAATTATATAGATATAAGTATTAAAATGTCCATAAAAAGTTACTGAAAATTAAAATTTTGCATACGTTTTACTAATTTTTGTCCCCTCTTTCAAATGAAACTATTTTTGATAAACTCTATGACAATGAATTTCAGCCGAAAATTTTAACGACCTCCCTTTGAAATTTTTTAAATTTTTACATTTTCCTGTTTATCTTCAAAACGCTAAGGTTTTTTCAATACGCAGGCTAATATGTTGACAGATATATCGATCATAACGAAGCTGACTTTTACTGTTTTCGAAAAAATATAAAAGTGCATAATTTGTACTTAATTTTTGGGCCATCCGTGCTCAGTAATTGTTCTAGGCAGATATTCGAAAATAGGCTCAGTGTGTAGCTCTATTCTCCTTCTTTCTTAGCTCGTCTTACAGTTTTTTAATAAATCTTCATCGAAAGGAGATATAAGGGGTTAAATAGTAACCGATTTTGTTCGTTGGTTCTGGTAGTTTTATGATAAATAGAGCACATACTTAAGTTTTAGATAGAACAGGGTGTCTCAAAAAAAATCTGTAAATTGCTGCTTTAGATAATACACGGTGTCCAAAAAAATGCTGTCCTAAGCATTCAATTTTAGATTTTTGTTTGTTTAGAAATAGATTTGTTTTGTAACTTTTATTCATCTATGATAAATAGTGCATTGGTTACATTGGGCACAAGTTAGTAATATTTCGAGAATGATTTGGGATTCTGAAAATTGGATTAAACTTTTGCCTTAATTGAAAAAAGTTAGCTAAAAACGAGTGCAAACTTCATGGGTTTATCTTTTAAAATAAAAAAAGTTTGAGAATGTCTCGGAAACGGTTAGAGCTTGAAAAAAAAATTGTAATGAATCATTTTATTTACAAGAATTTAGCTGAAAACAAGTACAAATTTCAGTGCTTTCTCTTTAAAAATAACAAAAATTGAGAGTATCTCGAGAACGATTAGAGATCGGAAAAAAAAATCTATTAGATCGTTTTAATTTAAAAAAAAAAACCCCTGACAACGAGTACAAACTTCAGTAGAAACATCTTTAAAAATAAGAAAACCTGAGAATATATCGTGAACAGTTAGATCCTCATAGTTCTATTTTTGATGCAAACTTCATGGGTTTATCTCTGAAAATAACAAAAGTTAATAATACCTCGATAATAGTTTGAGATTCTGACAATTAAACTAAACCTTTGCCTTAGTTGGAAAAATTTATGTGGAAACGAATACAAACTTCTTGGCTTAAAATAAAAAAAGTTTGAGAACCTCTCGAAAACGGTTAGAGCTTGCAAAAAAAAATGTAATGCATCATTGTATTTAGAGAAATTTAGCTGAAAACAAGTACGAACTTCAGTACTTTCTCTTTAAATATAACAAAAATCGGGAGTATCTCTATCTCTCTATTAGATCGTTTTAGTTACAAAAAAAAATAGCTGACAACGATGAGTACAAACTTCAGTAGAAATTCACAAATTCACAAACAAAAAGAATTTTGTTTGTGAATGTCTCGAAAACGGTTACAGTTTGCAAAAAAATTTGCATTGCATCGTTTTAGTTAGAAAAATTTTGCTGAAAATTATTATTTCAGTAAGCATTTCTACACCGGATGAATGCGTTTGCACATTGAAGTTTTCTCACTATTTCTTCGAAAACAGATGATATCAATTTCCTGCTTTGAGAAAAAAAACCTCGTATAATTGCGAAAAATTAGAGGAGTGCTGATTGAGTTGTTGTTTAAGGATTTATTTTTTCTTAATTAAGGCTAATAATAATAATAATAATATAATAATGGCATTTATTTAGCATAAAAAGCTATATACAAAAACTCATACAAAGAATAAATACATGCTGAATGGAGACCAAAAACAAACAATGTAACCTAAACTCAAATCTAAAACTAATAATTTAAAACTGTAAAATAAAAATTTAATATTTTTCAAAAAATGTAAAACTTAAGCTAAGATAAATTTTCTCAGCGCCCTTCTAAAGGAATTTAGATTATCACAGTTCTTAATATCAGTGGGCAACATATTAAAATCATATAAACCTTTATACAGCACAGAATTAAGCAAGTGACTAGTTCTACACTTCTGGTTCAATGTAAAATCGGAACAATTTCTTGTGCTGTACTGATGAACATCCCTAAAAGACTTTATCCGATCATATATATAGGGTGGCAACAGTCCATGCCTTATCTTATAAACGAACACATAAACAGCATAAACAATCTTTTTCCTCACAGGCAACATACTCAAAACACTCAGCATTGTTTCGACAGGAGTATACCTATTGCACTTCAATATACATCTCATTGCACGATTCTGTACCACCTGAATCTGGTCGATCTTGAACGCTGGCAAATTGTACAAGAGGGCGGAACAATATTCGAGGTGAGGTGCAGCTATGCTGTTATATAATAAAAGTTTGGTATGGAGAGACAATTGATTCCCCACCCTGGAAATAAAACCCACCCTTTTTGCAAACTTTCTTGTTACGTAGTCTGCATGTGCGTAGAAGTTCAATTGGGAATCAAAAATAACTCCCAGATACTTGATTTCCGTTTCATGCAGGATTCTGTCATTGTTAATATTTATATTTATACTTTCCAAATTGACGCTTTTCAAACTGTGCTTTTTCCCAAATAGACAGAATTTGGATTTTAAGGTGTTCACACATAGTTTGTTATGACACAACCAATTAAACAACCTCTCAAGATCACTATTTACAATTTGTTGCATCAGATTCAGATCACTCCCAGCCAAATACAACATTGTGTCATCCGCAAACAGTTCAATGCTACATGCGCCCACAACACCTGCTATGTCATTAACGTACAGCAAGAACAATAACGGCCCTAAGACGGTCCCCTGTGGTACCCCATGACGAACACATAAAGCGTCGGACATGGAATTCTTGAATTTAACCCTTTGATGTCTGTTTGTCAAATATGCTTTGAACCATCTCAGAACCGTTCCGCCAACGCCCACGGACTCCAACTTTGCCAACAATATTCCCCTATCAACTGTTTCAAAAGCTCTTTTAAAATCAATGAACACGGCCAACACATAATTACCTCTATCCAACTCCCTCTTGAAAACATCACACAAATTTATTACAACAGACTCACATGAATGACGTTCACGGAAACCAGACTGACTATCAACAATAACCTTATTCCTGTTACAATGTTCCTGTAATTGTTTTTTTCTACAAACGTCAAATAATGACGCATTTTATGCTTTCATTAGACAAACGAAAACAACCATTTTTGAGGATCAGAATGTGAGTTCACTTTTCCGCGCGTTGCCCAGGACAGCAAGCGAAAAAGATTTTATCGCTTGCTGTCAATAGCAACTACCACCACTCAACCAATTATTAAAAACGTCATTGTCACCTTGATTTAAATTTTTAGATTGTGTCTTCAGTTATACTCAGTTGTGATTCACATTATTTGAAATTGATCATTTGCAGAAAAAACGTTGTATGCATTACGAGCAAAAAGTAACTTTTTTGCTCTCGAGTGATTGCCGCTCTCCGCTCCGCGTCGAGCGGCAAACTTCACTCTCCGAGCAAAAAAGTTGTACTTTTCGCTCTTAATACATAAATAACTATTTTACGGCTATTTCCAGTACCTTTTCGTAGACTTCGACGGTGTTAATAAGTTAACATTATAAAAATATAGAAAAACTGGAGTAATATTTGACTATATTTCAAGACAAATAAATTTGTTTTTGTTCGAATAGAACATATGGGCCTCGTAAAGCATACCTGGCTGAACTGTTCTAATAATGGTATGTATTACCCGCTCACTTATTTTTGTCATATGGTGACCTTTGAAATCTTAATTTTTTAGCACATGTTGAGAAGATACGATAAAAATTTCATACTCAAATTTCCAATGCCTACTTGATGGCAAAAATAAGTGAATGGCTTATAGGTAGGTACTATATTTACCTATTTTCTGACTCAAGCTAAAGATTACACTTCAGATATTTTAATCAACGACGGAAAAATCGATATGGTTACAGCTTTCTTCGTAAACTCTTCATATCTGCAAATAACATATTTCTGATTTTAGTACCGTCGCAGACACTAGATGTCGCCTACGTATTCTGCGACGTTTGAGGGTAGAGAATTTGGGTCCGTTAGATCAAAGACACTTCTACAGAAGTGTAGAAGTGTCTTTGGTTAGATTGTATGACCTAATATATCTTGTTGTTGTGTTGTATGATCTATATATACCTAATAGATAATGCTAATACTAAAAAGCAGATGCTATTTCAACATTCCAAAGTCTAATATTTTAATGTAAAACAAAGATGGCAGTTGTGGCACCACCAGCTGCAACTAGATGTAGCTTAACGCTTTTTTCGTGACAATCGCTCACCGCTGTTCTGGAACGAGATTTGTGTTCATATAGCTTTCAGGTTAACGCAGGTAAAGAGGAAGTCCGCATCTTCAGGGGGTTCTAGGGGTGCTGACGCAGAGTACCTACCAAACCTTCATACCGTGCAGTCGACACTCTTTAAAAACAATATTTTTGTCGATAGTTCGTATTTCGATAAATAATATTTGTGACTGCGTGCGTTTACACCGTTCCATTTCGAGAGAGAGTGAAACTCATTCTCTTTAAATGAGCCTCAGCGCTCCAAGCGATGATGAAATAAGTGATTGTGAATCTATTCCATCCGAACTATCTCTACAAACGATCTTGTCAATTTCTAATCAAAACCCAGCGGCAGATGTGTTTTTAGGACTTGCAAATGACGCAAAAGAAATAAGGCAACGTAAACTTTGTGCTCTTTTGAAAGTCAATAAAACCTGTTCTCGTTGTCATGAACTTTCTAAGTGTATTGAAAAAGCTTTCGTAGGAGACAAAACTGTAAAGCTCAGCACAATAGTTAATCACATTAGAACTGAACATTCGAAGAAACGCAAGGCTGTTAGGAAAGTGAATACTCAGGATCCCAAAGCGAGTCCACCAGATGAAATACCCAAAAAGCTGCCCCTAGCAATGAGGGATGCCCATGAACAAATGCAGTCGCACGATAAAGAACAAGAGGAATTTCAAACGCCACTGAAAACTGTTAAGTGGGTGAATCTCTTCAAAGATGATGTATTTGAAACCGAAACTGGTAACAAATATGAATTATTATTATGAGGAAAACGTGGAAGATGAAATGGACACTGAAACTGTACTGCCCAGCACTAGTCAACATATACACAACAAAACAAGTTCAACTTTCCAGAAGAAATGATCTGAAAAGCCACCTCCTATAGTTGTACCCGGAAAATTAACGGAACACAAAGATCTAATAATGAACCTGAAGCAAATTGTGAAAAAGAAATTTAATTTAAAGTACGCTAAAAACTCTGTGGTCATCTATTTAGAAGACCGAAGCGACTCGACGAATTTGCGCAGGAACTTCGAATCAGGAAGCCTGCAATTTCACACTTACGCTCCACTAGAAGAAAGAACTCACGCATTTGTTCTCAGAGGATTAGACGGGAACATCTCAGCAGACAAAATTAAATCCGAGATTACTGAAGAGTACGACATTTCAGTTAAAGAGGTGTACCTAATGAAGACCCAGTTTCGTCCCCTCTATCTTGTTGTGCTTGACAGTAGTTACACGCTGAAAAAGCTACAAAGTCAAATCAAGACTGTTTCAAATGTCCGAGTCACTTGGGAAAACAGAAAAAACAACCGCGAAATTCCGCAGCTATCAGAGGTGCAAACGACAGGTATGCAGGATAGTTTTTTCGCTCTAAAAGATAAATTTGCAGAGTTAAACACATTGATAAATATCGATGAAATGATGTTAGCTTTAGACCATTATATATCTGTTCTGAAACATTGCAAATCGCCACAAGAAAAATTTTTGGCTAGCCAAAAATTTTTCAATTCCGAAATTCAAAATTTTTGAATATAATCTCAGCCATTTTCAACATCATTGAGTGGAACTGCAATGGACTTAGAACCAAAGTAGGCGAATTGATTCATTATTTAAATCTCAGAAAAGTCGATGTTGCTATAATCTTAGAGACGAGATTGCGTAACGTGGATAAAATGAGAATCAAAAATTTCTGTTTAGAGCGTAGTGATAGAACTAATGCAAGAGGTGGGGGCGTGGCAATCGCGCTAAATAGCCGTATAATCTATAAGAGGCTACCTCAGCTTAACACAAGCATAGAACACGTATGCGTCCAGCTTGAAAATGGTACCATCCTAGCAGGGGCATATGCTCCACCTTCCCGAAATTTCACCGCGGCAGACCTAACCGTCTTTTTTCCTTCAAATCGAAAGGTCTTAGTAATGGGGGATTTCAATGCTCGTCACTACCTGTGGAATAATAGACGATTAAATACACGAGGCACAATACTTTCAGATTTTATTAATGACAACGCGGACATAAATCTCCTATACCCCAGTTCACCAACACACTATCCAACTAATGGAACGTCGCCTACCACAATTGACTTAGTACTCAATAAAGGCTTAAACGACCTATCAGAGCTCACCACGGACGTCGCTCTCAACTCTGACCACCTTCCGACTCACATATCCTGGGACACACTTAGACTGCAGCCAAACGGGACAAAATTCTCCTACAAAGATTTCAACTGGGACCTGTATCGACTAAATATCTCGCGGAATTGTACGATATCGAAGCAGCTAGAAACCCCTGAAGAACTAGATCGAGAAGTTGAGATCTTGACTAAAATGATACAAAGTCAACAAAGACTTCTAGCCAAAAAAGTGCCCAATAGGCAGCCCACGGACAATCTCCCTTCCGAAATTACAAATTTAATAAAACTCAAAAATAATATTGGCAAAAGGTGGCAGAATTTCAAACGGGAAGTGGACAGAATGCGTTTCAATGCAATAACGGTAACTATCCGCCAAAAAATAAAGTTGTACAGAAATGACTGTTGGACGCGAACCTTAAATGGTTTGACAGTTAAAGACAATTCGCTGTGGACAATGGCACGAAAACTTCACAGAAAATACGAGAAACTCCCTACTATAGTATACAACGGTGGGGAGTTCTTCAGAAATGAAGAAAAAGTCGAGGCATTTGCGAACTTTTTAAGTACAGTGCATGCGGAAACCCAAGACTCTACCCAAGAGCAGATAGATATAAGGGCAACAGCTCGAAGAACTGTCGAAAATGTTTATCCCATTCCCCCACACATACACCAGTCTCTTCTGTGTACACCTGCCGAAATTCGTCGATGCCTCCGGAGATTTCCCAACAATAAAGCCCCCGGCCCCGACGGTATCACGTATCCCCTCTTAAAAAATCTGCCTAAAAAAGCGGTTGTGCAAATTACGCACATAGCCAACGCAATAATAAATCTTCAATATTTTCCACCGATGTGAAAAAAAGCCGTAATTATAGTAATTCCCAAACCAGGCAAAGATCCGTCACTGCCCTCATCATATCGTCCTATATCCCTTTTAAACACGCTCGTTAAATTGGTTGAAAAGCTGATCTTATCACGACTAAATAAAATTCTTGAAGATAGAAATATCCGTCCTTCCGAGCAATTTGGCTTTCGCTCAGGCCACAATACGACCCTTCTTGCAGCAAGGGTAGTCAACGACATATTCTCAGCTTATAACCGTCAGATGAACACGGCAGCCCTTCTGCTGGACATGGAAAGGGCATTTGACACTGTCTGGCACCCTGGTTTGATTTACAAGCTCTCAGTGGTCTTTACTGTACGTCTGTATTTTGTGTCACTACTCAACTCATACATAACCAACCGCTCTTTTCAAGTACAGATTGAACAATCTTTATCACAGCCACATTCTCTTTCTACGGGAGTACCACAGGGCACTGTAATTTCCCCCCTATTATACTCACTGTATCTCTCGGATATCCCCATATCTCCAAACACAAAATTAGCTCTATATGCGGACGACACCATCGTTTACAACCACAGCTTTTACGCCCAAGGGGCTAAACAGAGACTTGCACACCATCTCACGTTTCTTCTTCCGTACTTCCAGAAATGGAAACTGAGAGTTAATCCAACTAAAACCGAGCTAGATGTGTTCACAAAAAAGTTTACCAACCACCGTATAATAACTCCTCTACTTATAAACGGAACCCCAATCCATCAACACCAAAAGGTGAAATACCTGGGAATTATTCTTGATGAACGTCTCTCCTTCAGAGATCACGTGACGCATACTATACAGAAAACCTTTGCCGGGCAACAGAAACTGTACCCGCTTATTAAACCAAATTCCCCTATGAGCTCTGCAAATAAATTAATAATTTACAAATCACTTATAAGACCGACAATGCTATATGGCGCTCCAGTATGGTGCATAATTTCCAACACTCAAAGAAAACGACTGCAGGTACTTCAAAACAGATTTCTCAGAGGTGTTTTGTCAGCTAGTAGATACACACGTATACAAGACCTTCATGACATGACCGGGACCGAGTTTATTTCAGAATATATTGACCAAATCTCAAATAAATTTTATAAGTATCAAATTTCAGGCTCTGCTCTAACTAGAGAAATGACGCGTTTGCGTTTCGATCCCGAAAACCACATTAAGCATGGCCCAGCCTATAAACGCCTACCTGTGTTTTTTGAACCATGCCAGGCCTCCATGATGACACTCACCATCATTTGTTACCTCAGAACTACAGCATCTGCTACGGCTACACTACATGCTGTCTATAGTAATTTTAAACCATTGGTGCATTGCTTGCGGGGATACGGGTGGTCTAACCCTCCTCCTGACAATGCGAGCATTGCACTGGTGGTCTGCTTGAAGAACACTATGATGTTTGCTAGCAAGATAATATTAGACCTGAGCAGCTCAAAGGCTCTATTGTACCGGAGGCTACTTTTTAAACTGGTTTTTTTTTAATTAATTTTTCCAGTAAGCTTCATGATATAATTACTATACTAACATTCATCTACTCTCATTTAATTACTCGTTTTACAAATAAAGTAAGCTTAAACTCTACAAATGTCTATATAAGAGCCAAGTGCCCAGGTGATAGACCGATCATCTTATTCCTGTTAACACACCCTCTGATGGCAAACGGACCTTACACCGTCCACCGTGTTAACCACGCGGCTTATTTCGTGCCACTACTCATGCTGATCATGTGGGGTGCGAACACTTAGGTATTTATTTGTATATATTATATGTACATAGCTGTTAAGATGTAATGTACTCTTTGTAAATCTGTAAATAAAAATCTGTTGAGTTGAGTTGAGTTGAGGGGTGCTGACCGTCTGAAATAACGAGAAATGATTCAGTTGGCCGATTCGTCTTACGGTGCAGTAAACTACCTACTCTCTGGAGAGATTTTGGCTTCTTTTTTTTTAACTTGTTAAAATAGTTTTTTTTTTGTCACATAAGTTTTTTTCCCAAAAAAGACAGATTCAACGTAACAAAAAACTTATGTGACACTCACTTTGTCACATAAGTTTTTTGTTACTTTAAATCTGTCTTTTTTCTGCACTATTTGCATTTTTGGTTAAATCTGCGTAAGTTCAACCTCTTATTTCTGTTCAATTTGATTTTTTTTAAAACTGCTTTAGTATTGTGTATTAGATTTAGCCGTAAACAATGAAAATAAAACATTAGAGCTGACAAAAATAAAGTTTTATTACAGCTCAACAACCACCAGCTACAGATGAAATCATAATGTATATAGACAATGCCTAGTCATACAATCTAGCGCACCTAAATTGTCTACCCTCAAATGTCACAGAATACGTAAGCGACATCTAGTGTCTGCGACGGTACTAAAATCAGAAATATGTTATCTGCAGATATGAAGAGTTTGCGAAGAAAGCTGTAACCATATCGATTTTTCCGTCGTTGATTAAAATATCCTGTGTGTGTCATGTTTAACTTATTAACTAGAAGCCATTCCCTAATAATTGTCGTCAAGTAGACGTTGGAAATTTTATTGACATTTTTATCGTATCTTCTCAACATGTGCTAAAAGGAGATGGGTATAAAAAAATGAAGGTTTCAAAGGCAACTAGATGACAAAAATAACTGAATGGGTAATATAGACAATGGTCAAATACATTATGTTTTGATCTGTAGCTTGTGCTGGTTGAGCTGAGTAATAAAACTTTATTTTTGTCAGCTCTAATGTGTTATTTTCATTGTTTACAGCTAAATCTAACACACAATACAAAAGCAGTTTAAAAAAAATCAAATTGAACAGAAATAAGAGGTTGAACTTACTCAGATTCCAACAAAAATGCAAATAGTGCAGAAAAAAGACAGATTCAAAGTAACAAAAAACTTGTGACAAAGTGAGTGTTACATAAGTTTTTTTGTTACTTTGAACATGTCTTTTTTTGAGAAAAAAAACTTATGTGACAAAAAAAATAAGTATTTTAACAAGTAAAAAAAAGGAAGCCAAAATCTCTCCAGAGAGTAGGTAGTTTACTGTACCGTCAGAGAGCTACACACCATTTTTCTTTGTTCAGACGTCCAGTACCCCTAGAACCCCCCTGAAGATGCGGACTTCCTCCTTACCTGAATCAACCTGAAAACTATTTGAACACAAATCTCGTTCCAGAACAGCGGTGAGCGATTGTCACGACAAAAGCCTTAAGCTACATCTAGTTGCAGCTGGTGGAACTCGTAATTTTGGTGGAATGAGGGTGTTGAAATTTTAGTTTACGAAAAATTACTGAATAGTGATTGGTTTCCGAAATATTTAAAAAAAAACAGCAAAAATTGCTAAAAACTTGTTGGATGTGTCACAACTGCCATCTATCTTTGTTTTACATTAAAATGTTTTAAGACTTTGTAATGTTACAATAGCACCTGCATTTTAGTATTAGCATTCTGTTACCCAAATTGACAATCAAGCATTTTTATTTCAAGCATTGAGAGTGGGTTGGTGAGGTGTGATGTATTGCCCTCGTGCATGTCTGATCACTATGGTCAGCTTCTCACGTTTGGAGCCCCTGAGCGGAGCGATGGTAAGCCGTCATTTGCCAGAAAACGCACTTTTAGCGATCGAAACATAGCTTTGTTTATACAATACTTGCTTGACGAGGGCTGGGAAGATGTTGCCAGTGCTGGACAGTGTGGATGCAAAGTATGAGTCCTTTTACAGAGTGTTCTTTTATTGGTTTGACAAGGCTTTTCCGATGCAGGTGCGTAGAAACAAACAACTATCACAGGGCTGGGTCAATGCGGAGATTAGGCAGTATTCTCAGTATATAAAAGATATCTATGTCTGGTATCAACCAACAGGAAGTAAACAGTGTTATTTGAAATACAAAACAGAAAGAGGTAAATACAGAAAGTATCTAAATTCCTTCAGAAAATCATTTAATGACAATCAAATTGTAAATTCTAAAAACAAGTCAAAATCTGCTGGAATATATTTAGAAATATGACTAAAAAACTTAAGTCACAACAAGAAGTAATTATAAAGGATGAAAATGAAACTTTAGTGAATGAGTTGGAAAAGATCTGCGAAATGTTTAAAAACAAATTTGATCTGTCTTCAGTTAATGAAAATCTAATTCCTGTGAATGACAGTTTTCAATATCCATCAATTTTTCTTACTCCTGCATCTGAATCTGAGATCTTTCGCTTATTGCTCGATCTTCCCAATAAATACTCGGCTGGCCTTGATGAAGTACCAGTTAAAATATTGAAGTATGTGGCACAGTCTATTTCAGTACCATTGGCTCATGTTGTGAATGAGTCCCTTGTGACCGGTGTGTTTCCTGATAAGCTGAAGATTGCCAAGGTTGTGCCTGTTCACAAAAAGGGACACCGTTCCTTAATATCCAATTACAGGCCAATATCAATTCTGTCATCATTCTCCAAAATCTTTGAAAAAGTTGTATATCAACGAATGGTAAATTATATTGTTGCGAACTCGGGGTTCAATAATTCCAGTGTAACGATTTAATACGAAAACACTATTTATTAACTCCACAAATACACACCGATACAATTCGACTAGTAAATAACTCACTACTTAACACTTTATAGCCTTCTATTATCGCTTCGTAACTTTAGCTTACTTATAGCTCGATTAAAATACGACTACTACCACTCGGGCGCTCTATGCGCCTTTTATATACAATCCTAAAATTACAGAAAAACCTAGAAAGTTCTTTATAAGAATTCTTGAATAATCTCATATAAGAAAAAAACGGTTGTAAACAACTGCCTTCTAGATTAAGCCAGACGAGAAATAAATCACTCGTGTCAGCCATGACGCAGCGCGGATAGGTCGCGAAGCTCCACCAACCAACACGCTCCCATGCGTTGCCCCGCCTCCCATGCGGCGTTGCTGCGATCGTAACATTGCCCTCCTCCTAAGTCTGTTCGTCCCGAACAGATAGAGTTCCATGGTATCGTGCTAATCGATCCAAATGAACGACCTTCATCTTTGACCTAGGGGTCCGCTGGATCCTATACACCACATCATTAATCTTCTTTATAATTGTATAAGGTCCTTCCCAATTTTGGCTAAGTTTGGGCGACTTCCCCACCTTTCGCCTCGGATTGTATAGCCACACCAAATCACCATCCTGGAAGCCGCGGGAGTTAGCTAGTAAGTCATATCTTGCTTTGGCTCGATCACTGGATATCCGCAGTTTATTCCTGACTTGCTCATGAACATTGTTCAGCCTCTCCTTAAGCTCCTCCACAAAATTCTCAGAGCTGAGCGACTCTTTTTCTGGTGTTCCATACATCAAATCTGCAGGAAGCCTCATTTCCCTTCCGAACATCACTTTCGCCGGAGCCATGGTCCGATTAAATCTCTCTACCATCCCATCCGACTGTGGATGCAAAGGAGTTGTCCTGGTCTTGCGAATTCCGAGAAGTTCCATGACCTTCTGGAAAACAGCCGATTCAAAATTTCGGCCCTGATCAGAATGAAGTTCGAGAGGGACTTCAAATCTGCAGAACATTTCATTTACTAGCACCGTTGCCACAGTCGTTGCTTCTTGATTAGGCAGGGCGTATGCTTCAGGCCATTTAGTGAAGTAATCCATGGCGACCAAGATGTATTTATTGCCCGACTCAGTCTGAGGAAACGGTCCCGCGACATCAATTGCTACCCTCTCGAATGGAGCACCTACAGTGTACTGTACCATTCGGCCGCGTGATCTTGTTCGAGGTCCTTTTGTGGCACAACAAACTTCGCACTTGCGGCACCAAGATTCGACGTCTTCATGATAATTCACCCAATAATACCGCTCTTTAATTTTGGCCAATGTTTTATTGACCCCAAAATGGCCTCCGCTTGTTCCGTAGTGCATTTCCTGTAGTACATCTGATTTTCTGCTACCAGGAACAACCAACTGATTGACTACGGACTTGCCATCCGGACTCTCCCACGCTCTCTTCAGTAGTCCATTTTCTATTTTGAGAGAGTGCCACTGGGCCCATAGCGCCTTCAGGTTTGGACTTTTACCAGCGATTTCTTGCCATTCTGGTCTCTTGTCGTCAGTCTTTGCAGAGAGAATGGGTCCAATATCTGAATCATTCAACTGTTCTTCTCGAAGCGTCTGTGTGGTCCAGCCATCGTTTACTTCCACCGACGTTCTCCTTACAGAAGGAAGTCCCTCACGCTGCTTAGTTCTTCGACGATGCTGACTATCTTCTTTACATGGCCGTCTGGACAATGCATCGGCATTTTCGTGAGACCTTCCTGGTCGATGTTCAATTTGGATCTTCTGTTCCTTAATGCGTCCGGCCTCTGTAACACTTTTGCCACCCAAATTATTGGCTTGACTTGATTGATTGACTTGACTGATCCTGGAGGTCTTAACGGGCTCGGTCAATTGCCCCCTTACATTGACAGGAATTGGTTTTTCCTGAATTCTAGGGCGGTCTTGATTGCCGCTCGATCTTCTAAACAACGGCGACGGACTTCTTGCCCTATTACGGCAGTTACTCTTGACGTGACCGAGTTTACCGCAGTTAAAACATTTTATGCCCCGTTTGCCTGTTGATCGAGGAGGTCTTTGCAACAAGGCTTGGATATTGACTGCCAGATCCTTCAACGCTTTATGTAAAGTTGCCATAGATTCACCCCTAGACGTATCCCCCTCGTCATCGCAAGTTGCCATTCTTACACTTGGAGAAGAATCAGATGACACTCGTGACGCCTCGAATTCTAGGGCCCGAACTAGTGCCTCGCTGATATTCCTGGGTCTGACTAGACGTAAGTGGTACCTCAGGTCACTATCTCGAACTCCCTCAATGAACCTTTCGGCGGCAAATTGCGTTTGAAAACATTCAGGGGCTGATGGGTATGCCAGGTGAATTAGTCTGTCTATGTCCGCCTCGAATTCTTGTAAGGATTCACCTGACTTCTGCTGTCTCATCCTCAGCTGGGCTTGGAACACGGTTTCTTTGTGCTCGTTTCCAAATCGTAGTTGCAGAGAGTGTACTAAAACGGCATAATTACTTTGATCCGCTGCCGACAGAGATTGGAGTAGTTCAGCCGCTTTTCCACGAAGTGCTACCACTAATGATGTAGCTTTCTGAGGCTCGGACCAGCCATTAGCTTTTGCAGCTGCCTCAAATTGTGTTTTATAAATTTCCCACGCCGTAGTACCGTCATAATCGGGAGGCTTAATTTTAGCGTTGGCTGTGCTAAAACTCTCTGTAGACACGGTGTCGTCCTCAAGTTGTTCCCGGAATTTCTTTTCTAGCTCGAGAACCCTCTGGTTGACAGCTTCGAGTCCTTCGTTAACGGATTCATTAACGGATTGCATTATTCTTTCTTCCAACTGTTGCTCCCTGACTGCAAGATGGCTCATTAATTCTTCTTTGAATTGTTGATGACGTCGCTCTTGCACTTGATCACGTTTTTCCTGCTCTTCTTTTTGTTCTTTATAACGTTTTTCCTGCTCTTCTTTTTGTTCTTTATAACGTTTCTCCTGCTCTTCTTTTTGTTCTTTATAACGTTTTTCCTGTTCTTCTTTTTGTTCTTTATAACGTCGCTCCTGTACTTGATCACGTTTTTCCTGTTCTTCCCTCTGTTATTGCATAAGGGACAGCAGGGCGGCAAGTTGATCCTCCATTGCTTGATGCTGGCTTCTGGTCACTGGCATAAACACGTAATGTCCGACAATGAAGCACTCACTTACAGTTCAGCAATATTAGTCTTCAAATTCCCACTGGAATCGCACTTCTGACACCAATTGTTGCGAACTCGGGGTTCAATAATTCCAGTGTAACGATTTAATACGAAAACACTATTTATTAACTCCACAAATACACACGACTACTAAATAACTCGCTACTTAACACTTTATAGCCTTCTATTATCGCTTCGTAACTTTAGCTTACTTATAGCTCGATTAAAATACGACTACTACCACTCGGGCGCTCTATGCGCCTTTTATATACAATCCTAAAATTACAGAAAAACCTAGAAAGTTCTTTATAAGAATTCTTGAATAATCTCATATAAGAAAAAAACGGTTGTAAACAACTGCCTTCTAGATTAAGCCAGACGAGAAATAAATCACTCGTGTCAGCCATGACGCAGCGCGGATAGGTCGCGAAGCTCCACCAACCAACACGCTCCCATGCGTTGCCCCGCCTCCCATGCGGCGTTGCTGCGATCGTAACAATATGCATTCTCATGATATATTGGCTGATTGTCAGTTTGGTTTTGTACAAGGACGAAGCACAGAACTGGCAATCTTCAGCACTGTAAGCTGCATATATAGGAGTGTGGATTGAGGTAATGAGGTTGCTGGACTCTATTTCGATCTATCACGGGCTTTTGACACTATCAGTCACCAGCTGCTGCTACAGCGGCTGGAGTCCTATGGGGTGAGGGGTAGATGTTTGGCATTGATTGCATCTTATTTGAGAGGAAGAAAACAGGCTGTCTGTGTCTCGCATGATGGTAAATATTGCCTGTCGGGAATGACAGATGTAAATCGGGGTGTTCCGCAAGGATCAGTTTTGGGTCCCTTACTATTTCTCATCTATGTAAATAAACTTAGGGGTAGCATCGGATCGGGTTTGGTTTGCCAGTATGCTGATGATTCATCAGTGATCCTGGGGAGCCCAACCACTGGTGCCTTGTCTGTATCATGCGTGACAACGGTAAATGAAATGAGAGAATGGTGTGATCAAATGAGCCTAAAACTGAATGCCAATAAAACTGGTCTTGTATATTTTAAAAAGGTAAAATCGCGATGCTCTCTCTACGTTCCTATGGATGGGAGGTCGTTGATAGCGGCTGATAACATTAAGTTCCTGGGTATGTACTCGTACATTGATGATCGCCTCAGCCGGGATGCGCATTGTGACGCCCTTGTTTCGAGGATGAATAGTAGTTGTGCCCTTGTTCGGAGGCTCCGCGATGTGATTTCTTTGGACACCATGAGGCTGTATTATGTGGCGTGCATTCAATCCGTTCTCAGCTACGGAGCTTTGTTCTGGGGGGCCTCTGGCAAAGCCAGGGCAGTCTTTGTGGGTCAGAAGAGAGTGCTTCGCACTATGGTTGCAATCCATCCCAGAACTAGCTGCAGATTGTTATGTTTGTCAAAAGGAATCCAAATCTGTTTGTGCGAAATTGTGATGTCTATGCACCCAATATGTCTGTAGTAACTAGAGGTAGGGAGGACCTGTCAGTTCCTCCACATTGTTCCACCTTCCTGGAAAAGGGCCAACTATATAGAGCTATGAAAGGAGACGCTTTTATGCTTTTATTCATTTAACTTTGTAGAGTAGATTTTTTATTTATTGATGCTTGTCTATCACTTTATTTCATTTTATTATTGATTGTTACCCATTATGGGCTTACTTTATATTGTATACTTCGATATCCACTGCCATTTTATACTATTTGATCGGGCGTCTTTTGCCCTTTTAACTTTCTTTTTGTTTTATTTTTGTTTTGACGTTGCGTGATGTTTCATCATTTTGCTGGCAATAAAGGATATTATTATTATTATTATTATTATTATATTTATTATCTATGCATACGTAGTCATACAATCTAAGGCACCCAAATTCTCTACATTCAAACGTCGCAGAATACGTGGGCGACATCTAGTGTGTGCGACGGTACAAAATCAGAAATATTTTATTTGCCTGGATATTTACCTATTTTCTAATTGAAGCTAAAGATGGCACATCAGGTATTTTACTGAACGACGAAAAAATCGATATGGCTACAGCTTTCTTCGCAAACTGTTCATATCTGAAGAAAACTTATATATTTTAGTACCGTCGCAGACACTAGATGTCGCATACGTATTCTGCGACGTTTGAGGGTAGAGAATTTGGATGCGTTAGATTGTATGACTAGGTATATATAGATATAGATAATGCTAATACTAAAAAGCAGGTGCTATTTTAACATTCCAAAATCTCAATATTTTAATGTAAAACAAAGATGGGCAGTTGCGGCACATCCACAACTTTTTACCAATTTTAAAATTTTTTTTTAAAATATTGCGGAAACCAGTCACCGTTCATTAGTTTTTCGTAAACTAATATTTCAACACTGCAAGCCACCCTCATTCACCAAAATTACGGGTTCCACCACCTGCAACTAGATGTAGCTTAACGTTTTTTTCGTGACAATCGCTCACCGCTGTTCTGGAACGACATTTGTGTTCAAATAGCTTTCAGGTCAAGTCAGGTAAAGAGGAAGTCCGCATGTTCAGGTGGGTTCTAGGGGTGCTGGACGTCTAACCAAAGAAAAATGCTACAGGATGGCCACCGAATAATAACTAACGATCGATCGTAGTTAATATTCGGTGGGATTGCGGTCTGACGGTACAGTAAACACCTACTCTCTGGAGAGACTTTGGCTTCCTTTTTTTTACTTGTTAAAATACTTATTTTTTTTTTTGTTTTTTACACTCACTTTGTCACATAAGTTTTTTGTTACTTTGAATCTATCCTTTTTCTGCACTATTGGCGTTTTTGTTTGAATCTCAGTAAGTTCAACCTCTTATTCCTGTTCAAAATGATTTTTCTTTAAACTGCTTTTGTATTTTGTGTTAGATTTAGCTGCAAACAATGAAAAAAAAACACTAGAACTGACAAAAATAAAGTTTTATTAGAGCTCAACCACCACAAGCTACAGATGGAAACATACTGTATTTTACTATTATACCATTGTCTACATATACCTAGTCAGACATTTTAAATTACTTAACTATTACTCCAGTAAGTACCTCTACACCGGATAAATGTGTTTGCACACTGATCTGTTAAGTTTTCTCACTATTTCTTCGAAAACAGATGATATCAATTTCCTGCTTTGAGAAAAAAACCTCGTATAATGAAAAAAGTTAGAGGAGTGCTGATTGAGTTGTTTGTTTATTTTTTTTTTAATTAAGGCTAATAAGTTAAAATTATAAAAATATAGAAAAATTGGAGTTATATTTGACCATATTTCAAGACAAATAAATTTGTTTTATTTATTTCGATTAGAACATATGGGGTTCGTAAAGCATAACTGGCTGATCTGTTCTAATAATGGTATGTATTACCCGTTGTCCCATGTCTTTTTAGCACATGTTGAGAAGATACGATAAAAATGTAAGTTAAATTTTCACGACAATAATTAGGAAATGGCTTATAAGTACTATATTTACCTATTTTCTAACTGAAGTTAAAGATGGCACTTCAGATATTTTAGTCAACGACGGAAAAATCGATATGGTTACAGCTTCCTTCGCAAACGCTTCATATCTGCAGATAACATATTTCTGATTTTAGTTATGTCGCAGACACTAGATGTCGCCTACGTATTCCGCGACGTTTGAGGGTAGAGAATTTGGGTGCGTTAGATTGTACAAGATTGTATGACTAGGTATATATAGATAATGCTAATATAAAAAGCTGGTGCTATTTTAACATTCCTAAGTCTTAATATTTTAATGTAAAACAAAAATGGCATTTGTGGCACGTCCGTAAGTTGTTAGCAATTTTTACATTTGTTTAAAATATTTCGAAAACCAGTCGCTATTGAGCAGTTTCCACCAGCTGCCACTAGATGTGGCTTAACGCTTTTTTCGTAACAATTGCTCACCGCTATTCTGGAACGAGATTTGTGTTCAAATAGCTTTCAGGTCAAGACAGATAAAGAGGAAGTCCGCATCTTCAGGGCGATTCTAGGGTTGCTGGACGTTTGAATAAAAAAAATGGTAGTTGTCACATTGACGGTACAGTAACTACCTACTTTCTGGAGAGACTTTGGCTTCCTTTTTTTCACTTGTTAAAATACTTATTTTTTTTTACACTCACTTTGTCACATAAGCTTTTTGTTACTTTGAAACTGTCTTTTTTCTGCACTATTTGCCTTTTTGTTTGAATCTGAGTAAGTTCAACCTCTTATTTCTGTTCAAATTGATTTTTTTTAAACTTGTAGAGGTATCGTGGATTTTAACCCCTGATTGTTTCTTTCACCCGCTTGTGGGACACACTAATGATAGAAAATTAAGCACAGGCACATAACTCAACTGTGGGTATATTTCCGAGTTGACTATAAACGAACTTGTGAAATTAAATGATAATGAATCGGAGACGGGAGGGCCGGCGTGCCCTTTTTTTACGGTTCCTTCGTATCGACTCTCCTCTATCCCGGAGGGCTGTCAGCAACGTCAATTGTCAGTCCAGTGGCGGTGGAATTCCGGTGTGTTACAATTTCTCCCCCTTTACTTCGCGAGCCAGAGGTGGAGAGTGAAGTAAGAATATGGTTGCTTCTAGTGGTTGAATTTGCACAACAGCAACATTTAGGTTTGGACGTGATTCGTCCCGTTCGGGTGGTGGCGGTCACCACAGTGTCATCAATGGAGTGGTCAGAATCATCGTCACACTCACGGTGGTCCTTAGTGGGAGAGCGACTTGGCGGAGGCGCATGGTTTTCGGGCGAATTCTTCTTAGGATGTTTGGGAGGTCGTCCTCGTTTCCTGAGCACTCGAACTGGAGTCGTGTCGCTGGTTTGGTCGCTGCGAAATGGAGTTAGAGCCGAGACATGGTACTTACCAAGGCTATCTTCTGGATTACTGGGTGCAGCAATCTCAAAGGTAGTGGGTGTGACTGCTTTAGTTAGAACATAGGGTCCATCGCGCTTAGGGGCGAACTTGGAAGTATACGAGTTCTTGGACTTGCTGAGGGCGTGTGTCTCCACTAGTACATGGTCGCCAACTTGGTGTTTAGGGGCTTCTCTATGCTTCTGGTCAGAGTACCTTTTAGAGCGATCTTGCTGATACTCAGAGGTATCTCGGGCATCTCGCAGTACAGAGCTGATGTTTTTTAAGTATGGGGTCAGTTGACACACAAAGTTATCGGCTTCGACTATGGCTCTCATGTCTCTGTTGACGTCATCAGGTGATCTTAGTTCCCGTGCAAAAGTCAAGAAGGCTGGTGTATAACCGGTTGCTTGGCTCTTGGCGGTATTCATGGCGAACCGAATGGAAGGTAGCTTTTCTTTCCATTGGGTGTGATCATCGGCTACAAGTATTGACAAGCGAGTCTTTAGGTCTCTATTCTTGCGTTCCACAGGATTAGCTGCCGGATGGTAAGCAGGTATAAGTGATTGGTGGAAACCAAGTAAATGAGCAGTTTGCTGCATGATCGAGCTTACAAACTGTACACCATTATCCGATATGACCCGTCTGGGGACTCCATATCGGAGGACAATTTCGTCTATCAAACACCTAGCACAGTTCTCAGCAGTGGCCTCTTGTAAGGGGAATATCTCAACCCATCTGCTTGCGGTATCTTCTACGATGTAAACCCATTTGTATCCATCTGGAGTAGTTGGTAAAGGTCCGAAGAGATCAATGGATATTATTTCAAATCTTTGAGCTTGGGCTGGTGTTTGGAGTTGGCCAGGTGGCTTTAAGTTGCTGGCTTTGTACCTTTGACACTCAAGACATTTACTTATGTATTCGGAAATGGTACGCCTCATCCCGGGCCAAAAGTAACGCTTTGCTATACGCTGAAGGGTGGACTCTACTCCGTAATGTCCACTTAAGGGCGAGTCATGGTACTCAGTAAGAATGGATGGAATTTTGGACTTCGGTGCAACTAGTTGGGCCTCGTCCTCGTCGAAGTCAGGTGAGTATCGGTACAACACTCCATTGCACAAGGTATACCCTCTTTCTGTCCAATTTTTGACATCTAGGTCGTTATCTAGCGGGTCTTCTAAACAATGGATAATTTTGGCTACGTCGGGATCCGCGAGCTGGTCAGCACGGAGATCGGCTGCTGTCCGTCTGGGCAAGTCCACGGTAACAAGGTTAACTGACACATCGGTGGCAGGTCTCGATAGCATATCAGCTATGAAGTTGGTTCTTCCAGGGACGTAGTCAATTTGAAGGTCATATGGCTGCAGCGCTAGAGCCCATCTAGCTAACCGTCCTGTGGGCGACTTAAGGGTCATTAACCATTTCAATGGCTGGTGGTCACTCTTTACATAAATCTTGGCGCATTCTAGGTATCCACGAAACTTGGTCGTAATGGCCCAGACGACGGCGAGTGCCTCTCGCTCGGTTGTCGAGTAATTTTGTTCAGCGGCAGTCAGCAACCTGCTGGCAAATTCAATCGGCCTTTCTTCGGTGCCCTCCCCCTGGAGTAAACAGGCTCCTATGGCATAAGCAGAAGCATCGGTTTTCACGGTGTAAGGCTGATCAGGGTCCGCTTGTCTTAATATAGGCTCTGTGGTGAGAAATTTCTTTAGAGTGTCGAACGATTGTTGATGAGATGATTCCCAGGTCCAAGTAGCTTTCTTCTTTGTTAAGGACGTCAGCGGCTTAGATATTGCCGCGAAATCCGGAAGGAACCTTCGGTACCAGGAGCACGTCTGAATAAACGAAAGTACCTCTTTGACGTTCTTTGGCTCCGGAAACTGGAGTATTGCTCGGATCTTGTCCGGATTCGGGGTGATTCCTTCTGGAGTTATAAGGTGCCCTAGATAATGCACTGAGGGACAGGAAAACCTACACTTTGGCCTATTAAGTTTGAGCTTGAAAAGCTGTAGGCGATCAAACACAAGTTGAAGGTGTCTCTGGTGCTCTTCAAACGTGTGTGACAATATAATCAGGTCATCTAGGTATACTAGCAGATGAAGATCTTGCAGTCCAGCTCGAAATCGATCCATAAGCCTTTGGAAAGTTGACGGGGCATTGCGGAGTCCAAATGGCATTCGAGTGTACCTGAATATTCCAAAGGGGCAGACAAAAGCAGTTTTATCACGGTCAGCAAGCTTTACTGATACCTGGTGATAGCCAGATTTCAGATCAAGTGTGGTCATAAAGCAAGTTTTCTTGGCGGCATGCAAGACATCATCTAATCGAGGTAACGGGTACTTATCTGGTATAGTTTTAGCATTCAATTTTCTGTAGTCAACTGTCAGTCTCATGGTACCATCCTTCTTTGGTACAAGGACTACTGGAGCAGCATATGGAGATTCACACTCTTCTATAACGCCGCTGGACGTCAACTTGTCAATTTCAACTTTTAGCATTTCTTTTTTCGGGTCAGACAGACGGTATGGTGGAACTGCTATCGGGGTATCATCCGTAAGGTTGATGCAATGTTCAGCAAAAGGAGTTGGCTCAGTACTGTCCTGGAACAGCTGGCTATTACTCTGTAACAAAATATTTAAGCATTGACGTTCAGTGGTTGATAAATTCAGGCCTTCATCATCTCGTAACTGAGGGTTTAACGAAATTTCAGTATTGAGAAAGGGCTCACAGTCTGGATAAGAAACTGGAACATCTGGAACTTCAAAAGAAAATTTGATTTGGGGTGCATCACCGTAGTACCAAGCAGAGTTCCGGATATCTAGAACAATGTTTGCAGTTTTAAGAAAGTCTACACCTAGCAGGGTGCGACTGTTGACATGTTGGGGCACTGATACCAAATTAATTACATGTGTCCTGTTCTTTAAAGTCACTTGTACCTGAAACACATCACTATCAGTTTGTACAGTTTCACCATTAGCAAGAGTCATGGTCAACGGTTTTGTTTCAAATGGGACATTGTCAGCTATCAGTATTTTTCTTAACTGTGATCCTGCGAGACTCAGACGCGCACCAGAGTCAAGATAGGCATAACCAAAATGTCCTTGAATGTTCAGTGAGGTAAGCGAGCATATGTTGGACTCGACTGGGTCAAAGTGATGTACAGCAGGTTGAGAACACAAAAATTCAGCAAGCATAGTAGGCTTAGGTGTGCTGTTGCTATTGTTGAATTTGCTAGAACAGTTGGGGCAATTAGATTTAACATACCCGGGCATATTACAACAATAACAATGAACTGTACGTGCTGGTGAATGAGTTGAGCTACTTGAAGTGTCACTACATGGAACTTCGGCTTTCACTTGGACCTGGTTGTGTTCATGGGATTGTTTTGAAGCTAGCTTTCTACAAACTTCTCTGGTATGGCCATAATTGCGACAGAAGTTGCACTGCTGTCTTGGTTTTACCATGACATTAGATCTGCTTGACGGGTTAAGCAGCTTAAAACTATGCAATAGTTGTTCAGCTTCACGAGCTTTTTTGATCAGTTCTTTAAATGTGGCTACATCTTCACGGGAAACTCTTTCTTTAATCTTTACATTGAGTAAACCATATACCATGTCTAACTGGACATGCTCTGATATTGCCGATTCGCCTTTTATGTGCGATAACAGAGAGCGAGCTTTGCTAATAAATATATCGGTTTTTTCTGTACCTTGTTCCATGGCAAAGAGTTCCTTATAGATTTGGTGTGGTGGTTTAAGGTATCCATACGCATGTATAAGGGCTGTAACTGCTTCTTCAAAGGTAAAAATGGATGATTTTACACCTTGCCACCAAGTTGCTGCGGAACCAGTCAGTAACATGGACAATCCTTTAACTGCATGCTCATCAGAGATATTAAGACACTCTTTGTACACTTTAATTGAGTCGATAAAAGCTTCGACGTCTGCTTCTGGGCTACCATCAAAGCGGGATTTGCATGCGGCTAAGTTGGCAGAGTTTACTGGCTGTGGATGTTGTGGTATGTTATGGTTAGCATTCATTGCTTGCATACCTGCCAGTAATTGTTGCAGAACTTCTGGAGTCATAATAATTGGGGCGTTTTCGCTCATTTTACTTCCAGTGTTTTTCCCTGAACGTAAAAACATACGATGTAAACAAACGAAAAATAAAATCGACGATCAGCTGTTTCTGTCGTTTTTCGTTTCGATGACTTTTGACAGACAAAACTGTGCAATGTCAGATTGTTCTTCTTTTGGAACTTGTGGCGTTTACTCCGCGGTTAGCAACACTGCGTTCGATGACAGATGGTGGCTTCGGCGTTTGTAAGTTGTTTGCTCCGGCAACACTGCTCTTTTCCTTTGCTGTCGAAACGAAACGAAAATGGATTTCGTGTTCGTCGGCGGAATGTCGCAAAGAACAAAGGGTTTACCGGATGGGAAATTCGAAACTGCAAACAACCAGTGTTCGAAATTCGGCAATCGGCACTCACAAAGTCGGTCCACAAATGCACTATCACTTGTATGTCCACAAAGTACTTGGAATTTGGATTGAAACAATTTAAGAGGTCACACGGTTGGGCGCCATTGTAGAGGTATCGTGGATTTTAACCCCTGATTGTTTCTTTCACCCGCTTGTGGGACACACTAATGATAGAAAATTAAGCACAGGCACATAACTCAACTGTGGGTATATTTCCGAGTTGACTATAAACGAACTTGTGAAATTAAATGATAATGAATCGGAGACGGGAGGGCCGGCGTGCCCTTTTTTTACGGTTCCTTCGTATCGACTCTCCTCTATCCCGGAGGGCTGTCAGCAACGTCAATTGTCAGTCCAGTGGCGGTGGAATTCCGGTGTGTTACAAACTGCTTTTGTATTTTGTGTTAGATTTAGCTGCAAACAATGCAAAAAAATACTAGAGCTGAGAAAAAATAAAGTTATATTACAGCTCAACCACCACAAACTACAGATGGAAAGATACTCTATTTTACTAATACCATTGTCTACATATACCTAGTCAGACATTTTAAATAACTTAATTTCTCCAAGGTTTCAATTTAGGTAAAACTATAATAGATGTCGCTCGAAGATCGAATCCCAAGATATTTCAAAATTTAAGAAATCAAGAAATTTTATTGTATCTACCTGCCTCGAGGGGCAGATCGCTGAGGTACCTATTTTGGTGTACAATCTAAAAGTATTCGGAGGTAATTCGAGATATTTTGATGTATTTCAGAGGTATTTCGAGGTGGCTGAACTGAAAGTTACAGAAATGTTTAAATTAGGAAAGCTTTAGAGGATGTTATGTTTATTTTAAAAGTCTTTTGAAAAATGAGCTGGTGTTTTTGGTTTAGAGATAATTTGAAAAAACTGAAAATCGGCAATTTTTTATTTGGCCATTATTATTCAAACTGCTTGACAGCTGTCAAACTTTGACATTGTTAGGGCACTTTTTTATGCTGCATATTTCAGTATTCACGAAAATGATCTATTGTCTTCGGTATTTGAGGTTAAGATACTAACTTTTGTTTTTCATATGAGAGCCATCTTTAATTTTAACATTGTTCAGTTGCGCTAAAAATTACCATTTTATTGATGTATCACATTATATAAAAAAATATTAATAAACATGACTAAGAACAAAACATTATTATCATTTTTAATTAAAGGAATATGGCACTATATCTCCTTCACTTATTATTGACATCAAGTTACCTTTCTTAATTTTTTTAATCTTAAATCTTAATTTTTTATACCGATCTCCTTTGAGTACATGTTGAGAAGATACGATAAAAATGACAAAGTCACGTTTCAGATACGTCAGATACCAATAATAAATGAATGAATATATCTTTAACTAGCTTAGCCTCAATGTGCTTCTGAAAACAAAGTAGGCTAATGTCCATCATCTTGTCAACAAAAGCAAACTCCATGGCAACGCACAATACAAACCTGAATATTTGCACTTTGACAAATAATTAAATCAAAATACGAGAAAACTTGTTTCGTGTAATGTTGTTTATGTATAAATAGTTTTTTTTTTAAAACGGCTTCAACATTTTCTTTTAACGAGAAAACTGACATGATCGAATGTTACTTTAAATGTAACAGAAATTCGCAACTTTCAAGTGACTTGTACTTTGAACTTCCTTCCAGAGAGACAACAACCTCACAGAACGATGTTTGGAAGAATTATTGACAATTTAAGAGACAACGATAGTTTTGAAAAGAAAAGTAGACCGTATCAGATTAACACAGAAGAAAGAAGAAACGCTATTTTGGAAACAATAGGTAAGAAAAGTAAATGAAGACAGAGTAATTCCAAAGATGATTTTCCAAGAAGATTAGAGTTTGGTCGTTGGTACCTTCAAAAATGTCATGATGAAACTTTTCCATCAAAAGTTATATGGAGTGATGAAACTCGCATTACCAGCTGCGGTATTTTCAACAAACATAATCACCATCACTGGGCAACAGAAAATCCCAATTTAGTTGCAGAAAGAAGATTTCGAATAATACTAAGGTAAAATATATTTTTTTATTATTTCTTATAAAACTTACATTTGGTTTAATATCACTTGAAGATGGTCATCTGCTAGGATCGTTTATTTTCCACGACAATCTTAATAGAGATCGATACGCTGAATTACTTCAAATCAAATTATTCCTGCAGCTCAAGAACATTGTAATCCTGATCAGTTAAATGAAATATGGTTTCAACAGGATGGTTACCCTGCGCATAACACTAGGAGAGTCGAGGCAATATTAAGAAATACTTTTAATGAACAAGTGATCTCTAACAGAGACACTGTAATGTGGCCAGCCCGTTCTCCAGATCTTACTCCATTGGACTTTTATTTGTGGGGCGCAACCAAAAATGAGCTTTATGAATTTGATCCCCCTGAAACAATTAAGGAACTAGAAGCACGAACACGAAATGTTCTTAATTCAATAAGTAGAAATACTTTAAGGCGAGTTTGTCGAGCCGTAATAAAAAGATGTCAGGAATGTGTCAATCAAAATAGCCGACATTTCGAACAGTTTATGTAAATTAAAAGTTAAGTTAGTTTCGTATGTATGCCATACTTGTTAAATATCGTAATAAAAATGGTGTACTACTATGATTCGATACATAATGCGACCAAACCACTTTCCGCACTTGTTAAATAAATAACTATTAATTTGACACAACAAAAACATTTTTATATCTCATTCACTTATTATTTCCTTCCTCTTTTTCCTTCCTTTCCCTCTTTTTTTGAAATTTAACTCCTTTTAGCACACATTGAGAAGATACGATAAAAATGTCAAAGTCAGATTTCCAACCCCAACTAAATAGATACCCACAATATATGAATGAGATATAGATTTCTATTGTACGTTGCCATGGTGACTTGTTTACAAAATCGTTGGCGTAGTGCCTTACTCGTTTGATTACATGTAATAATAAAGTTTTTGCTCTTATTCATGTGTACCAACATTTTTTTATACTATTGTGAAACATCAATGAAATGCTAAATATTGCCGCTATTCGGTGATATTAAAATTAAAGATGGCTGCCATATGAAAAACCAAAGTTAGTATCCTAACCTCAAAAACAAAAGACGATAGATCATTTTTGTAACCACCAGAATATTCAGCATAAGAAAGTGTCCTAACAATGTCAAAGTTTTATAGGTGTCAAATGAACAGTTCGCTTAATAATGGAAAAATACAAATTCGTCAATTTTCAGTTTTTTTTAAATATCTTAAAAACGAAAAATGTCAACTTATTTTTCTAAAAACGCTTAAACTAGTCATAACATATTCTAAAACTTTCCTAATTTAAACATTTCTATAACTTCAATATTAACCGAGATCCCAATGGTGAGCATCGAATTTGGGACACACTGTATACATAGTCAGACATTTTAAATGACGTAATTTCTCCAAGGTTTCTACTTAGCTACAACTATAATGGATGTCGCTCGAAGATCGAATCCCAAGATATTTCAAAATTTCAGAAATCAAGAAATTTTATTGCATCACCTGCCTCGATGGGCAGATCGCTGAGGTATTTTGGTGTACAATCTCAAAGTATTCGGAGGTAATGCGATATATTTTGATGATGTTCAGAGGTATTTCGAGGTGGCTGAACTGTTCTAATAATGGCATGTATTACCCATTCAGTTATTTTTGTCACCTAGTTACCTTTGAAACCTTAATTTGTTTTATACCCATCTCCTTTTAGCACATGTTGAGAAGATACGATAAAAATGTCAGTTATAAATTTCCAACGTCTACTTGACGACAATAATTAGGGAATGGCTTATAGGTACTATATTTACCTATTTTCTAACTCAAGTTAAAGATGGCACTTCACATATTTTAACATTGTTTAAGTATATCTAGTTAGATAATCCAAATGGCTGCATTTCTCGCCCTAAACTATTTAAGTAAGACCACGGTAGATGTCGCGGCGAGACCTTTGAAAGGGGTTTTGTGACATATTCGTACTAGTTAATATACTACGAACGTCAATCTTTCCCCACGGATGAAAAGTGCAGCTTCTAGTGACCTATCGAAACCAAGATTAGGCTCACTGCTTGCTAATGCGCACATTCTTCTGCGCAAGACATATGCGGAGGACACGCCCACCACAAAAATAACGTTTTCGGCCGAAAGCCCTAGTGCGCTCTCGGAGTATTCTCTTCGTTCTATTCGCAATGAGAAAACAAAGGATAGTAGTAATGTCGCAACGCTCAGAGCAGTCAACCGAAAACTGCAGAAGAACAAAAGATTGAGGTTAGGTCAACTCTGAGTACTTTTCGACATGAAAAGAAAATTTGTAATAACGAAAAATCGAAGATTTGTTTTTTTGATTATAGGCTCGTATATATTTTAAAACAAATTAGTGTAATAAGTAATAAATACTCATCGGGCGGCTTGCAACATCGCTTAGTGGTAGTGAAAGTGGACCGTTCCCGTCAAAGATCGCGTAGGTTCAAATACTTTGTCCTACAATAACAGCAAGAAATGCAGGAGTTTATAGGATGGTTAGACTTTTTCTGATCATGAAAATGGTGAGTATTGGGTCTTTTTGAGGTTTTATGTTTATAATTAATTAAATTAAATTACATTATTATAATTATTATTATGATTTTATTATCAATATCAACTGACTAATGTGTAAATGTTACGCGCGTACCCGCCAAAAAAAAATCTAAAAAGTTAGGTTAACAGCAAATGACGTTGAAAGAATTACGGCATTGTCATGTGTAAATTATATTCAGGAATAGAACAGAAGCTTATCTTAAATTATGAGTTTTTAGTTTTTTTCTTATACCACACCATGCTAATTTGTCAAGCTAACTAACAGCTCAAACATTTTAGAAACTAAAAATAATTCTTAGTATTTTTTATATTTATATAATATATTATTAGATATTTTATATTTCGGCGAAAACTTAATAAAACATAAAGCTTGGCATCGTCGATTTTTCAAAATTAAGGGGCGGAGCTTGGGAGCCGCGCATGCGCTTTTGTTGCCACTGAGCCGGACTTTTTCGGGCTGAACTTTTTAATGTTACGTTATAATTATATGTCAATTATTATTTATATGTTTTGTGATGATCTTGAACTATGTTTGTTTAGTTTTGCCGAATGTTAATTAATTACGCAAATAAATTAAAAGTATTGACAATCGAAATCGATTTGAGATTTCAAGAATCCGGGTGCAGATCTTGTTTTGTTAATTTGAATGCAATGCATGATTAATAATGCGCGATGATGAGCGCACGGGAATAGTTATTTTCCTAACAAGTGCGCAAAGTATCACTTTCGAAGCGGAATTCGGGCAGCAGTCCACTGCGCGAAAGACACTTTGCGCAAGAATTAGGAACAACATTTTTTCTACAACCTTATAAAAGTCCACCTGCCACTAATATGGGACATCTTTAAGGATTTTATAAATGTTAATGTTAGCATGGAAGAAGAAAAAGTATAGTGTTTTACTTTTCAAAAAAGCATTTTCTATCGCTCGAGGACATTACCAAACTCGGCTTCGCCTCGGTTGGTAAACTGTTCTCTTGCGAGAGAAAATGCTATTTTCGTCACTCGTTAAACAATATACTATTTCCTAACAAGTGCGTAAAGTGATACTTTCGTTCCGCTTTGCGTCGTTCGGACAACGGCACGACTGTGTTAGGAACGATGGTGAAGTTTGGCTAATGAATTGAGTTCACCTAAGGAAATGACGGACTTCATATACAAATGAAATACTACACTTTGTCGACAGCCTTTGAATGATAAATATTGCTGAAAATCTGAATTTTTAGTAAAAAAAGAATATTGAGATTATAAGGGCCATATCACCATTCAGGGTGTTTCAGAGTTGTGGTGACAAATGCCTAGGGGAGATTCCTCTGCCAAAATACAGCAAAAAGTTCAAGAGAACATGTCTCCGCAGGTGCTTCGCTCTCGAGATGTACAGTGTGTTAAAGTTTGAAAAAAATACAAATTTATTAATAAAACGCATTATTACAATTACAACAAATATTCAAATTGAGCACCTCCTTCTTCGATACAGGCATATAGCAGGTGTTTATAATTTTTTATAATTAAATTAAATAATAACATTGCTTTTAGACGAGCTTATCGACAGTGTTTATTTTATTATTCAAAAATTTTGCATTTTTTGAAAAAATACAAAAGCGACCTTTTCTCTTCAGAATTGAACGGGCATATCAAAAATAATTTTTATGGTAAAAAAAACAGTGGTGTAATTTTTTTCTTTAAAAATATCCAGTGACGTGCCTGCGTGCGCCTTACTGATGGAACTAAAAACACCATTTTTTTTGTAAAATATGTAGGTATTACTGTTAGGTATCATCAACATTTCGTTAAAATTTTTTGTGCGGATTACGTTATATTAATAATTTGTATTTTTTTATTCAAACTTTAACACTTTGTATCTCGAGAACAAAACACTTGTTGAACACACACTGTTTTCTTGAACTTCTTGCTTTATTTTGGCAGAGGAATCTGCCCGAGGATTTTGTCACCACAACTCTGAAACACCCTATAGAGCCTTGGACAAAGTATCAAATAGTTTGTTTATTTTTTATCCTCAATCAGAGGGGTGTTAATCATACAAGTTGGTCACGTTTCAATAATTACTAAATCAAATTCAACTCCCAAGTTGTCCCCCTAAAGATCTCTAGAAAATCGTTGCTTCAGGATTGCTTAATCATTATTATAAAATCGTATTAGACACATAACACAAAACATAACTATAACCATTGTCTATACACATCTAGTCATATAATCCAATGCTGTTCAATTATCGACGCTTTACCGTCGCAGAATACGTATGCGACATCTGTTGTCTGCGACGGAACTAGAGCTGTAAAAATAGGCTATTAAAGTTTGATGAATTTGCGAAGTAATCTGTTTCTTAAGGGAAAGGAAGTTCTTTATCGATTTCCGTATGCAGGCTTCCGAGGTGCCATCTTTGGTATGGGTCGAAAAAATAGGTACCAGGTCAGTATTTACGTAGTTATGTTTTGTGTTATGTGTCTAATACGATTTTATAATAATGATTAAGCAATGCTGAAGCAACGATTTTCTAGAGGTCTTTAGGGGGAGAACTTGGGAGTTGAATTTGATATAGTAATTATTGACGCATGACCAACTTGTATGATTAACACCCCTCTAATTGAGGATAAAAAATAAACAAACTATTTGATACTTTGTCCAATAGGGTGTTTCAGAGTTGTGGTGACAAAATCCTCGGGCAGATTCCTCTGCCAAAATAAAGCAAAAAGTTCAAGAAAACATGTGTCCCCAAGTGTTTTGTTCTCGAGATACAGAGTGTTAAAGTTTGAATAAAAAAATACAAACTTATTAATATAACGTAATCCGCACAAAATTTTTTAACGAGATGTGGGTGGTGTTTATCCCTAACAGTATTACCTACATATTTTACGATAAAAATGGTAGATAACTCCTAAATCTTTGAGGCGGAAAGTTCATTTTTTACTACTTACTTTTGGGTGAAGCCTCATTCACTTTTGGGCCCGATTCGTTCGTTGTTGGAGAAGGAATTTCGCACTACTCACAGTAAAATTACTGCGAATAACAATTTACCCTAGAAAGGGCTCGGACGAATCGACCTGGTTAACGTTTTTTTTTTACACGTAAATAGAACAAATCATGTTAGGTACTAAACAATACATTAACCAAACATTTTAAACGTACCTTTCGTAATAATGACAATTCTTATCAAATGACATTTTCATATCAAAAGCAAAAAGCAATTTTCAGAATCTCACACACAAATACTCAAAGACAAAACACTTTAATAGGTATAATTTTTTGTAATTCATAGTTTTTAAAGCTTTATTTTTTAGATAGTTCTGAAGAAGGCAGCAGACAAGTTGCCGAAACGTTAACCAGGTCGATTCGTCCGAGCCCTTTCTAGGGTAAATTGTTATTCGCAGTAATTTTACTGTGAGTAGTGCGAAATTCCTTCTCCAACAACGAACGAATCGGGCCCAAAAGTGAATGAGGCTTCACCCAAAAGTAAGTAGTAAAAAATGAACTTTCCGCCTCAAAGATTTAGGAGTTATCTACAACAAAGGTATGGGCCTTACATTTGTTTTATTTTTAGACAATTAGAAACTAAACATGATAAACTACAACATTCTGAAAATAGTTTAACTTTCTTATGTAAATGTAGAGATCACGACATTATTCCGAAAGGTTTTCGTTTAACACCACTACATACAGATTACAGAACAATTAGAATTTTAGAAAGGGCTAGTAAATCACTAATTAGGAACGAAATACAATTCCACATACGTAGAAAATTTATTTTAGAAAATGAAATTAATGTAATTAAAGATAATTTATTTTCAAATGTTAATTTTAATGATTTTAATCATATGTGGGATTGTATTCAAAGTAGCTATTTCACAAAATTTAACAAACATAAAAACATACAGTTAAATAAATTCAACAAACTAATTAACTACAAAATAAACAACGAATTTAGATACTTAAGAAACAATAATATAAACACTAAAACAGTAATAAACCTATCAAACAGAAACCTCACTAATACTGAAAATCTTGTACTTTCTAAAGGTCTAAATTTTTCTGTAACACCTAAAAATGTTCCTAAGCTTGATTTCATTTCAGCAATTGAAGAAACAGTTCAAAACTTACCACAAGAACACCAACAAGAGTTTAGAATTAGGTCAAAATTAATTTTAGATAAACCCTTTAACATTAAACAAAACCTAAATCCCATCGAGCGAAAGGCACTCAATTTTTTAAAAAAAGATAATAATATTAAAATTCTTCCAGCAGATAAAGGTAACGCTACAGTTATAATGAACTGTATTACTTATGAACAAAAAATTGAGAGCCTTTTAAACGATGGTACTTACACAAAACTTAACAAAGATCCAACTGAAAAAATAGAAAGACAAATTTACACCACTTTAAAAAAACACAAAAATAGTTTCACTGATAGAGAAAGATTCAAATTAACACCACACAACAGTAAAACACCTCACTTTTACGGCGTTCCAAAAATACATAAAAACAACATTCCTCTTAGACCTATTGTCAGTAGCATTAACTCACCAACACATCCACTATCTAGGTTTTTATTAGAGATATTAAATCCTTTAGTAGGAAACACAGAATCATACATTAAAAACTCTAGTCATTTTTTAGAAAAACTAAAAGATATAGATATAAACCCAAATCACACACTGGTAAGTTTTGATGTTTCTAGTTTGTTTACTAATGTACCTGTCGATAAAACTTTAATTATTGTAAAAAATAAACTTGAAAATGACATCAAGCTTAGAGAACGCACTAAACTAAACATAAATACAATTATGGAATTACTAACACTATGCGTTAACACAACCTATTTTCAATACAAAAATGATTATTACCAACAAAATACAGGTATGGCAATGGGTTCACCATTGTCTCCTGTACTTAGTAATTTATTTATGGAAAATTTTGAATCAAATTATGTTTATAATCATAATTTTAAACCTTTAATTTGGTGGAGATATATTGATGATGTTTTTTCAATATATCAGTTTGGTAATAATCATTTAGACACCTTTCTCAATCACATAAATTCACAAGAACCCACTATAAAATTTACAATTGAAAAAGAACACAATCAAACACTTCCATTTTTAGACATACTAATAAAAAAAGATTTAGACAGATTTGAAACTTTTGTTTATCGCAAACCAACACATACAGATCGATACTTAAACTACAACTCAAATCACCCTATTATGGTGAAAAAAGGAGTTGTAAAGAGTCTATTTGATCGCGCAAAAATCATTTGTAATGATAATAATTTGGAGAAACATATTAAAAATGTTTTACTTAAAAACAATTATCCAGGTTATTTCATTAATAAATGCTTTAATCAATTCGAACAGCCAAATATAAGGCAAAATCAAAATAGACATATTACAAACCTTTTTATACCATATATCAAAGGGTTATCAGACAAAATTAAACGATTAGGTAACAAATACAATATTAGAACAGTTTTTAGAACACAAAATACATTACGTGCACAACTGACAAAAACTAAACCACACAATGAAAACGAATACACAAAAAACGTTATATATAAAATTCCTTGCGAATGCGAGAAATTTTATATAGGCGAAACTTCTAGACCTCTAAAAAAGAGAATAAAAGAACATCAAAATTACATAAA
Source organism: Taphrorychus bicolor (assembly GCA_951812265.1). Lineage (NCBI taxonomy): Eukaryota > Metazoa > Arthropoda > Insecta > Coleoptera > Curculionidae > Taphrorychus > Taphrorychus bicolor. The sequence continues at coordinate 18,720,419 of OX638303.1, forward strand.
AAACAGAGATTTTGAAAAGTCAAATATATGCCAACACGCCTTTGATAATGGTCATAGAGTAAAATGGAACGATACTAGTATCGTATCCAAAGAACCATTATCAAAGAAGCGTAAAATCAAAGAAAGTGCATATATTTTACTTAACAAAGATTATTGTGTAGCTTCTTGTTCAGCATACATAGATAACACATGGTTACCTATGTTAGAACAAGAAGTTCAAAATGGTAACTTACATATAAATTAATATTAACATTCACATTATACCTATTTTACACGCAAATAGAACAAATCATGTTAGGTACTAAACAATACATTAACCAAACATTTTAAACGTACCTTTCGTAATAATGACAATTCTTATCAAATGACATTTTCATATCAAAAGCAAAAAGCAATTTTCAGAATCTCACACACAAATACTCAAAGACAAAACACTTTAATAGGTATAATTTTTCGTAATTCATAGTTTTTAAAGCTTTATTTTTTAGATAGTTCTGAAGAAGGCAGCAGACAAGTTGCCGAAACGTTAACCAGGTCGATTCGTCCGAGCCCTTTCTAGGGTAAATTGTTATTCGCAGTAATTTTACTGTGAGTAGTGCGAAATTCCTTCTCCAACAACGAACGAATCGGGCCCAAAAGTGAATGAGGCTTCACCCAAAAGTAAGTAGTAAAAAAAGATAAAAATGGTGTTTTTAGCTCCAACAGTAGGGCGCATGCAGGTACGTCACTGGATATTTTTAAAGAAAAAAATTACACCACTGTTTTTTTTTAATATAAAAATTATTTTTGATATGCCCATTCAATTCTGAAGAAAAAAGGTCGCTTTTGTATTTTTTAAAAAAATGCAAAATTTTTGAGTAAAAAAATAAACACTGTCGTTATGCTCGTCTAAAAGCAATGTTATTATTTTAATTTAAAATTTTAAATTACAGAACAAAACAATAATTAATATTATACACCTGCTATATGCCTGTATCGAAGAAGGGGGTGCTCAATTTGAATATTCGTTGTAATTGGAATAATGCGTTTTATTAATAAATTTGTATTTTTTCAAACTTTAACACACTGTATATCTCGAAAGCCAAGCACCTGCGGACACTCTCACACTTCTCTTAAACTTTTTGCTGTATTTTGGCAGAGGAATCTCCCCTAGGCTTTTGTCACCACAACTCTGAAACACCCTGTATAAAAATGTATGCATCTTTTTTGCAAATAGTGAATGGTGATATGGCCTTTATAATCTCAATATTTTGTTTTTACTAAAAATTAAGATTTTTAGCAATATTTATCATTCAAAGGCTGTCGACAACTCAATTCATTAGCCATCGTTCTTCACCATCGTTCCTAACATATTCGTGCCGTTGTCCGAATGACGCAAAGCCGAACGAAAGTAGCACTTTACGGACTTGTTAGGAAATAGTATATTGTTTAACGAGTGACGAAAATAGCATTTTCTCTCGCAAGAGAACAGTTTACCAACCGAGGCGAAGCCGAGTTCGGTAATGTTCTCGAGCGATAGAAAATGCTTTTTTGACAAGTAAAACACTATACTTTTTCTTCGACCATGCTAACATTAAGTCTTCATTAACTTTAAAAACAATCTCTATAGAGTATTTCTTTCAAAAATGAAGGCGCGTCATTGTTAACATGACACCTCGACTGTCAATGTGTTCAGTGATCCTGTTAGGATATTAGTTTATATATATTTTATTGCATGGTAGTATAAGATAATTTAGATCCCTAGTCGTCTAAGCGTAACTAACAATCCTAAGTTCAATAAAACGCTTCGAAATGTGTTTCCCAGATGTTCCGCTGGACCCTTACATTATGGTCTCTCGGAAGAGAGCAAGCAGATTGGGGGCACTAGAACTACGGGTCACTTTTTGACCAGCTCTTGTACCCGAAGCATCTAAAACGACATCTTTTACTCTTGCTGTACATAGTTTCTTAAGTGTGTAAATAAATAAATTTAGTGAAACAGCTTAACCTTTACTCAGCCCATACAGCCACTACACGAACACAATGAGTTCAGTTTGGTCAAATTTCAACACTTTTATTCAATTTTCTGAGGCCCAGGTAGGCAAAATATACATGCTTTTGTATGATATCGCCATTTTCCATGGTGTTTTATAAGATTAGACCAATTAAGTAGCATTTAATTGGCGATATAGAGGCGAAATTAGAACAACTTACTTTCGTCACTAGAGACGAAAGTTAACGTTATGGGATTTTCTCTCACTAGAGACGAAAGTTACGTTTTCCACTAGGGTAAGGTATGACAAAAGTTGGTTATTTTTATATGGTCGTAGAAAAAAGTCTTTCGCGCACGCCGTCAATACAGGGGTAGCAGAAAAGAACTGTGAAGCTTAATAATTTATAAAATCGTTAAAGATGTCCCATATTAGTGGCAGGTGGACTTTTATACGGTTGTAGAAAAAATGTTGTTCCTAATTCTTGCGCAAAGTGTCTTTCGCGCACTTGACTGCTGCCCGAACGACGCGAAACGGCAGTCGGGTGCGCGAAAGTGTTACTTTGCACACTTGTTAGGAAAATAACTATTCCCGTGCGCTCATCATCGCGCATCATTAATCATGCATTGCATTCAAATTAATAAAACAAGATCTGCACCCGGATTCTTGAAATCTCAAATCGATTTCGATTCACAATACTTTTAATTTATTTGCGTAATTAATTAACATTCGACAAAACTAAACAAACATATTTCAAGATCATTGTGGATAAACAACCCCTTTCAAAGTTCTCCACATCTCTTTGCTGGACTTTTTCTTAAAAGGGCTATTGACGTGATAAATGACAATCGAAATCGAAACTAGATTTCAAGAATCCGGGTATACAGAACTGAATAATGGTCAGCCAAATCTCTTTTCTAACTTTACTTATCATAACCTACTAGTTAATAAGAATAATTATGTTATATATAATAAATAAGAATACTTATTATGCTATCCAAAAGTTCTGAAAAAATTCATTAAATACGGCCCTGCACTCTTAAATACTGGGCTCCGTGTTATCGAGTCTCTCGACGAAATTCGGCCGGTCGGTCAATAAAGTTAAAAGATAGTTCAAAATATATTACTTTCGTTCTCGTCGCGACATCTACCGTGGTCTTACTTAAATAGTTTAGGGCGAGAAATGCAGCCATTTGGATTATCTAACTAGATATACTTAAACAATGCTATAACCATTCTATAATCATCTATAACGTATGTACTGACCTGGTACCTATTTTGTCGGCCCATACCAAAGATGGCACCTCGGAAGCCTGCATACGGAAATCGATAAAAACCTTCCTTTCCCTTAAGAAACAGATTACTTCGCAAATTTATCAAACTTTAATAGCCTATTTTTACAGCTTTAGTACCGTCGCAGACAACAGATGTCGCATACATACGTATTCTGCGACGGTAAAGCGTCGAGAAATGAACAGCATTGGATTATATGACTTGATGTGTATAGACAATGCTGCAAGCCACTCTCATTCCACCAAAAGTACGGGTTCCACCACCTGCAACTAGATGTAGCTTAACGCTTTTTTCGTGACAATCGCTCACCGCTGTTCTGGAACGAGATTTGTGTTCAAATAGCTTTCAGGTCAAGTCAGGTAAAGAGGAAGTCCGCATCTTCAGGTGGGTTCTAGGGGTGCTGGACGTCTGACCATAACCTATCAGTGTGACGGCGGTCTAACGGTACAGTAAACACATACTCTCTGGAGAGACTTTGGCTTCCTTTTTTTTTACTTGTTAAAATACTTATTTTTTTTGTTTTTTACACTCACTTTGTCACAAGTTTTTTGTTACTTTGAATCTGTTTTTTTTTCTGCACTATTTGCATTTTTGTTTGAATCTGAGTAAGTTCAACTTCTTATTCCTGTTCAGAATGATGTTTTTTTAAACAGCTTTTGTATTTTGTGTTAGATTTAGCTGCAAACAATGAAAAAAAAACACTAGAGCTGACAAAAATAAAGTTTTAGTAGAGCTCAACCAGCACGAGCTACAGATGGAAACATACTGTATTTTACTAATATACCATTGTCTACATATACCTAGTCAGACATTTTAAATAACTTAATTTCTCCAAGGTTTCTATTTAGCTAAAACTATAATAGATGTCGCTCGAAGATCGAATACCAAGATATTTCAAAATTTCAGAAATCAAGACATATTATTGCAGCACTGAGCACCATCTCTACCTGCCTGTTGTGTCTGTGTGATAAGAAAAAGTAAACATAATTTGCGAATGTCGAAACTGCCTTTGCGATTTTCTTGACGGAATTAGTGTGTGAATTATTTTTCTTTCGACAGTACAGGACCGTATTTTGCCTTTCTGTTTTTGTGTATAGGGGGCGCCTTCTCGTTAGATTTGTTTTTGTTAATGGTTTGAGCTATTGATAATTGGACTAAACCTTCGTGTTAGTGAAAAAGTATATGTAGTAGATCAAAAAAGTTAGCGTAAAGTCTATGGCGTGTTTTAATGGATAAGAATTTTACATCTTACAGCTCGACTATCTTCACTCACTGAAAAAGGTATGCACAATTTTAACAACTTAGATATATAGTTTTTCGAATTTTGTCTTCTTTTATGTGGTTTTGTTTTTGAATTTATATTGTTCAGGCTAATTTACATTGTGGAGATGTATATCATAATAATGGTAACTAATTTGTAATGTTTTAGCCCTGGTGAAGATCCAATAAAGGATCGAAAAGTTGGTAATTTCGAAAGTGTAAAATGCAATTTTCCAGTCCTACACCCGCAATACTTTGTTTATATTTGTTGAACTGCCACTTAGCAGCCATTTGCTCGGAAACTTTGCATAGGAACACTTTTAGATTTGGAATATGGTTAGAAGAACAGCCAAGCTACCAGAAACAGGAAACACTGGAACCAAAACAACCGTCGTTTATTTATTATAACACTTTATTTATATTTTTTTACCTACGCTTAAAAGCGAATTGCTCGAAAATTTTGCATAGAAACACTTTTAAATTTGGAATATGATTAGAGGAACCACCAAGCTACCAGAAACAGGAAATAGTAGAACCTAAACGATCGTCGTTTATTTGTTATAACACTTTGTTTATATTTGTTGAACTGACAGTTAAAAGCGATTTGCTCGAAAATTGTGCATAGAAACACTTTTAAATTTGGAATATGATTAGAGGAACCACCAAGCTACAAGAAACAGGAAATAGTAGAACCTAAACGATCGTCGTTTATTTGTTATAACACTTTGTTTATACATGTTGAACTGACACTTAAAAGCGATTTGCTCGAAAATTGTGCATAGAAACACTTTTAAATTTGGAATATGATTAGAGGAACCACCAAGCTACAAGAAACAGGAAATAGTAGAACCTAAACGATCGTCGTTTATTTGTTATAACACTTTGTTTATATTTGTTGAACTGACACTTAAAAGCGATTTGCTCGAAAATTGTGCATAGAAACACTTTTAAATTTGGAATATGATTAGAGGAACCACCAAGCTACAAGAAACAGGAAATAGTAGAACCTAAACGATCGTCGTTTATTTGTTATAACACTTTGTTTATATTTGTTGAACTGACACTTAAAAGCGATTTGCTCGAAAATTGTGCATAGAAACACTTTTAAATTTGGAATATGATTAGAGGAACCACCAAGCTACAAGAAACAGGAAATAGTAGAACCTAAACGATCGTCGTTTATTTGTTATAACACTTTGTTTATATTTGTTGAACTGACACTTAAAAGCGATTTGCTCGAAAATTGTGCATAGAAACACTTTTAAATTTGGAATATGATTAGAGGAACCACCAAGCTACAAGAAACAGGAAATAGTAGAACCTAAACGATCGTCGTTTATTTGTTATAACACTTTGTTTATATTTGTTGAACTGACACTTAAAAGCGATTTGCTCGAAAATTGTGCATAGAAACACTTTTAAATTTGGAATATGATTAGAGGAACCACCAAGCTACAAGAAACAGGAAATAGTAGAACCTAAACGATCGTCGTTTATTTGTTATAACACTTTGTTTATATTTGTTGAACTGACAGTTAAAAGCGATTTGCTCGAAAATTGTGCATATAAACACTTTTAAATTTGGAATATTGTTACGATTCGCAGCAACGCCGCATGGGAGGTGGGGCAACGCATGGGAGCGTGTTGGTTGGTGGAGCTTCGCGACCTATCCGCGCTGCGTCATGGCTGACACGAGTGATTTATTGCTCGGCTGGCTTAATCTAGAAGGCAGTTGTTTACAACCGTTTTTTTATGTGAGATTATTCAAGAATTCTTATAAAGAACTTTCTAGGTTTTTCTGTAATTTTAGGATTGTATATAAAAGGCGCATAGAGCGGCGGTTGAGGGTAGTCGTATTTTAATCGAGCTATAAGTAAGCTAAAGTTACGAAGCGATAATACAAGGCTATAAAGTGTTAAGTAATGAGTTATTTAGTAGTCGTGTGTAATTGTGGAAATAAATAAATAGTGTTTTCGTGTTAAATCGTTTCACTGGAATTATTGAACCCCCGAGTTCGCAACAATATGATTAGAGGAACCACAAAGCTACAAGAAACAGGAAATAGTAGAACCTAAACGATCGTCGTTTATTTGTTATAACACTTTGTTTATATTTGTTGAACTGACACTTAAAAGCGATTTGCTCGAAAATTGTGCATAGAAACACTTTTAAATTTGGAATATGATTAGAGGAACCACCAAGCTACCAGAAACAGGAAATAGTAGAACCTAAACGATCGTCGTTTATTTGTTATAACACTTTGTTTATATTTGTTTAACTGACACTTAAAAGCGATTTGCTCAAAAATTGTGCATAGGAACACTTGTAGATTTGGAATATGGTTAGAAGAACAGCCAAGCTACCAGAAACAGGAAACAGTGGGACTTAAAAAACCGTCGTTTATTTATTATAATACTTTATTTATATTTTTTGAACTGACGCTTAAAAGCGATTTGCTCGAAAATTGTGCATTGAAACACTTCTAAATTTGGAATATGATTAGAGGAACCACCAAGCTACCAGAAACAGGAAACAGTAGAACCTAAACGATCGTCGTTTATTTGTTATAACACTTTATTTATATTTGTTGAACTGACACTTAAAAGCGATTTGCTCGAAAATTGTGCATATAAACACTTTTAAATTTGGAATATGATTAGAGGAACCACCAAGCTACCAGAAACAGGAAATAGTAGAACCTAAACGATCGTCGTTTATTTGTTATAACACTTTGTTTATATTTGTTTAACTGACACTTAAAAGCGATTTGCTCAAAAATTGTGCATAGGAACACTTGTAGATTTGGAATATGGTTAGAAGAACAGCCAAGCTACCAGAAACAGGAAACAGTGGGACTTAAAAAACCGTCGTTTATTTATTATAATACTTTATTTATATTTTTTGAACTGACGCTTAAAAGCGATTTGCTCGAAAATTGTGCATTGAAACACTTCTAAATTTGGAATATGATTAGAGGAACCACCAAGCTACCAGAAACAGGAAACAGTAGAACCTAAACGATCGTCGTTTATTTGTTATAACACTTTATTTATATTTGTTGAACTGACACTTAAAAGCGATTTGCTCGAAAATTGTGCATATAAACACTTTTAAATTTGGAATATGATTAGAGGAACCACCAAGCTACCAGAAACAGGAAACAGTAGAACCTAAACGATCGTCGTTTATTTGTTATAACACTTTATTTATATTTGTTGAACTGACACTTAAAAGCGATTTGCTCGAAAATTGTGCATATAAACACTTTTAAATTTGGAATATGATTAGAGGAACCACCAAGCTACCAGAAACAGGAAACAGTAGAACCTAAACGATCGTCGTTTATTTGTTATAACACTTTATTTATATTTGTTGAACTGACACTTAAAAGCGATTTGCTCGAAAATTGTGCATAGAAACACTTTTAAATTTGGAATATGATTAGAGGAACCACCAAGCTACCAGAAACAGGAAATAGTAGAACCTAAACGATCGTCGTTTATTTGTTATAACACTTTGTTTATATTTGTTGAACTGACACTTAAAAGCGATTTGCTCGAAAATTGTGCATAGAAACACTTTTAAATTTGGAATATGATTAGAGGAACCACCAAGCTACCAGAAACAGGAAATAGTAGAACCTAAACGATCGTCGTTTATTTGTTATAACACTTTGTTTATATTTGTTGAACAGACACTTAAAAGCGATTTGCTCGAAAATTGTGCATTGAAACACTTCTAAATTTGGAATATGATTAGAGGAACCACCAAGCTACCAGAAACAGGAAACAGTAGAACCTAAACGATCGTCGTTTATTTGTTATAACACTTTGTTTATATTTGTTGAACTGACACTTAAAAGCGATTTGCTCGAAAATTGTGCATAGAAACACTTCTAAATTTGGAATATGATTAGAGGAACCACCAAGCTACCAGAAACAGGAAATAGTAGAACCTAAACGATCGTCGTTTATTTGTTATAACACTTTGTTTATATTTGTTGAACTGACACTTAAAAGCGATTTGCTCGAAAATTGTGCATAGAAACACTTTTAAATTTGGAATATGATTAGAGGAACCACCAAGCTACCAGAAACAGGAAATAGTAGAACCTAAACGATCGTCGTTTATTTGTTATAACACTTTGTTTATATTTGTTGAACTGACACTTAAAAGCGATTTGCTCGAAAATTGTGCATAGAAACACTTTTAAATTTGGAATATGATTGGAGGAACCACCAAGCTACCAGAAACAGGAAATAGTAGAACCTAAACGATCGTCGTTTATTTGTTATAACACTTTGTTTATATTTGTTGAACTGACACTTAAAAGCGATTTGCTCGAAAATTGTGCATAGAAACACTTTTAAATTTGGAATATGATTGGAGGAACCACCAAGCTACCAGAAACAGGAAATAGTAGAACCTAAACGATCGTCGTTTATTTGTTATAACACTTTGTTTATATTTGTTGAACTGACACTTAAAAGCGATTTGCTCGAAAATTGTGCATAGAAACACTTTTAAATTTGGAATATGATTGGAGGAACCACCAAGCTACCAGAAACAGGAAATAGTAGAACCTAAACGATCGTCGTTTATTTGTTATAACACTTTGTTTATATTTGTTGAACTGACGCTTAAAAGCGAACTGCTCGAAAATTGTGCATAGAAACACTTTTAAATTTGGAATATGATTAGAGGAACCACCAAGCTACCAGAAACAGGAAATAGTAGAACCTAAACGATCGTCGTTTATTTGTTATAACACTTTGTTTATATTTGTTGAACTGACACTTAAAAGCGATTTGCTCGAAAATTGTGCATAGAAACACTTTTAAATTTGGAATATGATTGGAGGAACCACCAAGCTACCAGAAACAGGAAATAGTAGAACCTAAACGATCGTCGTTTATTTGTTATAACACTTTGTTTATATTTGTTGAACTGACACTTAAAAGCGATTTGCTCGAAAATTGTGCATAGAAACACTTTTAAATTTGGAATATGATTAGAGGAACCACCAAGCTACCAGAAACAGGAAATAGTAGAACCTAAACGATCGTCGTTTATTTGTTATAACACTTTGTTTATATTTGTTGAACTGACACTTAAAAGCGATTTGCTCGAAAATTGTGCATAGAAACACTTTTAAATTTGGAATAGACTAGAGGAACCACCAAGCTACCAGAAACAGGAAATAGTAGAACCTAAACGATCGTTGTTTATTTGTTATAACACTTCTGACACTTAAAAGCGATTTGCTCGAAAATTGTACATAGAAACACTTTTAAATTTGGAATATGATTGGAGGAACCACCAAGCTACCAGAAACAGGAAATAGTAGAACCTAAACGATCGTCGTTTATTTGTTATAACACTTTGTTTATATTTGTTGAACTGACGCTTAAAAGCGAACTGCTCGAAAATTGTGCATAGAAACACTTCTAAATTTGGAATATGATTAGAGGAACCACCAAGCTACCAGAAACAGGAAATAGTAGAACCTAAACGATCGTCGTTTATTTGTTATAACACTTTGTTTATATTTGTTGAACTGACACTTAAAAGCGATTTGCTCGAAAATTGTGCATAGAAACACTTTTAAATTTGGAATATGATTGGAGGAACCACCAAGCTACCAGAAACAGGAAATAGTAGAACCTAAACGATCGTCGTTTATTTGTTATAACACTTTGTTTATATTTGTTGAACTGACGCTTAAAAGCGAACTGCTCGAAAATTGTGCATAGAAACACTTTTAAATTTGGAATATGATTAGAGGAACCACCAAGCTACCAGAAACAGGAAATAGTAGAACCTAAACGATCGTCGTTTATTTGTTATAACACTTTGTTTATATTTGTTGAACTGACACTTAAAAGCGATTTGCTCGAAAATTGTGCATAGAAACACTTTTAAATTTGGAATAGACTAGAGGAACCACCAAGCTACCAGAAACAGGAAATAGTAGAACCTAAACGATCGTTGTTTATTTGTTATAACACTTCTGACACTTAAAAACGATTTGCTCGAAAATTGTACATAGAAACACTTTTAAATTTGGAATATGATTAGAGGAACCACCAAGCTACCAGAAACAGGAAACAGTAGAACCTAAACGATCGTCGTTTATTTGTTATAACACTTTGTTTATATTTGTTAACTGACAGCAGCCATTTGCTCCGAAACTGTGCATAGGAACACTTTTAGATTTGGAATATAGTTAGAAGAACACCCAAGCTACCAGAAACAGGAAACAGTAGAACTTAAACGAGCGTCGGTTGTTTGTTTTTAACACTTTTTTTATATTTGTTGAACTGACACTTAAAAGCGATTTGCCCGAAAACAGTGCATAGGAACACTTTTAGATTGGGAATACGGTTAGAGGAACAGCGAAGCTACCAGAAATAGGAAACAGTAAACCCTAAACGACCGTTCTTTATTTGTTATAATGTTTTGTTTATATTTGTTGAACTGACACTTGAAAGTTATTTCCTTGAAAACTGCGCATAGGAAAACTTTTAGATTTCGAAAGTGGTTAGAGGGACAGTCAAGCTGCAAGAAACAGGAAACGGTAGAGCCTAAACGACCGTCGTTTATTTGTTATAATACTTTGTTTATATTTGATGGATGTTTGTTGAAGGCCATTTACTCGAATACTTATAAGTAGCTGCCCTCCTCATGATATCATTCTAAGAATATAAATACAAAAATAGAAGGGGTAGTTCCGCCAAAATGGCTGCTAAAATTTGACTGCCAAATTCACATCGTTTTAGCTGGAATAAACCTTTGCCCGAGGGGTGTGACACGAGTAATTTTTGGTTTACTATTGATGAAAAACTAATTCACAATTACAAAAATTATCAATCAAATTATATAATTACCGCTCCAATTATCATTATTTTCCACAATTATTTAAACAGTACACAAATTATTAAAATTATACATAAAAAATGCATAATTAATAATAAATTTATATAGGTACCTAAATAAAATAAAGAAATAATAAAAAAAAATTAATGGGGTAAGAAAACAAAAGATTCACTTGGCGACCCAATGTGGAAAAGAAAGTGAGCATTTGAAAATTTTCAGGAGCAAGAAGTAGGAAATAAACGAGTAAAAGAGCCATGAAAAAGTTACGTTTTTATAAAAATAAAAAAACTTTGAGAGCTTAAACTCACAAAAAATTCAAATGACGAAAGAATGTGGTAAATTAATTACCTATATGAGGCAATTTAGAAATTGTTTTTGTCTCAAAACAAAAACACCATACCATAGTTGCGTTTTTAGAATATAACATACTGTGCAATTCTTTCTTTTTGAGTTTTGCCTTCAGTCTTAAGTAAATTTTGTCGTCTAAAAAATGCAATTTTGAACATTTAAAGTTTCATAAAATCGAAACAGTTGAACTTAATTTAATTTCTCAAAAAAAAAATGTGATAAAACCACTTATTATATTTTTCAGTTAATTATGAAATCGAATATTTTCGAATATTTTTTATTTACATACTATAGAGTCTCACAAAAAGTGGCCAAATATTACCTTTTTAGGAAGCGTTCGTACATTTCCAGTCAGACGCAAAAAAAAAGAAAAAAAATGCACGACAGTGACAAAACCACTTATTGTATTTTTTCAGTTATTAATAAAATCAAATATTTTTGATTTAACATTCATTTGGATAAAAATGAAATGTTAAGAACAAATAAAATAACAGAAAAAAAACTGATGAACTAGGATAATAATAAACAAAATTCAGATTGCAAAAGTCTAATAATGAACAGTAAAGTAAGTTGAATAAACGGCAAATAGAGCAAAAGTTTTAACAATTACAGACAGAAGAATGGAGGTAAGAAAAGAATGTGGAAAATAAAATGTAAAGAACGGATAAAAGAACAAAAGGAAAAATGCTAGAAATTTTCTACATAATAAAAAGCTAAAAACGGCGACAACTGAAACTAAAAACGGCGACAGATAATAAATAATAATATAATAAAAATAATAAACAGAGAGACGAAAGCTAAAAATGAAAACAACAGACAAATGAAAAGTTAAGAACCGATAAAATAATAAAAAGCCCAAGTAACTAGCTAAATAACAAAAGCACAAATTGGAAAGTAAAGAAGGTAAAAACTAATGAACAAAAGCACGAAAGTTAGAAAAATGAAGAGGGCAAAAAGCGGATAAAGAAGAAATAGTAGAAAGACAGTGGAAAATGGTGTTGAGACCGGATATAGCGGAAAAGTAGGGAAATAAAAGCACGTAGTGCAGACTAAAAAAAAAACAAATAATAAACAGACAAATAAGAGGTAGAATTGTAGATAGGAATTAATTGAAAAACAAATAAAGAATAATGTTGGACAACGGAAGTTGGACCTTCGCGGCCTATCCGGGCGCTGCGGCGGGGGAACTGTCACGACTGATTTATTGCTTTGTTTATTTAGAACGCAGTTATTTACGACCTTTTTTATATGTCTCTTAGCAATTATTTTTCTTCTAAGAATATTCTAGGCTTTTCTGTATTTTTGGGATTTTGTATAAAAGGCGAATGGCGCCGCCGTTAGAGTAGTCTCATTTTAATCGAGCTATAGGTAAGCTAAAGTACCAAACGATAGTAGAATATATAATAAATAAACATAATAAAGTGTTAAGTAGTGAGTTACTTAGTAGCCGAATTGTACTTGTGTGTATCTGTGGGATAAATAAATAGGGTTTTCGTGTTAAATCGTTACACTGGAATTATTGAACCTGGAGTTCGCAACAATGGTATAAGATACACGTTCCATAAAGCCATTGTCGCACTCATTCAAACTTGGATTCGTGCGCCAATGCGCTGTGTTATGAAACTTGTATCTTAATATACTATTGAACTACACTATTCTATTACATTATTTTTAAATTCACATTATCCGCCTAAATCAACGCGACCCCTTTAGGTCGCCCTGATTACTGAATGCGCCAGGGACCTTCTGCTAGTAGACGCCAAAATGGCGAAACAACTTGTTGTCAAAGTATTCACAACATAATTATTTTAAGCTATCTCTTTGTGCGGGTGCAAAGTGGGTTTTGTACACGCCTTGCATATATATATAGTTAAAATACAAATGATCATTTATGAAGCAAAATCGCAGTCGTAGAAAAAGTATAGTGTACAACACGTACGAAAAGTGCAATTTTCGACACTAAGGAGTTTCACAATATACTATTTCAGCGTCCTTCTTATTTGAAATGGAGAGTTTCTCTTTTTTAAATGCCGCTTTAAATCCGGGTAGATCAATGTGGCCAAAGCCACACAAATCTCAACCGTCTTTCTTCTTCAAAAAATGTGTCAAAAACTTTCCTCTAAATTTTAATCTCTTCTTTCCTTTAGACGTTCGGTCGGATCTTCTTTGATACATTTAGGCCAAGGCTTTTAAATTAGAAGTTAATCTTACTGTTTTCTTCTTTAAGTTTGTAAAGATAGAGTTTTTTCTTAAGGTTTAGGGTTGTTTCCCTCTTTGCCCCAAAGCATGCTCATCCCGAGGTCTTCTGCTTCTCCGCAAGATCTCAACTTTTACATTAAAAGGGCATAGTTCCTTTATGTAAAACTTAAAGCGGAAAGTCGAGCTTTTATATTTCTTTGCTGCTTTTTTCAAAATTAGGGTTTGTTACTTTCTTTTTTGTTTGTTGGATCGTCTCTTTATGCTCATAGCAAAACCTTAAAGCCAGTAGGTAGTTTGCGCACCGTTCTTATTGCTTTTTGAAATCTTTCTTGTACACTTCAAGTTTATTTGCGAAAACCAGAACCCTGTTCATTGAGACTTTATGGCCACTCTTTTTTTTCTAAAACTTCCATCTGCTATTCCAGATTCCAAAAACGATCCATATTTTGTTTCAAAACCTTATGTTTTCTTGGGTTCAAAAATCACTTCTGCTATTTCGACCAAATCCTTCTGCGACTGATCTATTCTTTAAAAAGTCTTAAAAAAAATTGTTATAGGTACCTATATAGGTATGGTGTTTTCTCTTTTTAACTTTCCAGCTAAGCGGCTCAAGGCCCCAAATTGATTCAAGTTTCTTGTTCAATTTTGGAGAAAGCCAAAGCTTTCTTTATTGTGAATATATGGCTAACACTCTCATTTCTGAACAAATGTGGATTTTTTTTTAAAACTGGTCTTTGGTAGGTATTTTCTTCTTTTTAACTTTCCAGCAGGATGCTCTCTGTTCTATTCTGGTCAGAACAGTAAGGCGCGAAATTGATTCAAGTTGCTTATTCATTTTTTGGCTAACGCCAGAACCTTCTTCATTGGAAACTTACGACCAGAATCCTCGTGTTTCTGAAAATTGGGTTTTTTTTCAAAAGCTTAATGTTTTCTTATGTGAAAACCTACTCTTTTTACTCGGCCAGATCCAGCTGGCCTCAACCTATTATTTTTCGAAAAATGAATGCTTAAGGCTCTGATCTGGGTACTCATGGTACCATTTTACATCTATCTATGAATTCTAACACGACTTTTGCTATTGTGCAAAAGCTATTGGGTTTTCAAATATGAAAACACTCTTTCCGACGTTTCGACATTTTAGCTAATTTTAGGCATCATCAGGTCCTGTCATCAGTCTGTAAACCATTTTACTTTTGTTACATCTGGTGTTATATATACTAAAATTTTTCAGTTGAAGATAGTCCCTCACCGTAAATATAAAAATAATACCTACTTAACTACAGCAAAATAAAACAATTCTGATTTTATATGTAATATTAAAAACATTTTTCTAATTATCAATAGAGTTATCAATGAAAAGAATATTAAAAAAATCTCATATATTTACACACTATTATATTCAAGTTCGTTTTTGAATTAGTTTTCTAATATTATGGTTAACTCGGCCGCAATTGTAAATATTGTGATTTACGTGTTTGCACATTGTTATCTGTTAAGTTTTTCACTATTTCTTCAAAAACAGATTATAGCAATTTCCTGCTTTGAGAAAAGAAAACCTTGTATAATGAAAAAAAGTAGAGGAGTGCTGATTGAGTTGTTTGTTTAAGGGATTTTTTTTTATTAACGCTAATAAGTTAAAATTATAAAAATATAGAACTATTGGAGTTATATTTGACTATATTTAAAGAGAAATAAATGTGTTTTATTTGGAATAGAACATGGGGGGGTTCGTAAAGTACATACCTGGCTGAACTGTTCTAATAATGGCATGTAGGTACTATATTTACCTGGATATTTACCTATTTTCTAACTCAAGCTAAAGATGGCATTTCAGGTATTTTACTCAACGACGGAAAAATCGAAATGGCTACAGCTTTCTTCGCAAACTGTTCATATCTGAAGAAAACTTATATATTTTAGTACCGTCGCAGACACTAGATGTCGCATACGTATTCTGCGACGTTTAAGGGTAGATAATTTGGGTGCAGATTGTATGACTAGGTATATACGGGGTGTTCGTTATAAAACTTCATCTAGCAGGATATGAAATTTTGACAGAAAAGGATGACATAATCAAAATAAATAGACTTTTGTTTCTCCATCCTTTTCTTTTGACGTTTCATAGCCAACTAGATGAAGTTTTATAATGAACACCCCGTATAGATGACGCTAATACTAAAAAGCAGGTGCTATTTTAACATTCCAAAATCTCAATATTTTAATGTAAAACAAAGATGGCAGTTGTGGCTATCCACAACTTTTTAGCAATTTTGAAATTTTTTTTAAATATTGCAGAAACCAGACACTATTCAGTAATTTTTCGTAAACTAATATTTCAACACTGCAAGCCACCCTCATTCCACCAAAATTACGGGTTCCACCACCTGCAACTAGATGTAGCTTAACGCTTTTTTCGTGACAATCGCTCACCGCTGTTCTGGAACGACATTTGTGTTCAAATAGCTTTCAGGTCAAGTCAGGTAAAGAGGAAGTCCGCATCTTCAGGTGGGTTCTAGGGGTGCTGGACGTCTGAACAAAGAAAAATGGTACATGAAGGCCACCGAATATTAACTACCGATCGATCGATCGATAGTTCATATTCGGTGAGATGGCGGGCTGACGGTACAGTAAACACCTACTCTCTGGAGAGACTTTGGCTTATTTTCCAATACTTATTATTTTTTTTTACACTCACTTTGTCACATAAGTGTTTTGTTACTTTGAATCTGTCTTTTTTCTGCACTATTTGTATTTTTGTTTGAATCTGAGTAAGTTCAACCTCGTATTCCTGTTCAAAATGATGTTTTTTTAAACAGCTTACCTTAGATGTGTATTTTGTGTTAGATTTAGCTGCAAACAATGAAAAAAAAAACACTAGAGCTGACAAAAATAAAGTTTTAGTAGAGCTCAACCAGCACAAGCTACAGATGGAAACATACTGTATTTTACTAATATACCATTGTCTACATATACCTAGTCAGACATTTTAAATAACTTAATTTCTCCAAGGTTTCTATTTAGCTAAAACTATAATAGATGTTGCTCGAAGATCGAATACCAAGATATTTCAAAATTTCAGGAATCAAGACATTTTATTGCAGCACTGAGTACCATCATCTCTACCTGCCTGTTGTGTCTGTGTGATAAGATAAAGTAAACATAATTTGCGAATGTCGAAACTGCCTTTGCGATTTTCTTGACGGAATTTTAGTGTGTGAATCATTTTTCTTTCGACAATACAGGACCGTAGTTTGACTTTCTGTTTTTGTGCCTTCTCGTTAGATTTGTTTTTGTTAATGGTTTGAGCTATTGATAATTGGACTAAACCTTCGTGTTAGTGAAAAAGTGTATGTAGTAGATGAAAAAAGTTAGCGTAAAGTCTAGGGCGTGTTTTAATGGATAAGAATTTTACACATTACAGCTCGACTATCTTCACTCACTGAAAAAGGTATGCACAATTTTAACAACTTAAAGATATAGTTTGTCGAATTTTGTCTTCTTTTATGTGGTTTTGTTTTTCAGTTTATATTATTCAGGCTAATTTACATTGTGGAGATGTACATCATAATAATGCTAACTAATTTGTAATGTTTTAGCCCTGATGAAGATCCAATAAAGGATCGAAACGTTGGTAATTTCGAAAGTGTGAAGTGCAATTTTCCAATCCTACACCCGCAATACTTTCTACACATTTATAGTTTTTGTTTTTTTTTTAATATTTTTATTTTACGTGAATTTTCTTATTAACGTTCACACGGAGAATACTTTGGGCAAACTTAAAAGTACAGTTGTGGACTGATGACACTGAAATCAGTATAAAGGGAATAACTTGTTGTAACAAAAAGTTATAACCAACAAATGTCACTAATGACAACGAAAGTCGAGCCTCGAGCGTAATATAAAATACAGTTTCCCTACTTCCCACTGCTAAACTTTGTTTCAAAACTAAAGTCTACCTCAGGGCAAAGACTGATTCCCATTTCCTCGAAAACTGTGCATAGGAACACTTTTAGATTTGGAATATGGTTAGAGGAACAGCCAAGCTACCAGAAACAGGAAAAAGTAGAACTTAAACAACCGTCGTTTATTAATTATAACACTTTATTTATAATTTTTGAACTGACACTTAAAAGCGATTTGCTCGAAAACTATGCATAGGAACACTTTTAGATTTGGAACATGGTCAGAAGAACAGCCAAGCTAACAGAAACAGGAAAAAGTAGAACTTAAACAACCGTCGTTTATTTATTACTACACTTTGTTTATAATTTTTTAACTGACGCTTAAAAGCGATTTGCTCGAAAACTGTGCATAGGAACACTTTTAGATTTGGAACATGGTCAGAGGAACAGCCAGGCTACCAGAAACAGAAAACAGTAGAACTTAAACGATCGTCGTTTATTTGCTATAACACTTTGTTTATATTTGTGAACTGACAGCAGCCATTTGCTCCGAAACTGTGCACACGAACACTTTTAGGTTTGGAATATAGTTAGAAGAACACCGAAGCTACCAGAAACAGGAAACAGTAGAACTTAAACGAGCGTCGGTTATTTGTTTTTAACACTTTTTTTATATTTGTTGAACTGACACTTAAAAGCGATTTGCTCGAAAACTGTGCATATGAACACTTTTAGATTTGGAATACGGTTAGAGGAACAGCGAAGCTTCCAGAAATAGGAAACAGTAAACCCTAAACGACCGTCCTTTATTTGTTATAATTTTTTGTTTATATTTGTTGAACTGACACTTGAAACTCATTTCCTTGAAAACTGCGCATAGGAACACTTTTAGATGTGGAAAGTGGTTAGAGGGACAGTCAAGCTGCAAGAAACAGGAAACGGTAGAGCCTAAACCACCGTCGTTTATTTGTTATAATACTTTGTTAATATTTGATGGATGTTTGTTGAAGGCCATTTACTCGAATACTTATAAGTAGCTGCCCTCCTCATGATATCATTCTAAGAATATAAATACAAAAATAAAAGGGATAGTTCCGCCAAAATGGCTGCTAAAATTTGGCTGCCAAATTCACATCAGTTCGTTTTAGCTGGTATAAACCTTTGCCCTTTGCCCTTTGCCCGAGGGGTGTGACAGGAGTAATTTTTGGTTTACTTTTGATGAAAAACTAATGCACAATTACAAAAATTATCAATCAAATTATATAATTACCGCTCCAATTATCATTATTTTCCAAAATTATTTAAACAGTACACAAATTATTAAAATTATACATAAAAATTGCATATAAAATTACAAAAATTTGAAAAATTATCTGCTAATTCACCCAAAAACTCTCGAAATTACTTTATAAAAAATATTTGACAACTTGTAGTGGCCGATTTCATTAATTTTGAAAACAGTTTTATTTGGAGGAAAGAAGAAATAAACAAAGATTTGGTGTCGCCAAACCACGAAGCACAACATAAACAAAAACAATATTATAGTCGAATTTAGTAGTCGAATTATTAGGACCCAAAAAAAATAGTGAAGGTAACGCACGGTTGCAGAAAAGCATCAAAAATTAAACTAAAAATTAAAACAAAAATACCGAGTATCAAGAGTTGACGAAAAAAGGGGCTTAGTAGAAAACAAAGTAAAAAGAAAAGACTCTTCATGAACCAAAAAATTTAAACAAAATTGAAAAAACACATTTGAAATTATAAAAATATTGAATATAGAAAATTAATAATTAATTAATAATAAATTTATATAGGTACCTAAATAAAATAAAGAAATAATAAAAAAAAACTTAATGGGGTAAGAAAACAAAAGACTCACTTGGCAACCCAATGTGGAAAAGAAAGTTAGGACTTGAACATTTTCAGGAGCAAATAGTAGGAAATAAACGAATAAAAGAGCCATAAAAAAGTTACGTTTTTATAAAAATAAAAAAACTTTGAGAGGTTAAACTCACAAAAAATTCAAATGACGAAAGAATGTGGTAAATTAATTACCTATCAAGGCAATTAGAAATTGTTTTTTTCTCAAAAAAAACACCATACCATAGTTTTTAGAATATAACATACTGTACATTTCTTTCTTTTTGAGATTTGCCTTAAGTAAATTTTGTCGCCTAAAAAATGCAATTTTGAACGTTTAAAGTTTCATAAAATCGAAACAGTTGAACTTAATTTAATTTCTCAAAAAAAAATGTGATAAAACCACTTATTATATTTTTCAGTTAATTATGAAATCGAATATTTTCGAATATTTTTCATTTTCATACTAAAGAGTCTCAGAAAAAGTGGTCAAATATTACCTTTTTAGGAAGCGTCGGACATTTCTGGTCAAACGCAAAACAAAAGAAAAAAATTGCACGACTATGACAAAATCACTTATTATATTTTTTCAGTTAATAATAAGATCAAATATTTTTTATTTAACATTGATTTGGACAAAAATAAAATAACAGAAAAAAAAACTGATGAACTAGGATAGTAATAAAAGAACATTTTTTTTTTATACCTATGTCTTTTTAGCACATGTTGAGAAGATACGATAAAAATGTCAAAGTCAAATTTCCAATGCCTACTTGATGACAATAATAAGTGAATGGCTTATAAGGTACTATATTTACCAATTTTCTAACTCAAGCTAAAGATGGCACTTCAGGTATTCTACTCAACGACGAAAAAATCGATATGACTACAGCTTTCTTCGCAAACTCTTCATATCTGAAGAAAACATATTCCTGATTTTAGTACCGTCGCAGACACTAGATGTCGCATACGTATTCTGCGACGTTTGAGGGTAGAGAATTTCGGTGCAGATTGTATGACTAGGTATATACCGGGTGTCCAGCAGAACCCTGGACATAGGAGATTAACATGGGAAATCGGTTTTTATTTTTTTGCGCCTGTACAGTTGAATTAATTGAAAAACTTTTAAGAGTAAAGTTGTAGAGCGTATTCTCAGCTATCATCGTGTAATTTTTTCAATTCCCCAGTTTTGTTCGTTTTTTGGAAAAACACCTCGAAAAGTGCAAAAATTTGAATTTGGCGCTCACCCCCGCCATGCATGTGACATTTTATCGGTTCATTTTCGCTGCATAATCACGTTAATTACTACATGATAGTCTCTCAAAATAAATAAGAAAAGAAAATCGGCTCTGACTCTGACATAAGAAATTATTATGTTGGCTACACTGCACATGCATGGCGGGCGTGACGCGTCAAATTCGAATTCTTGCACCTTTCGAGGCGTTTTTCAAAAAAACCGCCAAAACTGAGGTATTGAAAAAATTACAAGATGATAGCTGACCATACGCTCTAAAACTTTACTCTTAAAAGTTTTTCAATCAAATCAACCGTACAGGCGCAAAAAAATTAAAACCGATTTCCCATGTTAATCTCCTATGTCCAGGGTTCTGCTGGACACCCGGTATAGATAATGCTAATACTAAAAAGCAGGTGCTATTTTAACATTCCACAGTCTTAATATTTTAATGTAAAACAAAGATGGCAGTTGTGAAACACATCCACAACTTTTTAGCAATGTTTACATTTTTGTTAAATATTTCGTAAACCAGTCACTACTCAGTAATTTTTCGTAAACTAAAATTTCAACACTGCAAACCACCCTCATTCCACCAAAATTACGAGTTGCAACTAGATGTAGCTTAACGCTTTTTTCGTGACAATGGCTCACCGCTATTCTGGATGGGGATTTGTGTTCAAATAGTTTTCAGGTCAAGTCAGCTAAAGAGGAAGTCAGCATCTTCAGGGTGGTTCTAGGGATACTGGACGTCTAAACAAAAAAAAATGAAATAGTCGGAACCTTGACGGTACAGTAAACCTACCTACTCTCTGCAGAAACTTTGGCTTCCTTTTTTGTTACTTGTTAACTACCTATTTTTTACAGTCACTTTGTCGCATAAGTATTCTGTGTCTTTGAATCTGTCGGAATCGAAAGTTCCACCTCTTATTTGAATTTCGCTTTCTTTAAACTGGTTTTGTGTTTATTGTTAGATTTAGATGTGTGTGATGTGACAGAGCTGACAAAAATAAAGTTTTATTGCAAATCAACCACCACACCAAACTATAGATCAAAACATTCTATATTTTACTACTTAAAACTAAAAAGCAGCTGCTATTCCAAGAATTCTAATTTTAATGTAAAACACAGAGAAAACTCTAAATTAGTGCCATGGTTAGTTCATTCTGCCTTCATTCTGTAAGTTGTATGTATAGTTGAATGGTCCTCTCTGGTCATGTGAACAGAAAACCAGTAAAAAATGAATACTTACGTATGTCACATATCTTTATTGAGAAACATACATTTAGAGACACTTAAGGTGGGTTTATAAATGTTTTGAAATAAAAATGTTACTTTTTAAAAAAACTTTGGGCGATTCCTAAAGAAGTTTATAAGCTCGAATTATCGGAAAACTGAAAATCCCTATAGAGTTTTTAGTGTAGAATCCAGTGGCGTCTTAATTTTGTATATTTGTTTGTTTTTAGTTATCAAATAAAATTTCACATTTTTAAATGGGTCACTCAAGCGGACCTCCTTTACTTATATATTTTAATAACATTTTATTAGGGGTGTTTAGTGTTTTCAGTACGATGGGGCGAATATAGATTATTGAATAATTACAGACTGACACTGAAAAAAGTGCAATGTATCGTGACAGAGCAACTCAACATAATAAAAAAAGTTTGTTGAAATTGTCATCAAAATTCAGAACAAAATTTATTTTGTTTTCCAAATACAGATTCAAATTTTAGGAACAAATTATACACTTTTTATTTCTCCAAGTAACTTAAAAATGTATAAAAGTAAATGTTGCAATATGTAGCAGTGGCTACAGGTACATTCATTTCAATAAAAATGTGTTTAATTAAACCAGTGGCATGTGTATGAATGTGGCTCTAAATTCTTTTTGAAAAACAAAAATCTATTTTGATTTTCCCATCTAACTAGAAGCTAAAAAGTTCACTTCAGTTTTTTTTGTAAATTGCTTTGTTTTTCAGCAAAATAATAACAATTTTTATGCACAGCATTGAAAAAAAATTGAAAGGATTTGTTTAAAATAACTAATACTAATAGAAGAATTAAAAAGAGCAGTTTTCAGTGTTTTTTTGCAAACAACGTTTCGATATCAAGTGTTATAAACTGAAATATTTCGTTTAAATATCGTGTATCCTGTATTTTAAAAACAAAAGGAATTGCCAAAATTGTCCAAGAATTCAAATTAGAGTTTTTGAAAAAATTCCTTGGTTAGGATCGGGACCGAATCGGTTAAAAACTCGGTTAAAAATGACTTAAAGCGAGGCTCAAAGCATTTAAAGATGCAAATTTGTAGTTTGTAAAAAAAACGGTGTACGATTAGGGCTCAGATTAGGGCCAAAATTGTTGATTTTTGTAGTTGGTATAGACGGATCAAAGTATGTAAAATTTAACTAAAAATACAACAAAATGAAAAATTAGTGCTTTTCTAGAAAGTCAGGTTAGGATTAGAGCAAAAAAAACAAAAATTTACTTACTTCTGTAAAAATTACAAATTTGGAGTTTTTGGAAGAATTCAGATTATGATTAGGTTCAAAAGTGGTTAAAAAGCAAAACTCATTTCATTATTCTGATTTATTGGTTCTGGTATATTTAAATTACACTGTTGGTCCATAGTCATTGAAATTTGACTTTTAAGATTAATACGAGAATCGGTAATAAATTACTCCAAACAATTAACAAAAAAGATTGGTATTGTTCGGGAACTCAAGTTAATAATAAAGCAAAAATTAGTGAAAACATTACTCCAAAGATGTAAAAATACAAATTTCGGATGCATGTTGAAACGTTAAAAACGAGGGGTGTGACATAAGCAAGGCAACAGGGACACCTCCTAACATTACCAAAATTATTTATAATAATTTTCAGTAATTATAATAACTTTTGAGTTAAAATTATAATTTCTAAATATTTATAATAATTTTTCAATTCACTTTTAAATTGTATGTTTTTTTTTTTATTTTGGAAGTAGTATTGGTAATTTATTATAATTCAGAATGGGTAATTTTTAAATAATTTTAGACCTAATTCTACACTGCTTTCAAAAATTTGTTAATTTGCATTTTTGGAAGCTTTAACTCACTTTTTGGCTAATTGAATCTATTAGCACGTAAACTCAAGTAACTGAAACTTTCCAAATAACTTGAAATTTTTATTTTTACACACTTCAAGTCAATTTTAACGACTTTTTTTGACTGACCTCAAAAAACCATAAATTTTTATTTTCGGACGCATTTAGTAAATTTTTGTTTATTTTGGCCCAAAATTAATTTTGTCAAAAAAAAAACAAATTAGAAGATTTAAATAGGTTTTGCCTGTTTTAAGTAGTCCTAAAATAGACTACAATTTCTTCAAAAACATAAGAAGTCTTCATTCTTAGACAATGTTAGTAATTTTAATTAATTTTAGATCTAATTGTATACTGCGTATTTAAAAAAAAAATCAAATTTGCATTTTTAGACGCTTTAACTAATTTTTTAGCGATTTGGTTCTATTAGTACGTATCCTACGTTTTTCAAAAAAATTCAAATTTTATTTTTACAGACTTTGACTTAATTTTAACGATTTTTCGAGCTGACTTTCTCGAAAAACATTAAATTTTCCGAGAAATTTTCAGTTTGGAACGTTCACTTATTTTCGTCCAAAAATTTGCAACCGACAACAAATTTGAAAAATTTCTCCACAAACATAAAAATTTACATTTTTATGTTTGTTTTTAATTAATTTTAGATCTAATTATATTTCTAAAAAAAAATTCAAATTTGCATTTTTAGACGCTTTAACTAATTTTTTAGCAAATTGCTTCTATTAGTACGTATCCTGAGTTTTTCAAAAAACTTCAAATTTTATTTTTAAGTACACGCTTTGGCTCAATTTTAACGATTTTTTGAGCTGACTTTTTCAAAAAACATGAAATTTTCAGTTTGGAACGCCTTTAGTAAAAGTTCACTTATTTTCGTCCAAAAATTAATATTACCATCGACAAGAAATTTGAAAAATTTCTTCACAAACATAAAAAAATTCCATTTTTAGACGATGTTGGTAATTTTAATTAATTTTAGATCTAATTATATTTCTAAAAAAAAAATCAAATTTGCATTTTTAGACGCTTTAACTCATTTTTTAGCAATTTGCTTCTATTAGTACGTATCCTGAGTTTTTCAAAAAACTTCAAATTTTATTTTTAAGTACACGCTTTGGCTCAATTTTAACGATTTTTTGAGCTGACTTTCTCGAAAAACATGAAATTTTCAGTTTGGAACGCCTTTAGTAAAACTTCACTTATTTTCGTCCAAAAATTAATATTACCATCGACAAGAAATTTGCAAAATTTCTTCACAAACATAAAAAATTTCCATTTTTAGACGATATTGGTAATTTTAATTAATTTTAGATCTAATTATATTTCTAAAAAAAAAATCAAATTTGCATTTTTAGACGCTTTAACTCATTTTTTAGCAATTTGCTTCTATTAGTACGTATCCTGAGTTTTTCAAAAAACTTCAAATTTTATTTTTAAGTACACGCTTTGGCTCAATTTTAACGATTTTTTGAGCTGACTTTCTCGAAAAACAGGAAATTTTCAGTTTGGAACGCCTTTAGTAAAACTTCACTTATTTTCGTCCAAAAATTAATATTACCATCGACAAGAAATTTGCAAAATTTCTTCACAAACATAAAAAATTTCCATTTTTAGACGATATTGGTAATTTTAATTAATTTTAGATCTAATTATATTTCTAAAAAAAAATTCAAATTTGCATTTTTAGACGCTTTAACTCATTTTTTAGCAATTTGCTTCTATTAGTACGTATCCTGAGTTTTTCAAAAAACTTCAAATTTTATTTTTAAGTACACGCTTTGGCTCAATTTTAACGATTTTTTGAGCTGACTTTCTCGAAAAACATGAAATTTTCAGTTTGGAACGCCTTTAGTAAAACTTCACTTATTTTCGTCCAAAAATTAATATTACCATCGACAAGAAATTTGCAATATTTCTTCACAAACATAAAAAATTTCCATTTTTAGACGATATTGGTAATTTTAATTAATTTTAGATCTAATTATATTTCTAAAAAAAAATTCAAATTTGCATTTTTAGACGCTTTAACTCATTTTTTAGCAATTTGCTTCTATTAGTACGTATCCTGAGTTTTTCAAAAAACTTCAAATTTTATTTTTAAGTACACGCTTTGGCTCAATTTTAACGATTTTTTGAGCTGACTTTCTCGAAAAACATGAAATTTTCAGTTTGGAACGCCTTTAGTAAAAGTTCACTTATTTTCGTCCAAAAATTAATATTACCATCGACAAGAAATTTGAAAAATTTCTTCACAAACATAAAAAATTTCCATTTTTAGACGATGCTGGTAATTTTAATTAATTTTAGATCTAATTATATTTCTAAAAAAAAATTCAAATTTGCATTTTTAGACGCTTTAACTCATTTCTTAGCAATTTGCTACTCTTGGTAGGTACGTAACCTGAGTTTTTCAAAAAACTTCAAATTTATTTTTAAGTACACACTTTGGCTCAATTTTAGCGATTTTTTGAGCTGACTTTCTCGAAAATTATTAAATTTTCAGTTTGGGACGCCTTTAGTAAAATTTCACTTATTTTCGTCCAAAAATTAATTTTACCACCGACAACAATTTTGAAAACTTTTTTCACAAATATAAAAATTTCCATTCTTACACGATGTTGGTAATTTTAATTAATTTTAGATCTAATAATATTTCTCAAAAAAAATCAAATTTTCGTTTTCAGGCGCTTTAACTAATTTTTTAGCAGTTTGCTTCTCTTGGTGCGTATCCTGAGCTTTTCAAAAAACTTAAAATTTTATTTTTAAGTACCTACACGCTTTGGCTCAATTTTAACGATTTTTTGAGCTGACTTTCTCAAAAAACATTAAATTTTCAGTTTGGGAAGTCTTAGTAAAATTTCACTAATTTTTGTCCAAAAATAAAGTTTACTACCCATAACAAATTTGAAAAATTTCTCCACAAACATAAACATTTCCATTCTTAGACAATGTTGGTAATTTTAATTAATTGTAGATCTAATTATATTTAAAAAAAAATAAAATTTGCATTTTTAGACGCTTTAAGTAATTTTTTAGCAATTTGCTTCTTTTGGTACGTATCCTGAGTTTATCAAAAAACTTCAAATTTTATTTTTAAGTACATGCTTTGGCTCAATTTTAACGATTTTTTGAGCTGATGTCGAAAAACACTAATTTTACCTGGTTGCGTTCTAAACTAGAATTTCTCTAAAAACATCAAAAATTGCATTTTGTTCACGATGTGGGTAATTTTTAAATAATTTTAGACCTAATTCTACACTGGATTTTTCAAAAATTTTTAGTTTGCATTTGTAGAGGCTTTAACTCACTGTTTGGCTATTTGCCTCTATTTGCACGTAACTGAAGCTTTTCAAATAACTTAAAATTTTTATTTTTACACGCTTCGAGTCAATTTTAATAATTTTATTTGGCTGACTTCCTCGAAAAACATTTTTTTTTTTTTTAGTTTTGGAGGCAGTAAAATTCCATTTATTTTACTCCACAAATTCATTTTACCATCAACAACAAATTTGAATACCGATTTAAATTAAGTTTGCCTAATTTTGTCTTAAAATAGAATTTCCTCAAAAACATAAAAATTTCCATTCTTAGACGATGATGGTAATTTTAATTAATTTTAGATCTAATTATATTTAAAAAAAATCAAATTTGCATTTTTAGACGCCTTAACAAATTTTTTTAGCAATTTGGTTCTATTAGTACGTTCCCTGAGTTTTTAAAAAAACTTCAAATTTTATTTTTAGGCTATAGGCTTTGACTCAATTTTAACGATTTTTTGAACTGAATTCCTCGAAAAACATTAAATTTTCAGTTTGGGACGTCTTTAGTAACATTTCATTTATTTTCGTCAAAAAATTAATTTTACCACCAACAACAAATTTGAAAAAATTTTCCAAAAACATAAAAATTTCCATTCTAAGACGATGTTGTTAATTTTAATTAATTTTAGATCTAATTATATTTCTAAAAAAAATTCAAATTTGCATTTTTAGACTCTAACTCATTTTTTAGCAATTTGCTTCTATTAGTAGGTACGTAGGTATCCCGAGACGTATCCTGAGTTTTTCAAAAAACTTCAAAATTTATTTTTACACGCTTTGACTCAAGTTTAACAATTTTTGCGGCTGACTTCCTCGAAAAACACTAAATTTTCAGTTTAGGGCGTCTTTAGTAAAATTCGAGGTAAAATTTCACTTATTTTTGTCCAAAAATTAATTTTACCACCAACAACAAATTATGAAGAATTTCTCCAAAAACATAAAAATTTCCATTCTGAGACGATGTTGGTAATTTTAATTAATTTTAGATCTTATTATATTTCTCAAAAAATTTCAAATTTGCATTTTTAGACACTTTAACTCATTTTTTAGCAATTTGCTTCTATTAGTACCTATATATCCGGAGTTTTTCACAAAACCTCAAATTTTATTACACACTTTGACTCAATTTTAACGATTTTTTGGGCTCAGTTCCTCAAAAAACACTAAATTTTCAGTTTGGGACGTCTTTAGTAAAATTTCACTTATTCTCATCCAAAAGTTAATTTTACCATCAACAACAAATTTCAAGAATTCCTCCAAAAACAGAAACATTTCCATTCTTAGACGATGTTGATAATTTTAATTAATTTTAAATCTAATTATATTTCTAAAAAATTTAAAATTTGCATTTTTAGACGCTTTAACTCATTTTTTAGCAATTTGCTTCTATTAGTAGGTACATATCATGAGTTTTTCACAAAAAATCAAGTTTTATTTTCACACGCTTTGACTCAATTTTAACGATCTTTCGGCTGACTTTCTCGAAAAACATTAAATTTTCAGTTTGGGACGTCTTTAATAAAATTTCACTTATTTTCGTTCAAAAATTAATTTTTCCACCGACATCAAATTTGAAGAATTTCTCCAAAAACAAAAAAATTTCCATTCTTAGACGATGTTGGTAATTTTAATTAATTTTAGATCTAATCATATTTCTCAAAAAAATTAAAATTAGCATTTTTAGACGTTTTAACTCATTTTTTAGCAATTTGCTTCTGATAGTACGTATGTATCCTGAGTTTTTCACAAAAATTCAAATTTTATTTTTACACGCTTTGACTTAATTTTAACGATTGTTTGGGCTGATTTCCTGGAAAAACATTAAATTTTCAGTTTGGGACGTCTTTAGTGAAATTGTGAAATTTTACTTATTTTTGTCCAAAAATTAATTTTACCACCAACAACAAATTTGAAGAATATCTCCAAAAATATAAAAAATTCCATTCTTAGACGATGTTGGTAATTTTAATTAGGTAATTCTAGATCTAATCATGTTTCTCAAAAATTTTCAAATTAGTATTTTTAGACGTTTCAGGTCATTTTTTAGCAATTTGCTTCTATTAGTACGTATCCTGAGTTGTTCAAAAAATTTCAATTTTTTTTTTACACGCTTTAACTCAATTTTAACGATTCTTTGAGGTGACTTCCTCAAAAAACATTAAATTTTCAGTTTGGGACGTCTTTAGTAAAATTTCACTTAATTTCGTCCAAAAATTAATTTTACCACCAACACCAAATTTGAAGATTTAAACTAATTTTACCTGATTGCGTTCTAAAATAGAATTTCCCTAAAAACATCAAAAATTCCATTTTGTTCACGATGTGAGTAATTTTTAAATAATATTACACTTAATTCTACCCTGGATTTTTTCAAAAATTTTTAATTTGCCTTTTTAGATGCTTTAAATCACTGTTTGGCTATTCGACTCTATTAGCATTAGCACTTAACTCAAGCTTTTCAAATAACTTAATATTTTTATTTTTACACGCTTCGTGTCAATTTTAATGATTGTTTGGGCTGACTTTTTTAAAAACTATTTTTTTTATTTTGGACGTCATTAGTAAAATTTCATTTATTTTCGTCGGTCGACTTTCAGGCACACAAAAGAAAAATCTCTTTAGAGGTTAATTTCATTCGAATTGAGTTTGCTACGTTCTTAGAGGATTGCAAACGTGCGATTCCGATTAGAAACAGCAAACAAAATTTTTTGAAATTTTTTTGATAATGTCCACAAGGAGTACTGTGACTTTTTCCTCAATTCTCAACTTTGACCGCCTGTAACTTGAGAAGGCCTGAACCCATTGGAGTCAATCCAACTGTTTTTTTCCTTTTCTTCTAGAGATATAGAGAATTTCAAGAATGAAAGAATTTCATGAAAAAGAATGTCATGCCTAATTTTATATAAGAAAGTTGTTAATGAATGCGCAAAATTGAGACAATTTGTATAGGTATACAAAAATAAAATAATTAAAAACTATTTACCAAATTATGAAATTTTAGTACTTGAATTTTTTTCATGACACAGTTTTCGAGGTAGGAGGTCATCTCTCGATGGCCACCCTGTACTTACTTATAGCCTTAACCGCCCTCAACCCACTCCATTTATCGCCCTACAATGGGATAAATGGAGTGTGCCATGGCCTTGTTGCCTAAACGTGTCTGCAATGTTGTCAAATTTTATTTATTCAATGCGTTCTTGGACGTGATAATAGATAACTTTTCTAATTTTAAAAGTAATTTTTTAAATTTTAGTGTTAATTTTTGTAATTTTGGTAATTTCTGTACTGCTTAGATAATTTTAGAAAATAACGGTAATTGGAGCAGTAATTATATAATTTTAATGAAACTTTTTGTAATTGTAAATTACTTTTTCATCCAAGGTACACTGAAAATTACCCGTGTCACACAATGAATCACACAGTGAATCAGAAAAAAGCTGCCTTTCACGGTTTCGAGAAAATTTATAAAAAATTGCAAAATGTGTACCTTATTTTTGGGCCATCCGTGCTTAGTTACTATTCAAGGCAGACATTCAAAAATGGGCTCTATGTGTAGCTCTGTTCTTCTACTTCCTTAGCTCTTCTTATAGATTTTCGGACAAATCTTCATTGAAACGAGATATCAGGTCTTGAAGGCCACAATGCACGGTATTGAACTCAAAATTTAGGTTTTGGGCCGGTTGAGAGCCCCATATGCTTAACATAGAAAAAACAACTTTTCCTTTATCAATCAATAGTAATCAATTTTATTTGTTGGTTCTAGTAGTTTTATGATAAATAGGGCATATTTAGATAGTATGGAGTGTCTCAAAAAATGTAACATAGAATTTTTGGATTTTACCATGTAAATCCATATCTAATTCGAGTAGTTTGATGGTAGAATCTAGTGTAACTTAAGTGGAATTTAGTGATATTTAATGTAATTTTAGTGAAAACATTTTATGAAGTGATTTCCCCATCAGTATTGGACTTGATCAAACTAGTGCGCCACCCTGTATCTCTAATCAAACATGATCTCAAAGTTTTGTTTTGATATTTTGGTTGGTTGGTCGGCCACACGTTCGGCCATATTGCCTTAAGGAGCACACATGTCAAATTACGTAATTATGGAACGGCCAATAGGATTGTACCCCAAATATATTTTACCTGTATATCATAGATGCTCTGTTTTTTTACATTTTTACCCTCTAACCAACGTTGTAACGTAGACTATAGGTACAAATATTTAGCAAAGTGTTTCTGAAACTTTTTAACCGTTGAGAATCAAGTTAGCTTAGTTATTTACTATGGGAAGGTCGAGTATTTCAACAACCGGTCCTTGCTACAGAAGCTACAGTGCTCGGGGTATAAAAAATGGCGAAAAACTACCTGCAACCTACTAGTTAGTTACCTTTAAAACTTTCTGGAATCGAATCATCTCCTAGTGGCACAAACCGCACAAATCCGAAGAAAACTCAGTGTAAATAGTTTGTGGTAAAGTCCGCGTATACACACAAATAAACCCGATCAATAACTGTTAATATTTATCGGAAAATATTAAACGAACGGCCGACATCGCCATTACGAGTCGTCGCGTCACCTGCACTGCGCGATTGTTTGAGTGTTGTCATGGCGACGGCGAGACCCAGTTGCATTGTGGGAAAATGTTAATAGGCGTTTGCCAGTGACTTTGTTTTAATAGACACCACTATGATGGCGATAAAATTTGTTGCCAAAGAATCAACAACGTAATTTGTTTAGCGTGTCTCTTGTGTTATAAAGAAACTCTAATATTTTATTTTTGTCATGACATGTAATGTAGACAGAGATGGATAGAAGAAAGAAATGTTGGACGTTTTAGAAACTTCTTCAGAAAATCAGCTTTTGCAGTCTTTTGTTTCGCGGTTGCCAATAGTAAGCAAACCGAGCGGGTGTTCTCTTTCTCTTTCTCTCGTTTCATAAATAAAAGCCCACGTAGGTAACATGACTTTGGATGCAAAAATGTCGTTTTTTCTTAGTTTGTCACTTTGAATAGAAGTAGATAATGCAATCCGCGCGCGTAATTCTCCGCTAAACCAGTCGTTTCGTTGGCTATGTGTTTTTTTTGCAATAAACTGTATTTTGCAAGACTTTAATATTATAAATAATTGTGTTGTTTACAATGGTGGGATGTGCAACATATGGTTGGAAAAGCAGCGGCTATAGAAAGGAGCCTGGAGTTACGTTTCACAGGTAAACAGATAATGGCGTTTTTCAGCAACAATTAAATTATCTCAAATAACTCTAAAACCAGGTATTTTATATCCAAATCTTCGAAATACGATTTAGTATATACCGCAGTGAAGTCAATAATGGCTCTTTTGGGAAATATTTTTCTAATCCTGTAACTTGTAGACAGTTTTTTATTTAAATTTTTGAGCAGTTTTTCCAGTGGCGTAGGAGATGTAATCCCAGAGGGTTATCAACGACTATTAATTCACAATTATTTTTATTTATTTAATAGAAAGTAGATGTTTGCTAATAATATTACGCATAATATTACTAATGTTACAAATAATAATTTAGTTTCATTATTATTTTTAATAAAATATCTTCGTATGTGCTACAATACCAATGCCACTTCACTGGTATTTTCACACTTGACAGATTGGAGCAAACTGGTAACAGACGCCGGCGTCGTATCCTAATTCCTCTGTTTACCTATTCTAAGGTTACAGTACATCAATTGATGAATCACGATTTCTAATTAGTTGACGTAAGATGTCAGGTGACGTCACTTCTGACGGATATCACCGCCATTTTTTAGTTGCCCACTTTGAACTCGATGATAGAGTTAGTACTTACTTACTAACCTGACAGGGGAGGAAATGAAAAGTGCGAATTTTATCGTGAGTTGAAACCAGATCTTGGCTACGCCGTTCTGATTGGCGCAAATCCGTATTTGACACTTTTAAACTCCGTTTTTGAATTAATATAATTTTTTTGAAATATTTTATGGTTATTGCTTTTATTAATTGTTTTTAATTTCTTAATGAGCCTCTATATATTTGTTTCTCAAATTGTCTTTTTTTCGTATTTTTTATTCCTTGTTTGTTGCGATAACTCGAAAAAAATTATAATTTTATTTATAACAAAGTTTTTAACTGTTGTTATTTGTTTACTTCTTTTCTCATTATTTTGTATTCTTCGAACTCTTTGTGTTCCGCTCATTTAATTTGGTTTCATTTTGCAATTTTTTATGTTTGATACTTTAATTTATTTTCTTAATTAGTTTCTTAATTAATTATTTAAACTATTCTAATTTTTTAATCTTTAAGAAATTAATAGAAAACGAGAAATAAAAATTAAAAGAATTTATTTTTTTAAAGAAATGTGACGAAGATTCTCTCTTTGTAATCCAGGAGTTTTTTATACCTACTTTACTTTAGTCAATCTATCAAAAAGATTTTTTTTTTTTATTAATATTGTTCTTTTACTTTTCAAATCTGATTCCTATTTTGATTACTTCTCACGTTTCGTTAAATTGTTTTTTTTTAATATATTTTTTTTTGCAAAATGGCTCAATAGGAGGGCTGTTCTCCTTTTTAGTGGAGCAAATCCAACAATTTTTTAATATTTTAGTCCGTTTTTTTATATTCAATTTAAAATTTCTCTATTAATATGGTTCTTTTACTATTCAAATCTGATTCCTATTTTGATTACTTCTCACGTTTCGTTAAATTGTTTTTTTTTAATGGATCTCAATTGCAATTTGCGTTGTTTTCATTCTTTATAAGTAATTTTGACACAAGCTTAAACTTTTTCAACGAGTGAACCCTTGCAATGTAAATTTATTTCTATTGAGACAGCTTTGTCCCAAAACTGTGTTTTTTTACGATTAATAAGGTCTAAAACAAGTTCCAAATCAATTTTTTTTGAAAAAAATAAAAATTGTAGACTGAAATAAACCTTATTTAGCAATTTTTTTTTAACTTAGAAATATTTTAGATTTATGCCCTAGTTTTTAATATAGGGTTTTTATTTCTTACTATTCTTTTTTGTTCATATTTTCCTAATCTCATTCTTTAACATGATTCGTTTAAATTTGCATTTTTTCATATTTTTTTTTATTGATCTAAATTGGACTTTTTATTTTTTCGAGGTAATTTTGACACAAAAAGCGAACTTTTTCTACGTTTAAACAATTGTAATGTAAGATGAAACAATTTTGGTCCAAAACTGAGTATTTTTCAATAATAATACGTAGTTTTCAAGTTTTTATATTGTTTCGGTCCGATATAGCTTTACGAGTTAAAAATCGATTTTTATTAGAAAATTTTGGTCCGAAAAGGAAACTCATTCAGCAAATTTTTAAAGTTGCAGATGATATTGTCCTACAATTAGAAATTATTTAAATCTGTGTCTTTTGCTACTATTTGCATTTTTTCCATACGTTTCTGATTATTCCAGATTTTTTTAACTTTTGGATCTTTTTGTCGATTTTTTCTTAAATTATTTATTACTTACTGTTCTTTTATTGTTCTTATTTATTAATATTATTTCTATTGAGACAGCTTTGTCC
This sequence comes from Taphrorychus bicolor, assembly GCA_951812265.1. Taxonomy (NCBI): domain Eukaryota; kingdom Metazoa; phylum Arthropoda; class Insecta; order Coleoptera; family Curculionidae; genus Taphrorychus; species Taphrorychus bicolor. Next base: position 18,755,318 of record OX638303.1, read on the forward strand.
CAAAACTGTGTTTTTTTACGATTAATAGGTCCCGATTTTTATTTTTTTTTGTACGGAATTGGCCCTAAACAGAAGGTCTAAAACAAGTTCCAATTTTTTTGAAAAAAATAAAAATTGTAGACTGAAATAAACCTTATTTAGAATTTTTTTTTTAACTTAGAAATATTTTAGATTTATGCCCTAGTTTTTAATTTAGGTTTTTTTATTTCTTACTATTCTTTTTTTGTTCATATTTTTCTAATCTCATTCTTTAACATGATTCGTTTAAATTTGCATTTTTTCATATTTTTTTTTATTGATCTAAATTGGACTTTTTATTTTTTCGAGGTAATTTTGACACAAAAAGCGAGCTTTTTCTACGTTTAAACAATTGTAATGTAAGATGAAACAATTTTGGTCCAAAACTGAGTATTTTTCAATAATAATACGTAGTTTTCAAGTTTTTATATTGTTTCGGTCCGATATAGCTTTACGAGCTAAAAATCGATTTTTATTAGAAAATTTTGGTCCGAAAAGGAAACTCATTTAGCAAATTTTTAAAGTTGCAGATGATTTTGACCTACAATTAGAAATTATTTAAATCTGTGTCTTTTGCTACTATTTGCATTTTTTTCCATTCGTTTCTGATTATTCCAGATTTTGTTAACTTTTGCATCTTTTTGTCGATTTTTTCTTAAATTATTTATTACTTACTGTTCTTTTATTGTTCTTATTTATTAATATTATTTCTATTGAGACAGCTTTGTCCCAAAACTGTGTTTTTTTTACAATTAATAGGTCCCGATTTTTATTTTTTTTTGTACGGAATTGGCCCTAAACAGAATGTCTAAAACAAGTTCCAATTTTTTTGAAAAAAATAAAAATTGTAGACTGAAATAAACCTTATTTAGCATTTTTTTTTAACTTAGAAATATTTTAGATTTATGCCCTAGTTTTTAATTTAGGTTTTTTATTTCTTACTATTCTTTTTTGTTCATATTTTCCTAATCTCATTCTTTAACATGATTCGTTTAAATTTGCATCTTTTCATATTTTTTTTTTATTGATCTAAATTGACTTTTTATTTTTTCGAGGTAATTTTGACACAAAAAGCGAGCTTTTTCTACGTTTAAACAATTGTAATGTAAGATGAAACAATTTTGGTCCAAAACTGAGTATTTTTCAATAATAATACGTAGTTTTCAAGTTTTTATATTGTTTCGGTCCGATATAGCTTTACGAGTTAAAAATCGATTTTTATTAGAAAATTTTGGTCCGAAAAGGAAACTCATTTAGCAAATTTTTAAAGTTGCAGATGATTTTGACCTACAATTACAAATTATTTAAATCTGTGTCTTTTGCTACTATTTGCATTTTTTTCCATTCGTTTCTGATTATTCCAGATTTTGTTAACTTTTGCATCTTTTTGTCGATTTTTTCTTAAATTATTTATTACTTACTGTTCTTTTATTGTTCTTATTTATTAATATTATTTCTATTGAGACAGCTTTGTCCCAAAACTGTGTTTTTTTACGATTAATAGGTCCCCATTTTTATATTTTTTTTGTACGGAATTGGCCCTAAACAGAAGGTCTAAAACAAGTTCCCATTTTTTTGAAAAAAATAAAAATTGTAGACTGAAATAAACCTTATTTAGCATTTTTTTTTTAACTTAGAAATATTTTAGATTTATGCCCTAGTTTTTAATTTAGGTTTTTTATTTCTTACTATTCTTTTTTTGGTTCATATTTTCATAATCTCATTCTTTAACATGATTCCTTTAAATTTGCATTTTTTCATATTTTTTTTTATTGATCTAAATTGGACTTTTTATTTTTTCGAGGTAATTTTGACAAAAAAAGCGAGCTTTTTCTACGTTTAAACAATTGTAATGTAAGATGAAACAATTTTGGTCCAAAACTGAGTATTTTTCAATAATCAAGTTTTTATATTGTTTCGGTCCGATATAGCTTTACGAGCTAAAAATCGATTTTTATTAGAAAATTTTGGTCCGAAAAGGAAACTCATTTAGCAAATTTTTAAAGTTGCAGATGATTTTGACCTACAATTAGAAATTATTTAAATCTGTGTCTTTTGCTACTATTTGCATTTTTTTCCATACGTTTCTGATTATTTCAGATTTTTTTAACTTTTGGATCTTTTTGTCGATTTTTTCTTAAATTATTTATTACTTTCTGTTCCTTTATTGTTCTTATTTATTAATATTATTTCTATTGAGACAGCTTTGTCCCACAACTGTGTTTTTTTTTACGATTAATAGGTCCCGATTTTTATCTTTTTTTGTGCGGAATTGGCCCTAAACAGAAGGTCTAAAACAAGTTCCAAATAAATTTTTTTGAAAAAAATAAAAATTGTAGACTGAAATAAACCTTATTTAGCAATTTTTTTTAACTTAGAAATATTTTAGATTTATGCCCTAGTTTTTAATTTAGGTTTTTTATTTCTTACTATTCTTTTTTGTTCATATTTTCCTAATCTCATTCTTTAACATGATTCGTTTAAATTTGCATTTTTTCATATTTTTTTTTATTGATCTAAATTGAACTTTTTATTTTTTCGAGGTAATTTTGACACAAAAAGCGAGCTTTTTCTACGTTTAAACAATTGTAATGTAAGATGAAACAATTTTGGTCCAAAACTGAGTATTTTTCAATAATAATACGTAGTTTTCAAGTTTTTATATTGTTTCGGTCCGATATAGCTTTACGAGCTAAAAATCGATTTTTATTAGAAAATTTTGGTCCGAAAAGGAAACTCATTTAGCAAATTTTTAAAGTTGCAGATGATTTTGACCTACAATTAGAAATTATTTAAATCTGTGTCTTTTGCTACTATTTGCATTTTTTTCCATACGTTTCTGATTATTCCAGATTTTTTTAACTTTTGGATCTTTTTGTCGATTTTTTCTTAAATTATTTATTACTTACTGTTCTTTTATTGTTCTTATTTATTAATATTATTTCTATTGAGACAGCTTTGTCCCAAAACTGTGTTTTTTTTTACGATTAATAGGTCCCGATTTTTATTTTTTTTTGTGCGGAATTGGCCCTAAACAGAAGGTCTAAAACAAGTTCCAAATAAATTTTTTTGAAAAAAATAAAAATTGTAGACTGAAATAAACCTTATTTAGCATTTTTTTTTAACTTAGAAATATTTTAGATTTATGCCCTAGTTTTTAATTTAGGTTTTTTATTTCTTACTATTCTTTTTTGTTCATATTTTTCTAATCTCATTCTTTAACACGATTCGTTTAAATTTGCATTTTTTCATATTTTTTTTTATTGATCTAAATTGGACTTTTTATTTTTTCGAGGTAATTTTGACACAAAAAGCGAGCTTTTTCTACGTTTAAACAATTGTAATGTAAGATGAAACAATTTTGGTCCAAAACTGAGTATTTTTCAATAATAATACGTAGTTTTCAAGTTTTTATATTCTTTCGGTCCGATATAGCTTTACGAGCTAAAAATCGATTTTTATTAGAAAATTTTGGTCCGAAAACGAAACTCATTTAGCAAATTTTTAAAATTGCAGATGATTTTGACCTACAATTAGAAATTATTTAAATCTGTGTCTTTTGCTACTATTTGCATTTTTTCCATACGTTTCTGATTATTCCAGATTTTTTTAACTTTTGGATCTTTTTGTCGATTTTTTCTTAAATTATTTATTACTTACTGTTCTTTTATTGTTCTTATTTATTAATATTATTTCTATTGAGACAGCTTTGTCCCAAAACTGTGTTTTTTTTTACGATTAATAGGTCCCGATTTTTATTTTTTTTTGTGCGGAATTGGCCCTAAACAGAAGGTCTAAAACAAGTTCCAAATAAATTTTTTTGAAAAAAATAAAAATTGTAGACTGAAATAAACCTTATTTAGCATTTTTTTTTAACTTAGAAATATTTTAGATTTATGCCCTAGTTTTTAATTTAGGTTTTTTATTTCTTACTATTCTTTTTTGTTCATATTTTTCTAATCTCATTCTTTAACACGATTCGTTTAAATTTGCATTTTTTCATATTTTTTTTTTATTGATCTAAATTGGACTTTTTATTTTTTCGAGGTAATTTTGACACAAATAGCGAGCTTTTTCTACGTTTAAACAATTGTAATGCAAGATGAAACAATTTTGGTCCAAAACTGAGTATTTTTCAATAATAATACGTAGTTTTCAAGTTTTTATATTGTTTCGGTCCGATATAGCTTTACGAGCTAAAAATCGATTTTTATTAGAAAATTTTGGTCCGAAAACGAAACTCATTTAGCAAATTTTTAAAATTGCAGATGATTTTGACCTACAATTAGAAATTATTTAAATCTGTGTCTTTTGCTACTATTTGCATTTTTTCCATACGTTTCTGATTATTCCAGATTTTTTTAACTTTTGGATCTTTTTGTCGATTTTTTCTTAAACTATTTATTACTTACTGTTCTTTTATTGTTCTTATTTATTAATATTATTTCTATTGAGACAGCTTTGTCCCAAAACTGTGTTTTTTTACGATTAATAGGTCCCGATTTTTATTTTTTTTTGTACGGAATTGGCCCTAAACAGAAGGTCTAAAACAAGTTCCAAATCATTTTTTTTTGAAAAAAATAAAAATTGTAGACTGAAATAAACCTTTTTTAGCAATTTTTTTTTAAACTTAGAATTATTTTAGATGTATGCCCTAGTTTTTAATTTAGGTTTTTTATTTCTTACTATTCTTTTTTGTTCATATTTTCCTAATCTCATTCTTTAACATGATTCGTTTAAATTTGCATTTTTTCATATTTTTTTTTATTGATCTAAATTGGACTTTTTATTTTTTCGAGGTAATTTTGACACAAAAAGCGAGATTTTTCTACGTTTAAACAATTGTAATGTAAGATGAAACAATTTTTTTTCCAAAACTGAGTATTTTTCAATAATAATACGTGGTTTTCAAGTTTTTATATAGTTTCGGTCCGATATAGCTTTACGAGCTAAAAATCGATTTTTATTAGAAAATTTTGGTCCGAAAAGGAAACTCATTTAGCAAATTTTTAAAGTTGCAGATGATTTTGACCTACAATTAGAAATTATTTAAATCTGTGTCTTTTGCTACTATTTGCATTTTTTTCCGTACGTTTCTGATTATTCCAGATTTTTTAACTTTTAGATCTTTTTATCGATTTTTTCTTAAATTATTTATTACTTACTGTTCTTTTATTGTTCTTATTTATTAATATTATTTCTATTGAGACAGCTTTGTCGCAAAACTGTGTTTTTTTTACGATTAATAGGTGCCGATTTTTATTTTTTTTGTACGGAATTGGCCCTAAACAGAAGGTCTAAAACAAGTTCCATTTTTTTTGAAAAAAATAAAAATTGTAGACTGAAATAAACCTTATTTAGCAATTTTTTTTTAACTTAGAAATATTTTAGATTTATGCCCTAGTTTTTAATTTAGGTTTTTTTTATTTCTTACTTTTTTTTTGTTCGTATTTTCCTAATCTCATTCTTTAACATGATTCGTTTAAATATGCATTTTTTCATATTTTTTTTATTGATCTAAATTGGACTTTTTATTTTTTCGAGGTAATTTTGACACAAAAAGCGAGCTTTTTGTACGTTTAAACAATTGTAATGTAAGATGAAACAATTTTGGTCCAAAACTGAGTATTTTTCAATAATAATACGTAGTTTTCAAGTTTTTCTATTGTTTCGGTCCGATATAGCTTTACGAGCTAAAAATCGATTTTTATTAGAAAATTTTGGTCCGAAAAGGAAACTCATTTAACAAATTTTTAAAGTTGCAGATGATTTTGACCTACAATTAGAAATTATTTAAATCTGTGTCTTTTGCTACTATTTGCATTTTTTTCCATTTGGTTCTGATTATTCCAGATTTTTTTAACTTTTGGATCTTTTTGTCGATTTTTTTAAAATTATTTATTACTTACTGTTCTTTTAATGTTTTTATTTATTAATATTATTTCTATTGAGACAGCTTTGTCCCAAAACTGTGTTTATTTTACGATTAATAGGTCCCGATTTTTATTTTTTTTTTGTAGGGAATTGGCCCTAAACAGAAGATCTAAAACAAGTTCCAATTTTTTTGAAAAAAATAAAAATTGTAGACTGAAATAAACCTTATTAGCAATTTTTTTTTAACTTAGAAATATTTTAGATTTATGCCCTAGTTTTTAATTTAGGTTTTTTATTTCTTACTATTGTTTTTTGTTCATATTTTCCTAATCTCATTCTTTAACATGATTCGTTTAAATTTGCATTTTTTCATATTTTTGTTTTATTGATCTAAATTGGACTTTTTATTTTTTCGAGGTAATTTTGACACAAAAAGCGAGCTTTTTCTACGTTTAAACAATTGTAATGTAAGATGAAACAATTTTGGTCCAAAACTGAGTATTTTTCAATAATAATACGTAGTTTTCAAGTTTTTATATTGTTTCGGTCCGATATAGCTTTACGAGCTAAAAATCGATTTTTATTAGAAAATTTTGGTCCGAAAAGGAAACTCATTTAGCAAATTTTTAAAGTTGCAGATGATTTTGACCTACAATTAGAAATTATTTAAATCTGTGTCTTTTGCTACTATTTGCATTTTTTTCCATACGTTTCTGATTATTCCAGATTTTTTTAACTTTTGGAACTTTTTGTCGATTTTTTCTTAAATTATTTATTACTTACTGTTCTTTTATTGTTTTTATATATTAATATTATTTCTATTGAGACAGCTTTGTCCCAAAACTGTGTTTTTTTTACGATTAATAGGTCCCGATTTTTATTTTTTTTTTGTAGGGAATTGGCCCTAAACAGAAGATCTAAAACAAGTTCCAATTTTTTTGAAAAAAATAAAAATTGTAGACTGAAATAAACCTTATTTAGAATTTTTTTTTAACTTAGAAATATTTTAGATTTATGCCCTAGTTTTTAATTTAGGTTTTTTTATTTCTTACTATTCTTTTTTTGTTCATATTTTCCTAATCTCATTCTTTAACATGATTCGTTTAAATTTGCATTTTTTCATATTTTTTTTATTGATCTAAATTGGACTTTTTATTTTTTCGAGGTAATTTTGACACAAAAAGCGAGCTTTTTCTACGTTTAAACAATTGTAATGTAAGATGAAACAATTTTGGTCCAAAACTGAGTATTTTTCGATAATAATACGTAGTTTTCAAGTTTTTATATTGTTTCGGTCCGATATAGCTTTACGAGCTAAAAATCGATTTTTATTAGAAAATTTTGGTCCGAAAAGGAAACTCATTTAGCAAATTTTTAAAGTTGCAGATGATTTTGACCTACAATTAGAAATTATTTAAATCTGTGTCTTTTGCTACTATTTGCATTTTTTTCCATACGTTTCTGATTATTCCAGATTTTTTTAACTTTTGGATCTTTTCGTCGATTTTTTCTTAAATTATTTATTACTTACTGTTCTTTTATTGTTTTTATATATTAATATTATTTCTATTGAGACAGCTTTGTCCCAACACTGTGTTTTTTTACGATTAATAGGTTCCGATTTTTATTTTTTTTTTGTAGGGAATTGGCCCTAAACAGAAGATCTAAAACAAGTTCCAATTTTTTTGAAAAAAATAAAAATTGTAGACTGAAATAAACCTTATTTAGCATTTTTTTTTTAACTTAGAAATATTTTAGATTTATGCCCTAGTTTTTAATTTAGGTTTTTTTATTTCTTACTATTCTTTTTTTGTTCATATTTTCCTAATCTCATTCTTTAACATGATTCGTTTAAATTTCATTTTTTCATATTTTTTTTTTATTGATCTAAATTGGACTTTTTATTTTTTCGAGGTAATTTTGAAACAAAAAGCGAGCTTTTTCTACGTTTGAACAATTGTAATGTAAGATGAAGCAATTTTGGTCCAAAACTGAGTATTTTTCAATAATAATACGTAGTTTTCAAGTTTTTATATTGTTTCGGTCCGATATAGCTTTACGAGCTAAAAATCGATTTTTATTAGAAAATTTTGGTCCGAAAAGGAAACTCATTTAGCAAATTTTTAAAGTTGCAGATGATTTTGACCTACAATTAGAAATTATTTAAATCTGTGTCTTTTGCTACTATTTGCATTTTTTTCCATACGTTTCTGATTATTCCAGATTTTTTTAACTTTTGGATCTTTTTGTCGATTTTTTCTTAAATTATTTATTACTTACTGTTCTTTTATTGTTTTTATATATTAATATTATTTCTATTGAGACAGCTTTGTCCCAAAACTGTGTTTTTTTTACGATTAATAGGTTCCGATTTTTATTTTTTTTTGTAGGGAATTGGCCCTAAACAGAAGATCTAAAACAAGTTCCAATTTTTTTGAAAAAAATAAAAATTGTAGACTGAAATAAACCTTATTTAGCAATTTTTTTTTAACTTAGAAATATTTTAGATTTATGCCCTAGTTTTTAATTTAGGTTTTTTATTTCTTACAATTCTTTTTTTGTTCATATTTTCCTAATCTCATTCTTTAACATGATTCCTTTAAATTTGCATTTTTTCATATTTTTTTTTATTGATCTAAATTGGACTTTTTGTTTTTTCGAGGTAATTTTGACACAAAAAGCGAGCTTTTTCTACGTTTAAACAATTGTAATGTAAGATGAAACAATTTTGGTCCAAAACTGAGTATTTTTCAATAATAATACGTAGTTTTCAAGTTTTTATATTGTTTCGGTCCGATATAGCTTTACGAGCTAAAAATCGATTTTTATTAGAAAATTTTGGTCCGAAAAGGAAACTCATTTAGCAAATTTTTAAAGTTGCAGATGATTTTGACCTACAATTAGAAATTATTTAAATCTGTGTCTTTTGCTACTATTTGCATTTTTTTCCATTCGTTTCTGATTATTCCAGATTTTGTTAACTTTTGGATCTTTTTGTCGATTTTTTCTTAAATTATTTATTACTTACTGTTCTTTTATTGTTCTTATTTATTAATATTATTTCTATTGAGACAGCTTTGTCGCAAAACTGTGTTTTTTTTTACGATTAATAGGTCCCGATTTTTATTTTTTTTGTACGGAATTGGCCCTAAACAGAAGGTCTAAAACAAGTTCCATTTTTTTTGAAAAAAATAAAAATTGTAGACTGAAATAAACCTTATTTAGCAATTTTTTTTTAACTTAGAAATATTTTAGATTTATGCCCTAGTTTTTATTTTGGGTTTTTTTAATTCTTACTTTTTTTTTGTTCATATTTTCCTAATCTCATTCTTTAACATGATTCGTTTAAATATGCATTTTTTCATATTTTTTTTTATTGATCTAAATTGGACTTTTTATTTTTTCGAGGTAATTTTGACACAAAAAGCGAGCTTTTTCTACGTTTAAACAATTGTAATGTAAGATGAAACAATTTTGGTCCAAAACTGAGTATTTTTCAATAATAATACGTAGTTTTCAAGTTTTTATATTGTTTCGGTCCGATATAGCTTTACGAGCTAAAAATCGATTTTTATTAGAAAATTTTGGTCCGAAAAGGAAACTCATTTAGCAAATTTTTAAAGTTGCAGATGATTTTGACCTACAATTAGAAATTATTTAAATCTGTGTCTTTTGCTACTATTTGCATTTTTTTCCATTCGTTTCTGATTATTCCAGATTTTGTTAACTTTTGGATCTTTTTGTCGATTTTTTCTTAAATTATTTATTACTTACTGTTCTTTTATTGTTCTTATTTATTAATATTATTTCTATTGAGACAGCTTTGTCGCAAAACTGTGTTTTTTTTACGATTAATAGGTCCCGATTTTTATTTTTTTTGTACGGAATTGGCCCTAAACAGAAGGTCTAAAACAAGTTCCATTTTTTTTGAAAAAAATAAAAATTGTAGACTGAAATAAACCTTATTTAGCAATTTTTTTTTAACTTAGAAATATTTTAGATTTATGCCCTAGTTTTTATTTTGGGTTTTTTTAATTCTTACTTTTTTTTTGTTCATATTTTCCTAATCTCATTCTTTAACATGATTCGTTTAAATATGCATTTTTTCATATTTTTTTTTATTGATCTAAATTGGACTTTTTATTTTTTCGAGGTAATTTTGACACAAAAAGCGAGCTTTTTCTACGTTTAAACAATTGTAATGTAAGATGAAACAATTTTGGTCCAAAACTGAGTATTTTTCAATAATAATACGTAGTTTTCATGTTTTTATATTGTTTCGGTCCGATATAGCTTTACGAGCTAAAAATCGTTTTTTATTAGAAAATTTTGGTCCGAAAAGGAAACTCATTTAGCAAATTTTTAAAGTTGCAGATGATTTTGACCTACAATTAGAAATTATTTAAATCTGTGTCTTTTGCTACTATTTGCATTTTTTCCATACGTTTCTGATTATTCCAGATTTTTTTTAACTTTTGGATGTTTTTGTCGATTTTTTCTTAAATTATTTATTACTTACTGTTCTTTTATTGTTCTTATTTATTATTATTCTTATGTTTTATGATTTGGAAATTTTAAAATAATTAAAATGAAAAAGATTTTTAAGTCATTTTTTATGGTATACTGAGATTAAAATTACCGGAGCTGGTGATTTTTTGATAAAACTGACAACTTTCTCGTCCAAGTTTTGGGCCCAAATTCTTAAGATTCGATTGGTCGAAATGTGCTTTTTGTCGAATTTAATATAATTTTTTACTGTTCCTGAATGTCCGTGACTTTGTATTATCATTCTTTGCCACGTTTTCTGCATTTTTTCTTTTTTTTTCTCATATATTTGTTTTCGTTAATCTATATTCGACTTTTCATTAGGTTTCATTTTATGAAAGATCAATCTTTATTGCAAAAATTATGGTCCGAAAAAGGATCTTTTTTTTAGCAAATTTTTGCAAGCTTTTAAACAGTTTAGGCTTTAAATTAGAACTTGAAATTAAAACCCTAAATAATTAAAAATAAAAAGCCCTGTTTTATAATAATTTATAGATTAAAATAAATTAGCTTTGTTTAGTTCAGGTTAGGTAATTTGGCGTCACAAAATAACTCCATTTTTGACGTCACAAAGTATGATTTTGACGTATATCTGTATGGGACTTATGCCCGTCATTATGACGTTGTTTCGACGCCATCCCATGGCGTCCTTGCTGATCAATGATTACCAGAAAAGTAAGTCAAAATGACGTCAGCTTTCCGCCTGCGCATGTCTGCTTTCATCACCATTTTTTTCACAAATTTTTGCAAAAATAGCTTTTTTTACGTAGAATTAACTGGCAAAAAGAATTAAAAAAAATAGGAAAATATTTAAAAAAAAATAAAAATTATTAATTTATTTTTAAATTTTTTATTAATAGTAAATATTAATAAATTTTATTTAAATTCGCGAAAAATGGATAATTGGACACCTTCCTCAACTTTTAGGTATCTTTGTTTCCTTACAGTTACTTTTAAATACTTTTTGTATGTTATAATTTTTATCTTTTGGGATTCCTTTTTTAAAAACTTAATGACAGGTGGTTTTAGGAGACTTTACTTTAGCAGCTCTGCTGTAAGTTACTGTAAATTATCTGATGTAGTTGATTTTTTATACGGACCAAAATGAAGAATTTTGTGAAGAGTTTTAAAGGCTTCAAAGAGTTTTAAGAGCTAGATACTTGCCAAATTTAGCTATCCAAGTAACGTATTTCGTCTAGAAGACGACAGCAACAGTACCACAAACAAAAGTCCCATTGGTTCAAGAATTTCGGAGATATACTTCGATGATAGACTTTTTAGCATTTTTAGAATTGTCATTTTTGGCATTTCACTCGAATTCAGTTTGTTACATTCTTAAGTGATCACAATCGACCCATTCTGATCAAAAAACAACAGAAAACATTTCATTTTTTTTTTAAATCGACCAAGGGGGGACCGAATTACGTTTTATTCTCAATTTCCAAGTTTGACCGCTTGAAACTGTAGAACAATTGGACCAATCAGAATGGACCAACTGTTTTTTCCTCTTCCTGATGTCCTCTTTCTCCTACCGCAACCGAAGGTCCCATTGGGTTAACAAATTCGAAGATAGACCCTTTCGATAATCGATTTTTAGGCATTTTTAGGAATAAGCATTTTGCCAATTTTTTTAAAACTTACTATTTGGACTGTTTTTATCCGAATTCAATTTATTACGTGCTTAGGGGCTTGAAATTGATCAATTCTGATCAAAAACATAAAATATTTGTAAATTTTGTTTGAAATTGACTAAAAGGGGGTTATTACGTCTTACTTCTCAATTTCCAAGTTTGACCGCTTCTAACTTTAGAACTATTGGACTGATCATAATGAGTCCAAGGGTTTTTTCATCTTCCTGATGTCCTCTTTCTCCTACCGCAACCGAAAGTCCCATTGGGTTAACAAGTTCGAAGATAGATCCATTCGATGGTCGATTTTTAGGCATTTTTTGAAATCAGCGTTTTGCCAATTTTTTTTTTCACACACTAATTGGACTAATTTTATCCGAACTCAGTTTGTTACGTTCTTAGGGGTTTCAAATTGACCCATTCGGATCGAAAACATAAAAAAATATATATATAAATTTTGTTTGAAATTGTCTAAGGGGTTATTTTTGGTCGATGAACGGTTTTAAGGCATTTTTTTTGGAATAAGCATTTTTCCAATTTTTGAAAACTTACTAATTAGCTAATTTTATTAAAATTCAGTTTGTTACCTTTTTGAGTGATTTCAATCGATCTATTCTGACCAAAAACTCTACAATTTTGCGTAAGTACAATTTTCGAGCAAAATTGTTCACTATTTCTATTTTTTTTACGTTTTCAACCTTATTTAAAACAAAACCAAATTAATTTTAGAGTTTTTAAATTCTTTTAAAGAACCTTCGCTTTAGCCATACATTTCTAAATATTACCGCCATCTGTGTGCCAATATGCATAACTTCTTCTACTTCGAAACAAGCGTAACTCGTTCTTTACGATTATATCGATAAAACCTTTCATCGCTTGCCCTCATTACAGAATTCTTTGTTGTTATAAGCAGAGGGAAGTTCGTATATTCGCTGCTAGATGGTAGCACAGGTAAAAATTGTACTTTACATCTAACTTTAGGAGACTTTCAAGATTTAACTATATAAACCGATTGGTAAAAGATAACATGCGGGGAGTCCGAACTTCCAGGGGTTGCAATTGTCAAGTGGAACTTCTCCAAACTACAATGCGTTAAACCCTACTCAGTTACTGAACTTTAACTCTGGAAGGACTTTGGCTTCCCTTTTTGTTTCTTTTTTACATTATTTGTTGAAATATTACGTTACTTATTTTTTTTATTAAAACATCAAAATGTCATACTTGTCTCTTCGGTAACATCATACAGAGACATTAAATGTAGCACATTTTATGTATTTCCCATCACACACAATTCAAGAATTATCATTGGAAACTATATGCAGGCATCGACAAATATCGGTTATTTGCGTGCAGTTTTTGCATAAACTGTTCACTTATTATTGTCGTCAAGTAGGGGTTGGAAATCTGACTTTGACATTTTTATCGCATCTTCTCAACATGTGCTAAAAGCAGATAGGTATAAAAAAAAAGATTTCAAAGGTAATGAGATGCCAAAAATAAGTGAATGAGGTATATGGATCTCAATTTCTTAGTTCCTTCACTCTTCTTATCAATAAGTTATTTAATGTTGCTATTGCCACACTATAACTGATCCATTTGATAAGCATTTTTATCGCTCTGGGTGGGACTTTCACCTTTTCCTTCAGTACCCAGAATTTCATATATGCTTCTGTGTTTATTATTTCTGGTCTACTATATCTTTGGGTTTCCTCGATTTGAAGAAAATCACATCATTCACATGTTATTGACTTCAAATAGGCGTTGAAAATGTGACTGTGACATTTTTTACGTATCTTCTCAGCATGTGCTAAAAGGAGATAGGTATAAAAAAAATAAAGATTTTAAAGGTAACGAGATGTCAAATATAAGTGAATAAGTTATAGGTAGATATTCTATTGAGTTGATCATTTAACGCAGTTCTTTGAGTGTCTCTTGTTTTCTTAGTTTGTTTATTATTTGCGATACAGCTATTTCGAATATGTATAAACTTCGCTTCATGGGGATTGGTGAGATGTATATATTAGCAAAATATTACATAGCAAACCATGGCTGGCTAAGGAAAGGTACAATGGGGAAGGTTTGGACGGATTTGGTCAAACTAGGTTAATGAGTACCTGTGAAGAACTAACTTTCAACAGACCAATTATTTGATTTTTTGAGTAATATTTGTATCAGATTCTTGTAAAATGTCGATATCTTTCCTACTTTTATTTTTTTTTGCAAAATGGTAGATTTGTCTGGATCTGCCCAATGGTGGGGCAGTTTTGGACAAGACTGAGCTTAGATTCTGAAGTTGAAAAAAGTATAGAAATACTTGGGATATGAATGAAATCAAAAATTGTTTTCTAGGAAAATGGTGTGGTGGTAGCTGAAACGCTTTTTCTTATGTTCTGTCGTTTAAAAAGAGTGTATACCCTATTCCATCTTGTTTAAGTTTAGGTTTAATAATTTAGGTTTGAAGCAAAAAATGAATCGAATTTGTAAAAAACCGAAGTTTGCAACTCTTAACAATATTCACAACTTGATATCATCGATTTTTACATGCATTTTAGAACATACTTTGAATTTTCAATCATCATCCTGTATACATTAATAGATCTGATGACACACAACACAGACCCCGGGTCAAAAAAAAATGTTTTTGACACTATTCCTGATCTGAACTTCTTCCTAAAACTGGAAATTTGCATTCCTATCTCCCTAAATTTTTTATCAATATTCGCCCCATTTCTAATCACAATTTCCTCAAAAACTCCAAATTTGTATTTTTTAACACTTTGAATCATTTTTAACTGAATTTAGCCCTAACCCAAGTTCGACTTTCTGAAATAACACTAATTTTTATATTTTGATGCGTATTTTAGTCCAAAAATTAATGTTATCAGAAGCATAAGTTGAAAATTTGAATCAGTTTCAAGTAATTTTGTTAAAATTTGCATTTTTAGATGCTTTCAATCAAAATATTAAAAAAAAATTTATTTACATTTCCAAATGCTTGAGTCATCATCCTGTAGCGACCTTGGCTTTGATCTTAACCTGACTTCTTGCAAAACATCAAATTTGCGTTTTTCGTTTTAAGACAAATTTCAATGATTTTGTCCACCAATATTACTTTACCAAAAACAACAAATTATAAACTTTGAGGCAATTTTGCCTAATTTTTTTCTAAATTCTTATTCTCCAAAAAGATCAAAATTTGCATTTTTAGGCGCATTATTAACTCTTACCTGAGTTTTCGGAAAGCTCCAAATTTGTATTTTTAGATACTACCAGTTGTGTCATTTTTCAGCGGTTCAGGCTCTAATCCTAACCTGCAATTTCTCAAAAATATTTGCGTTTTGTTTTTTTTTCTGTTTCAAATCAGTCTAATTTTTGGCCATTTGCCTGATTTTTCTTAAAGTTGAATTTCTGCAAAAACATCAAAATTTGCTTTTTTAGGTTTTTTGCCTAAATTTCTCAAAAAAATTAATCGATTTTAGCCCTGATTCTGTTCTGAACTTCTCCAAAAGCTCCAAATGTGCGCTTTGATTTTTAAAGAATTTTTACTTTAATTCTTAGCTCGATTTTTCTATAAACCCAAAATTTGCGTTTTTAAACGCATTTTAAACGTTTTTGATTTGAGTCATTTTCAATCGATATTGTCTAGAGGGTCCAACCTGCATTTTTTCAAAAAATTTGAACTTTTATTTTCGAATTCTTTGAGTCATTTTGAAACGATATTGGCCTGAGTCCTAACCTGATTTTCTCAAAAAAAAAACAAGAACTTTGAATTTTGAACCAAACCTCAGCTATTTTGTTAAAAAGTTATTATTGATAAAAAAATTAAATTTTTCCACAAATACCAAATTTTGTAAATTTGAACTCGTTTTGCCTAAGTGTCCTAAAATTGAAATTCTCTAAAGGCTCCATATATTCATTTTTAGACGTTTTGTATAATTTTTAAGCGATTTTGAGTTATTTTCAACCGACTTTAGCCCTAATCCCAACATGCTTTATAAAAAAAAAATAATTTGCATTTTCAAATGCCTTGAGTCATCATTCATCAGCAATTTTTTCCTTAATCCTAACCTAACTTTCTTGCAAAATAACAAATGCGCATTTTAGTTCGTTTTAAAGCAAATTTAATTGATTTTGTCTAAAAACAACAGATTATAAAATTTAAATCAGTTTTGCTTGACTTTTCATAGAATTGAATATTATCTCTTCTTTCATCCCTAATGTACGCCTCCATGTTTACTGGTTACTTGGTATTGTCGGTATTTGTCAATTGTTAATTCTTGTAGTTGTCTACAGTTTGTCTGTATATTTAATATTTTTATTTTTTTTGTGTTTAAAACATTTTTTAAAATTTTTAAAATTTTATATATGTAGTGGATGTATAGGAATTTACGTTCCACATTTGAACAAGCATTATTTACAATTTTATGTTGGGCCCAGGGATTTGTTACTATTGAACTTATTGGTTTTAGCCCTGATGAAGACTAAATAAATGGTCGAAACGTCGGCCATTTTCAAATAAAGAAGAGGTGCATTATTTGTCTTAATCCCGCTAACTTCACCAACAACTTATAACTTAAGGACGCTAATTACAACAATGAATCTGATCCTAACATTTTTCCAAAAAATTTTAATTTGCATTTCAAATGCTTTGAGTCATTTTAAAACATTTTGGCCCACAATCCTAATCTAAAAACTCCAATTTTCTATTTTCACACGATTTGAGTCATTTTTCAACGATTTTGGCTTTCATTCTAACATTTTCTCAAAAAAATCCGAATCTCCATTTTAACGCGTTTTGAACCAAATTTCAATTACTTTGCTCAAATATTTATTTTTTTTACAAATACTAAAATAGTTTACTTGAATAAGTTTTTCTTGATTTTGTCCCAAAATTGAATTTCTTTAAAGGCCCCATATTTGTGTTCTTAACATTTTGTATAATTTTTAAACGATTTTGGATCCAACTTTTCGCCAAGCTGCAAATATGTATTTTTAAGTTTTTTAGCCGATTTGCCCTTAAACTTAAGCTTAGTTTATTCACAAGCTAAGCTCTAAATTTACATTTTTAAACGGTTTAAGATCTTTTAAATCGGTTTTAGCCTTAATTCTTAACTAAATTTCTCAAAAAATTTAAAATTCGAATTTTTTGACGCTTTATACAGGGTGGACCAGGTTTTTGGTGCCAAACTTTAAGGAGGTATTCTACGTCCAAAAATAACCCTAGTTTGCTATATAAACCATAGTCTAAAAATACTCCGTTACGGAAATACAGGGTGTTAAAGTTTTTTTTGAAAAACCAAAAAATTGATTTTTTTCTGAAACTGCCAGAGATATTTTTATGAAATTTTACAGGTGTCAATAGCGATGAAAGACTTAAGTTTTGCAATACAAAAGGCCTTTTCAGCTTTACCAGTGGCGTGCACTGCGGCTCGTGACTGGCTATTTTTCAACAAAAAAGTGGTACGCTACTGGTTTTTCTGAAGATAAAAAGTATATTTGAGGTACTTGTTCAATTTGAAAGAAAAAAGGCCCCTTGGCTTTTTTTCGTAGAGCACACCGTTTAATAATAATAAAATATTTTTAAATGTTTGTGTTTAAATGGATTACCTAGCTATTTCTTAATTGCATACCACCTTGATGATGTTAGCGGCAGTTTCCATGACAATATTTGACAAATTTAACATAACTAATTTCTGTAAGGTTCATTAGTGTCAAAATGCCGTTTAGATTTTCAAATAGAGAAATAGCGGATATCCATTTTGTGTACGGATTTGCTAACGGAAACTCAAGGGCGGCCGCCAGAGAATACAGAAGGAGATATCCGCAAAGAACGCATCCTAGTCGTAAAATGTTCGCAAAAGTCCATCAGCAATTAATGGAGAAAGGTTTAAGGAATTCGCATGAGGATCGAGATGCAAACCAAAACCAACAACAAAGAAGAATTTCTCAACAGATATTAAATGAATTTGACAGAAATCCAACAACGAGTTCCCGTATTGCTTCTCGTATTCTTCGCACCTCAAAATCCAATATACTTCGTACTCTTAGACGAGATCATCGGCGTCCATTTCACCTACAACCTGTTCAAGGGCTACATCCAGGAGACCAAGAAAAAAGAATTACTTATTGTAGGTGGATCCTTTACGCAGTTCAAGAAAATAGGGATTTTTTGAACAACATACAGTGGTCTGACGAGTGCTGCTTTACCCGCCGCGGCGTAGTTAATTTGCATAATCAACATGTATGGGACCATGAAAATCCTCACGCCATTAGACCTCGAAATTTTCAAGTTGAATTTAGCTTAAATGTGTGGATAGGGGTTTACAACAACCATTTATTTGGACCCTACTTTTTACCTCGACGTTTGAACTCAGAAAACTTCTTAGAGTTTTTAGAAACGGAAACTCCGAATATGTGGGAAGAAATACCGATACTTTTAAGACAGAATGCATGGTTTCAGCTTGACGGTTGTCCCGCTCATTTTGGCAGAAATGTCATCATAGGTCAATCATAGGTGGATTGGTAGAGGGGGTCCAGTTACATGGCCACCACGGTCTCCGGATCTTACCGTGTTAGACTTTTTTGTGTGGGGTTTTTTAAAAGAGAAAGTTTATGCGACTCCTGTCAATACGGAAGAAGAACTTATGAACCGCATAAGATATGGTTGCAATCAAATATTACCACATCTAGTACATTTAAATCGGTCTATTATACGTCGATGCCAGTTGTGCATTGAAAATAATGGTTCCCATTTTGAACAATTTTTATAACTGTTTTTGTTATGTTTTCAATGATTGTTTTAGTTACTTTTAGTTTTTAATTCTGAAAATAAATATTGTTACAACACAGTTAAAAAAAATAAGCTTGGCTGTTTTAGGTTGCCATGAATAGCTACGCCAACAAGGCGTGGCAAATATTGATTATCTGGCGGTACGCAAGTAACAAAATTAATAATCTATTAAAAGTGTGGTATGCAATTAAAAAATAGCTAGGTAACCCATTTAAACACAAACATTTAAAAATATTTTATTATTATTAAACGGTGTGCCCTACGAAAAAAAGTCAAGGGGCCTTTTTTCTTTCAAATTGAACAAGGACCTCAAATATACTTTTTATCTTCAGAAAAACCAGTAGCGTATCACTTTTTTGTTGAAAAATAGCCAGTCACGAGCCTCAGTGCACGCCACTGGTAACGCTGAAAAGGCCTTTTCTATTGCAAAACTTGAGTCTTTCATCGCTATTGACACCTGTAAAATTTCATAAAAATATCTCTGGCAGTTTCAGAAAAAAATCAATTTTTTGGTTTTTCAAAAAAAACTTTAACACCCTGTATTTCCGTAACGGAGTATTTTTAGACTATGGTTTATATAGCAAACTAGGGTTATTTTTGGACGTAGAATACCTCCTTAAAGTTTGGCACCAAAAACCTGGTCCACCCTGTATAAATCGATTCTGTCTCTAATTCTAATTTGCATTTTTTAGGAATTCGAAATTTGCACTTTTAGAATCTGTAAGCCGTTTTTAAACGAATTTGACCCTGTTGGCGAACATCACCTCAGTTTTAAGCCAACAGTGTTGTCCTGAAGTGGTCCAAAACTAAATTTTTCCAAAAACTTTTAATTCGCATTTCTAAATACTTTGACTTAACCGATTTTGGCCATCTCCTAACTTCGTTTTCTCGAAAAATTCCAATCTTGAATTTTGAGGCGTAAAATTTCATGTATTTTTTCCTCAAAAATATAGTTTTACCATAGTTTAGTTAAAAACAACAAATTAGAAGATTTGAATCAGTTTTGTGTAGTTTTTAAACAATTTTGGCTCTAGATCTTACTTGAAAGTCTCGAAGAACCCCAATATTTAATTTTTAAATGAGGTGAGTTATTTTTAATCGGTTTTAATCCTAATTTTAACCTGAATTTCTCCATAGGCTCCAGATTTGCATTTTTACGCGCTATGTGTTATTTTCAACTAATTTTGACCCTAATTTTGACTTGCATTTCTTTGTGTCACTTCTAACCAATTTTGGCCCTAATTATTACCAACATTTCTGGAAAAATTTCAAATTTGCAGTTTTAGACGCTTTGTGCCATTTTTCACCAATTTTGCCTCTAATTCTCGAAGAACCAGAAATTTTCATTTTTAAATGAAGTAGGTCATTTTTAATCGATTTTAGTCCTAATTTTAAAATGAATTTCTCCAAACGCTCCAGATTTGCATTTTTAGGCGCCATGTGTCATTTTTTACTAATTTTGGCCCTAATTTTGACTTGAATTCCTTTGTGTCATTTTTTGTTGTGGCTCAAATTATTACCTGAATTTGTCGAAAATTTTTAAATTTGCGGTTTTAGACGCTTTGTGTCATTTTTAACCAATGCTGGCTCTAATTCTTACTTGAGAGTCTCGAAGAACCCCAAATTTTCATTTTTACATGAGGTGGGTTATTTTTAGTCGATTTTAGTCCTAATTTTAGCCTAAATTTCTCCAAAAGCTTCAGACTCGCATTTTTTAGGCGATATGTGTCACTTTTAACCAATTTGGGCTCTAATTCTTACTTGAAATTCTCGAAGACTTCCAAATTTGTATTTTTAAATGAGGTGGGTCATTTTTAAGCGACTTTAGTCCCAATTTTAACCTGAATTCCTCCAAATACTCCAGATTTGCATTTTTAGGTGCTATGTGTAATTTTTAACTTATTTTGCCTTGACGTTTTTTATGTAATTTTCAACCATTTTTGCACCTTATTATTACCTAAATTTCTAGAGAAATTTTAAATTTGCTACATGCTTCGTGTCATTTTTTACTAATTTTGGCTCTAATTCTGACTTGAAAGTCGCGAAGAACCCCAAATTTTCATTTTTTAATGAAGTAGGTCATTTTTAATCGATTTTAGTCCTAATTTTAACCTGAATTTCCCCAAATGCTCCAAATTTGCATTTTTAGGCGCTATGTGTCATTTTTAACCAGTTTTGGCTCTAATTATTACCTAAATTTCTCGAAAATTTTAAAATTTGCAGTTTTAGACGCTTCTTGTAATTTTTACCAATTTTGGTTCTAATTCTTACTTGAAACTGTCGCAAATTTTTATTTTTAAATAAGGTGGGTCATTTTTAATCGATTTTAGTCCTAATTTTAACCTGAATTTCTCCAAACTTTTTAACTAATTTCGGCTGTAATTTTGTCTTGAATTTCTTTGTGTCATTTAACCAATTTTGGCCCTAATTTTGATTTTGATTTCTCTTTGTAATTTTTAACCTATTTTGGCCCTAATTATTAACTAAATTTCTCGAAAAATTTCAAATTTGCCGTTTTAGACGCTTAGTGACATTTTTGATCAATTGTGGATCTAATTCTTACTTGAAAGTGTCGCAAATTTTAGTTTTAAAATGAGGTGGGTCATTTTTAAGCGTTTATAGTCCTAATTTTAACCTGAATTTCTCCAAAAGCTCCAGATTTGCATTTTTGTGCGCTATGTGTCATTTTTAACTAATTTTTACTTGAATTTCTTTGTATCATTTTTAACCTAATTTGGCCCTAATTATTACCTAAATTTCTCAAAAAATTTTAAATTTGCAGTTTTAGACGCTTCTTGTAATTTTTACCAATTTTGGTTCTAATTCTTACTTGAAACTGTCGCAAATTTTTATTTTTAAATAAGGTGGGTCATTTTTAATCGATTTTAGTCCTAATTTTAACCTGAATTTCTCCAAACTTTTTAACTAATTTCGGCTGTAATTTTGTCTTGAATTTCTTTGTGTCATTTAACCAATTTTGGCCCTAATTTTGATTTTGATTTCTTTGTGTAATTTTTAACCTATTTTGGCCCTAATTATTAACTAAATTTCTCGAAAAATTTCAAATTTGCCGTTTTAGACGCTTAGTGACATTTTTGATCAATTGTGGATCTAATTCTTACTTGAAAGTGTCGCAAATTTTAATTTTAAAATGAGGTGGGTCATTTTTAAGCGATTATAGTCCTAATTTTAACCTGAATTTCTCCAAAAGCTCCAGATTTGCATTTTTGTGCGCTATGTGTCATTTTTAACTAATTTTTACTTGAATTTCTTTGTATCATTTTTAACCAATTTTGGCCCTAATTATTACCTAAATTTCTCAAAAAATTTTAAATTTGCAGTTTTAGACCCTTTGTGTCATTTTTTAAGCAATGGTGGCCCTAATTCTTACCTGAAAGTCTCAAAGACCCTCAAATTTTCATTTTTAAACGAGGTGGGTAATTTTTAATCAATTTTAGTCCAAATTTTAACCTGAATTTCTCCCAAAGCTCCAGATTTACATTTTTAGGCGCTATGTGTCATTTTTAACTAATTTTGACTTGATTTTTTTTTTGTCATTTTTAACCAATTTTGGCTTTATTTTATACACAAATTTCTCGAACAATTTCAAATTTGCAGTTTTAGATGCTTTTTGTCATTTTTAATCAAATTTGCTCTAATTCTTACTTGAAATTCTCGAAGAACTCCACATTTTTATTTTAAATGAGGTGGGTCATTTTTAATTGATTTTAGTTTTAATTTTAACCTGAATTTCTCCAGAAACTCCAGATCTACATTTTTAGGCACTGTGTCATTTTTAACTAACTATGGGCCTAATTTTGACTTGAATTTATTTGTGTAATTTTTAACTAATTTTGACCCTAATTATTACCTAAATTTCTCGATAAATTTCAAATTTGCAGTTTTAGATGCTTCGTGCCATTTTTAACCAATTTTGGCCCTAAATATTACCTAAATGTTTCAAAGAACCTCAAATTTTTGTTTTTAAATGAGGTGGGTCATTTTTAATCGATTTTAGTCCTAATTCTAACATGAATTTTTCCAAAAGCTCCATATTTGTGTTTTTAGGCGCCATGTGTCATTTTTAACTCATTTGGCCTTGAATTTTTTTATGTCATTTTCAACCATTTTCGCACCTAATTATTACCTAAATTTCTCGAAAAATTTTAAATTTGCTACATGCTTTGTGTCATTTTTTACTAATTTTGGCTCTAATTCTGACTTGAAAGTCTCGAAGATCCCCAAATTTTAATTTTTTGAATGAAGTAGGTCATTTTTAATCGATTTTAGTCCCAATTTTAACCTGAATTTCTCCAAATGCTCCAAATTTGCATTTTTAGGCGCTATGTGTCATTTTTAACCAGTTTTGGCTCTAATTATTACCTAAATTTCTCGAAAATTTTAAAATTTGCAGTTTTAGACGCTTCTTGTCATTTTAACCAATTTTGGTTCTAATTCTTACTTGAAACTGTCGCAAATTTTTATTTTTAAATAAGGTGGGTCATTTTTAATCGATTTTAGTCCTAATTTTAACCTGAATTCCTCCAAACTTTTTAACTAATTTCTGTAATTTTGTCTTGAATTTCTTTGTGTCATTTAACCAATTTTAGCCCTAATTTTGATTTTGATTTCTTTGTGTAATTTTTAACCAATTTTGGCCCTAATTATTAACTAAATTTCTCGAAAAATTTCAAATTTGCAGTTTTAGACGCTTCGTGACATTTTTGATCAATTGTGAATCTAATTCTTACTTGAAAGTGTCGCAAATTTTTATTTTAAAATGAGGTGGGTCATTTTTAATCGATTTTAGTCCTAATTTTAACCTGAATTTTTCCAAAAGCTCCAGATTTGCATTTTTATGCGCTATGTGTCATTTTTAACTAATTTTTACTTGAATTTCTTTGTATCATTTTTAACCAATTTTGGCCCTAATGATTACCTAAATTTCTCAAAAAATTTAAAATTTGCAGTTTTAGACCCTTTGTGTCATTTTTTAAGCAATGGCGGCCCTAATTCTTACTTGAAAGTCTCAAAGACCCTCAAATTTTCATTTTTAAACGAGGTGGGTAATTTTTAATCACTTTTAGTCCAAATTTTAACCTGAATTTCTCCAAAAGCTCCAGATTTACATTTTTAGGCGCTATGTGTCATTTTTAACTAATTTTGAACCTAATTTTGACTTGAATTTTTTTTGTCATTTTTAACCAATTTTGGCCTTATTTTATACACAAATTTCTCGAACAATTTCAAATTTGCAGTTTTAGATGCTTTTTGTCATTTTTAATCAAATTTGCTCTAATTATTACTTGAAATTCTCGAAGAACTCCAAATTTTTATTTTAAATGAGGTGGGTCATTTTTAATCGATTTTAGTCCTAATTCTAACATGAATTTTTCCAAAAGCTCCATATTTGAATTTTTAGGCGCCATGTGTCATTTTTAACCAATTTTGGGCGTAATCTTGACTTAAATTTATCGAACAGGTCAAAATTCTCATTTTAAGGTAAGCGCTTTTTGGTTTCTTCCGAAGATTTTCAAATAGTTTTCTTCCTGATATTGAACTTCGCTTGTTGGAGTTGAAGGTCCTGTGTTCTCAGCGGAGTTTTTCTTTAGTTTGTGCAATAGCATTCAGTCAGGAACGAGGTAGAGTAATTTTCCGTCTCACTCTTTCTGAACCGATTTCTATAGAATGCCTCAGCGTCAACCATGCTTACATCTGCCGGGCTCCTAGGTGCTTCAAGAAGTTGGATGGATGGTTTCTAGAAAAACTTAATTCTCAGTTGGTTCCTGTGTTTTCTTATTTGTTTTTTTTTAGTCTCGTCTCTAGTATCTTCCTTCGTTCCTCCTGCCAATGTCTGTATTTCTCTTCCTTCGGTTTTTTCGGTTCTTTTTATTTATTTTTTTGGGGAGAAGGTCTCTGGATTTGACTCTTTTTACCTATTAACATGCTACGTTTACAATAAGGTCTTTTCTAACTCCTTGTTCTATACTATTTTAAGCGCGTATTCTATGTTACTAAACTTCACATAATTTAGCATTACTCAAAAAGCATAGAAATAAGGAAGAGAGAATTGATTACTCAAATGACGCTTCTATTAACAATTTGACTGCATTCTTCATTGGAGATTTCAAGCAAAACTTTCCTTCTGAACCTTTTTTGCTTCCTTTTTTATTATAATATGACTACAACAATTTCCGAATTTTATTTTTTAATTTCTCAATTTTATAAAGCACCAACAATAAAAAGATCAAGACCGGAATTTAAAAAATTAACCTGATGATCGTTACCAACTTCAAAGAGGGGACGTCGGTTTTCAATTTTCAAAAACCTTAAACTTCTGGACCACTCTGAACTTTGAAAAAACCAAATGGACCACTTTGAAGCAATCCAACGACGTTTTTGATATCCCCCTTTATATGAACTTAGTGGCTTATCATAAAAAGACATGTCGTTAGTTCTTTTCATGTCCTGTAGATATTTGCTCGGGATTTATGCACACCCCTCCCCTGAATGTTTATTTAATAATTATTATCGCATGGGAGCAACAAGCAACAAGTAGGTGTCGTTCCCCATCGAAAAGGGGAATAAGTTTTTATGTAATGTATCAATAACTGAACTGCACTGTTTGTATATGCCGCAATATTAAGGATGTTTTGCTAATTTCAATCGATTATAAACTGAATTTGGCTACAGAGTTTGGTTGCCCCACGCATTAGTATGGCGGAGGTTTATCAAAATCAACTGTTTTGGAATGGCCAATTGGCCATTGACAGTGACAGACTTGACAGAGCGTCTCTTCGGTGATTTCTGTCGCATCGTCCTGTCACGTTACAGTTGTGACATCACTGAGATTACTCTGTAGTAGTGCCTATGATCTGGACACAATTGATTTCTATAACTGATTTTTGAGCAATATGATTTTTTGGTCTATTGTCGAAGATAAACCTGATTGTTTAAAATTCAACTAATAGGAAAAAATCCCGTACAGATCAAGAGCTTGATGACTTCGGAAAAAGGTTTTTCTATATCATTCTGCTCTTGCTCTGCTAAATGTGCATAACTTTTATTAAAGTATTTTGTCTCTGACAACAAAGTCTTCTGTA
Organism: Taphrorychus bicolor; assembly: GCA_951812265.1. NCBI lineage: Eukaryota > Metazoa > Arthropoda > Insecta > Coleoptera > Curculionidae > Taphrorychus > Taphrorychus bicolor. The sequence continues at coordinate 18,781,276 of OX638303.1, forward strand.
AAGGTATAAAGGGGAAACCAAAAATATACCAAGTTCCCAGAATTCATCAACTTTGTAGCCATTAATAGAGGCATCCTGCATAGCCTGGTCTAGAGAAGAGAGCACAAATAACTCGAGATAATTGACACGGCTATCAGCTTATTAACGAACCCTGGTTTGTATCGTCATATAAAGGCTATTTAATAGAAAAAGTCAGCAATTTGGTTGTAAAATGTAAAGAAAAAAAGGACTCAAATAAATTCCAGAAGCTGGGTAGCATCAAGGCCTCGATCAAAGCTTACACTTTGTTTTGAACACTTCAGGACCATACACCAAGAACTTCTTCTCCTCCTAACAATACTTAATCAAGAATCAACACTACCATTCTCTTTTAAAAAATGTCAATACAAACTAGGGTAAATATCGGGGTAAATGTTATTTAAATAAGTTGCAGAATCCGGAAAAAACTTAAATTTAGCCCTGGACGCTTATTCTATAGAAAAGAGTGAAAGTGAAAGTGAGAATTTTTACAACCTTGATTGGTCAAACTCTGTTGACGAAATCCATTGGCCAACAATTCTCACTTTCACTTTCACTGTTTCCTATAGAATAAGCGTCCTGCTGATCATTCTTTTCATATGTCAATTCCAGTTTAGTGTCTTATCTAGTAGTGCGCCCAGATACTTCACCTCCTCTACAAATAGAATGGTTTTGCCCAGCAAGGAAGGTGGACTCAAAGAGTCCAATTTTCTCCTTCTAGTGAACGAAACCTTCACCGTTTTGTTCAGATTGATTGAGATCTTTTCCCCAAGACACCACTCGTAGATGACGTTGATAATCTCTGTTATGCGTTCTCCATGAAAGCTTCGAATCAGGATCACAAGGTCGTCTGCATACGCCTGAACAACCACATCCCACAGTTCAACCACAGCAAGCAGGTCATCCACCAGTATGGACCACAGAAGAGGTGATAGAACTCCTCCCTGTGGACACCCCCTGGCGGCTCTGAAGCAAACTGTTACGTCCTGAAGGGCTCGGTTGTTCAGCATGCTGCGCATTCAGTTCTGAATAGTCTGCTCTACCCGTCTAGCACCAAGCGTTTTACAGAGAGAGACAGTGAGGGCATTGTTGAAAGCTCTATGTCCAGGCGGAGCAAGTATTTCCTGTAGAAAGACCGGTCTCACTCCATCTTCACTAGATGCTTTAAATGGTTGGAATGAACGCACTGCCCATCTAAGCGTCTGTATGTTAAAAATCTTTTTTGAGACACTCCAGTCGTTTTCCCTAAGTTTTTTGTTCGGCTCCAAGAAGACATGTAGACTATCTGGGAAGTGTCTCTGGGCGAGAGGCCCTAACATTTCCCTGCTAGTGGTTGTGAACGTTCCGTCAGTTCGCTTAATGGACCCGATCTCGTTCACTGTCCCCTAACTAGAATCCTGTGTATGCGGCTTGCGTTAGGTATGTCATTTATGTCCTCGCAAAACCCATTCCAGGATCCCCTTTTAGTTTCTCTGATGGCTTGTTGTAATCCGTCAGAGCTGTTTTGTATTGACCGCTTTTCGCTTTTTATCCAGGCAGTGATTCCACCAGGAGCTACCTCGGTTATCCCTCTTCTTTTTAAGTTGACAGTTTTCGTTAAAGGGCGTCATAATAGAAGAGTTAAGGTACTCCGCAGCCTGCTCTATTTCATCGCGATTTCTTATTGCAGTTATTGCGCCATTTAGCTGTTCCTCGAGTGTCTTCCTGTAGCCACTCCAGTTTGTGCTCTTTGGGTCTCTATATTCTATAAAAGGTCGAGCGCCCATATTGACGTCGAAAAGAATATGTTTATGGTCTGAACACGAGGGTTCTAAGGAAACGAACCATTTCGTTATCTTATTGCAAATTAAATTGCTGCTATGTGTTAGATCAAGAACCTCGCTCCTATTGCTAGTTACAAAAGTAGGTGTAGAGCCCACGTTGTTAATCGTGAGCTGCTGCCCCATTAAGTAGTTGAATAGTGTCTCACCTCTTGGGTTGGTCTCCGTACTGCCCCATACCAACTGGTGTGAGCTCGAGACGTATCCCTTCACGATCTCGAGGTTCTCTCTCCTGCAGTAGTCTAAGATCTCTCCCACTTCCGCAGGAGGGTGTTGTTCTGCGCTACCTGGAAAATATGCGGAACAGATAACCAGTTCCACTCTACCGAAGGCCTTGCCCCACTATGAACGTCAACTATGTTAAACACTTTGTCAGATGAACATTATATATAAACCATTCACTTATTATTGACCTGAAACAAGCGTTGGAAATTTGACTCTGACATTTTTATCGTATTTTCTCAACATGTGCTAAAAGAAGATAAGTATAAAAAAATTACGATTTCAAAGGTGAGGAGATGACAAAAATAAGTGAATGAGGTATACGTATAAAACATCCACTTATTATAGCCATCAAGTAGGCTTTGGAAATCTGACTTTGACATTTTATGGTATCTTTTTAACATGAGATGAAACGAGATAGGTATAAAAAATTGAAGATTTCAAAAGTAACGAGATACCAAAAAATAAGTGAATAAGGTATACTTTTACTAGTATTTTGCCAAGCTGCCTGCTTTCCCCTTTCACTACTTTATTGTAGTTTTTGCTGAAACTTCTTCCGGTATAAATATCCAACATTGAAGTAGTTAAGCTTTTTGTCCTGCTGCTTTAAATATGTTCAAATTTAAGTATTTTTTATAAATGTCTATAATTTGCGAAATTAGTTTTTACCCCAAAAGTAACCATAAATAAATAAACCCCAAAAGTAACCATAACAACAGAAAGAATGATGAAGCCATTAGCGTTAGGTTTTCTTTCAATACCCGCCATTATTTAATCTCAATGACAATTGAAATAAACTGACGCTCGTTCCATCTTGGAGTTTGTTTGTTAACAACAAAATTATCAATAAACTGGCATTGACATTGATCGATTGAGCTTTGACAAATTGTCAAGCTCACTCTGCAATTTAGTGTACGACATTGACGTCTCATACATTTAAAAAATATCATATAAAGAAGCTTTAATCCCGCCATATTTGATTTACCTCTTTGGCTTGGTACTTCATGAACTAGACTCTAAGGACGGTCCAATACCCTCGATGTATGTACTCTTGGCGTGACGTCACAACAGTGCTCTGGTCAGACAATATTTGATCAGAGATTATTCCTATCTTTTAATTTCTAGTGGGAAAACAAAGGATGAGAATACTCTCAAAGTGCTCTAGAGAGTCTAACCGAAAACCCCACTAATGATGACAGCGATTATTAACTGAAGATAGAGCACAATTTAAACAACAAATAGTAATAAAGAAAACAGCTGAAGCTATAAGAGTATAAGAGATAAGCCTAGGGGAGGTTAAAAGAGCGTTGAAATTTATGAAAAACGGTAAGGCCCCAGGATCAGGAAACATTCTCATTGAACTAATAAAACATGGATCAGAGATTTTATTAGAAAATCTAACAAACCTCTTTAACGAATATCTGATTAGAGGAGAAAACATTCCACAGGATTGGAATACGTCATATATCAGTCCAATATACAAGAAAGGGGATAAAAAAGATTGTGGGAACTACAGAGGAATAAGTGTGATTAGTACAATGAGAAGATTGTATGGTAGGATAATAAAGCAGAGGATAGAACTGGAGTGGGAAGAGATAGAGGAACAAAGTGGTTTTCGAGCAGGAAGTTCGTGCTTAGATAATATCTTCACTCTACAACAGATAATAGAAAAACGGAAAGCTCGTATTCATAGATCTTGAAAAGCTCATGATACTTATGATACTGTGCCCTAGATAGAGCCTGCTCAGAGAGCATGGTAAAAATTGGCAAGAAGACATCCGAGCCATTTAAAGTTACGACGGGTCTTAAGCAGGGATGCTGCCTATCACCAACACTATTCAAGATGTATATGAAAGAAGCCCTGGAGACCTGGCTGAAGAAATGTGCAGGAATGGGGATCCAAATAGGTGACAAGTGTTTAACAACTCTCTTCTTTGCCGATGACCAAGTCAACATTGCAAACAGTGAAGAAGATGTAGATTACATGCTAAGGAAGGTAGCGAAAGAGTACGAAAAGTGTGGAATGAACATGAACATCACAAAAACTGGGTATATGAACATAGGACAAGAGCAAGAGGACTCGACCCTGCAACTCAGAGACATAAGGAGATGCAGAAAATACAAATACTCACACAAGTAAGAGTACAACAAGGACAGAAATGCGTACGCATACTCAACTCACTACTTTGGTCCAATCAGCTCACACTAAAAAACGAAAATTACAATCTACAAGACAACAGTAGAGCCAATACTGACATATGGAGCGGAGTGCTGGCAGATGTCGGCAAGGGCTGGAAAGAGGGTGGAAGCTGTAGAAGTGGATTTCCTAAGGAGAGCATGCAGAGTGCCCAGGATGGAAAGGATTCAATTCAAATCAGGCAAATAGAGTCCACACGACCGCTGAAAGGATTGAAACGAGAAATTAGTATAGTATGGACACGTCATAAGAATGGAGGATAGCAGATGGCCACAACAAGCCCGGAATTATGTTGCAGCAATTAGGAGAAGGAGAGGAAGGCCGGCGCAAACGTGGATGAAAGGGATAGAGGATACCATGAAGGATAGAGCCACAAATGAAGATGAATGGAGAAACCGAAGAGGATGGAGATCGAAATGCGGGATGCGGCAGAAGCTGTAGGACCCCCGCTTATATAAATATATAAATTATGATGACAGCGACTGCATTGACAATGATTGACATTATTGTACCGTATGAATAGGGGTAAGCACTGCTAATTGGCATGGGCAACCAATTGCAGGAACGTACTTGAATTTTTTTTATTTTTGAATATCAGATTGCATAGATTACATAAAATTAATAATTTTTACATCGTGTTATTTTTAATTTTTTGTTCTGATATCTGACATTTGACGTTTTTACACTTCATTTTATGTTGACTTTGACGTGATAACTGAGACTAATGTGGTGTCAAACCAACTTTCTTCTCGAGTTTAAAGAAACAGTTTAGTACCATTCTTTTCTTCTTGTGGTTCCTATCCGTTACGGATGTTGGCAATCAGCATGGCGAGCCTAACTTTGTTTACGGCAATGCGGAAGAGTTCGGTTGATGTTTTTCCGGTCCACTTCCTGAGGTTATGCAGCCAAGATATTCTTCTCCTTCCTGGACCTCTTCTTCCATCGATTTTTCCCTGGATGATTGTCTGGAGTAAGGAGTACCTGGAGTCGTCTCTCATGATGTGGCCCAGATATTGCAGTTTTCGGATCTTGATGGTGTTCATAATTTCTTTTTGTTTATTCATCCTTCTTAGTACCTCTTCATTAGTGATATGTTCGGTCCATGATATCCTCATCATTCTTCGATAGAGTCGCATTTCGAAGGCTTCTATTTTCTTGGATGTGTTTTCATTGAGTGTCCAAGATTCCGTCCCGTATAAGAGGATAGAAAAGATGTAACATCTGAGAAGTCTCATTTTTGTTTCCAGTGTAAGATCATGGCTTCTGAAGAGTTTGCTCATTTTGTTGTAGGCGGCTGTGGCTTTGGCGATTCGTGATTTGATTTCTTGAGTTGCGTCCCAGTTCTCATTTATACGTGTTCCTAGGTACGTGATGTGTGGTACTCTCTCTATTGGTTGGTTGTTGATGGATAACTGGATGTTGTCGATCTTGTTTTTGCTAATGACCATAATTTTGGTCTTTTGTATGTTTATGTCCAAACCATATTCCTTACTAACTCTTGCTATTTTGTTGATAAGTTGTTGTAGTGCTTGTGGGCTATCTGCGAACACGATGGTGTCGTCCGCGTATCTTATATTACTCAATTTCTTCCCATTTATTGAGATGCCCTCCTCTTCTTCGTCGTCGAGCGCTTCTTTAAAAATCTGCTCGGAGTAGATGTTAAATAGCAGGGGTGAGAGTACACAGCCCTGCCTCACTCCTCGCATTATTTTGACGGCCTCAGTTGTTTCTCCGTCGACTCTTATTGTTGCCGACTGGCCCCAGTACAAGCTACTTATGATATTCAGGTCATTGGTATCGATCCCTGTCTTCTTTAATATTTCCATCATTTTGCCATGTTGAACCCGGTCAAATGCTTTGGCGTAGTCAATTAAACAACAGTAAACGTCAAGGTTAACGTCTCTGCATCTCTGGACAAGGACTTGGACAGCAAAGAGTGCTTCTCTGGTTCCCATCGCAATGACGAACCCGAACTGGTTTCGAGAGATTAGGTTCTCGCATCGATTGTATATTCTTTTATGGATGACTTTGAGAAAGGTTTTCAGCAGGTGGCTCATCAGACTTATCGTTCGATATTCTTCACATCGTTTTGCGCCTTGTTTCTTTGGCAGTGCAATGAACTCTGAGACTAGCCATTCTTGTGGTATTTTACCTGATTTGTAGATGTTGTTGAAAAGTTTGGTGATCTTCTTTAATCCATTTTCGTCTAGAAGTTTCAGGAACTCTGTCTAGATGTTGTCAGGTCCTGGTGCTTTTCCTTCTTTGCTCTGCTCTATAGCTGCCCTCACTTTTGATTCCATTATTTCTGGCCCACTCTGTGCATTACTCCGGGGATCTGTGGGGCTCTCTCTATTATCCTACATATATATTTAGTACCATAAGTACGAATAATCGAATGATTAGCTACATATAGATATCGACCGGATAATCGACTATTTTCCTAGTACTTTTTGGCAAGATGGAAAAGTCCGCCCCAGTATCGATTAGATAATTAATACCTGTTAATCCATCTGTAATACCTAGTCTGTAGTGTGACCACTAAGTGTTGCTCCTGAGTTGCTCTGGATCTGTAGGCTGGCTGTGTAGCTCTGTACCAGGTGGCTTTGGTTTGTTAAGTCGACCGTAGCAACGTTGCTGACTGGCTACCTTGCACTATTTGCGTAGCTTCTGCTCTTGCTTCTGCTATGTGTGGCCGTTCAATGTCAGCTATTTTATCAACCATATCGACACTGGTGGCTAAGATACTTTGGATATGTGCTGGAAGTCGTTGTAGCCACAAGGTTTTGAGAAACTCTTCAGGTATGGTAGTGCCTCCAAGTCGACGCATCTCATTCAAGAGCTGAGAAAGACACATATCACCGAGTGCAATATCAGACAGGTGTTTTCTCATTTTTTTCTCATTCGATTAAGAGAAAACAGTCGTCAGTATATATTTTTAAAAGCTTTGTATTTATCTGCTTGGGGAGGATTGACTACCACCTCACTTACTTGGCTGAGAACGGATGTGTCAATCGCCCTACCCACATAGTTAAACTTTGTAGTATCTTTAGTAGCGTTGGAAATCTGGAACAGAGCTTCCAATTGCAAAAACCACAGAGGAAGAATTAACTACAGTTCTTTATTTATAAAATTTTGTCTGGCATCATTTCGAAATGTTCGGTATGATGCCTGCTCTCAGGGTCCAACTACACAACCCATATGTTTATATGTTGTGTAGCCAAATGTAGCCGTACAGCACGACCAACACATAGATAGAAAATCTTCTTAATTGACGAATCGGCAACAGTGCTGTCAATTCAATGTGTGTGTCAACCTCATTGAACTGATGTCAACCACAAAACGTCAAAACGTGTTTCCTTTGTGTTGCAGTTGAGACAGTTTTATTAAAGATATTGTTACGATTCGCAGCAACGCCGCATGGGAGGCGGGGCAACGCATGGGAGCGTGTTGGTTGGTGGAGCTTCGCGACCTATCCGCGCTGCGTCATGGCTGACACGAGTGATTTATTGCTCGGTTTAATCTAGAAGGCAGTTGTTTATAACCGTTTTTTTTATGTGAGATTATTCAAGAATTGTTATAAAGAAGTTTCTAGTTTTTTCTGTAATTTTAGGATTGTATATAAAAGGCGCATAGAGCGGCGGTTAAATAATAGTCGTATTTTAAGCGAGCTATAAGTAAGCTAAAGTACGAAGCGATAATAGAAGGCTATAAAGTGTTAAGTAGTGAGTTATTTAGTATACGAATTGTACCTGTGTATATTTGTGGGACAAATAAATAGTGTTTTCGTGTTAAATCGTTACACTGAAATTATCGAACCCTGAGTTCGCAACAATTGGTGTCAGAAGTGCGATTCCAGTGGGAATTTGAGGACTAATATTACTGAACTGTAAGTGAGTGCTTCATTGCCGGACATTACGTGTTTATGCCAGTGACCAGAAGCCAGCATCAAGCAATGGAGGATCAACTTGCCGCCCTGCTGTCCCTTATGCAACAACAGAGGGAAGAACAGGAAAAACGTGATCAAGTACAGGAGCGACGTTATCTAGAGCAGAAGGAAGAGCTGGAAAAACGTGATCAAATTCAGGAGCGCCGTTATCTAGAACAGAAGGACGAGCAGGAAAAACGTTATAAAGAACAAAAAGAAGAGCAGGAAAAACGTGATCAAGTGCAAGAGCGACGTCATCAACAATTCAAAGAAGAATTAATGAGCCATCTCGCAGTCAGGGAGCAACAGTTGGAAGAAAGAATAATGCAATCCGTTAATCAATCCGTTAAGGAAGGACTCGAAGCTGTCAACCAGAGGGTTCTCAAGCTAGAAAAGAAATTCCGGAAACAACTTGAGGACGACAACGTGTCTACAGAGAGTTTTAGCGCAGCCAACGCTAAAATTAAGCCTCCCAATTATGACGGTACTACGGCATGAGAAATTTATAAAACCCAATTTGAGGCAGCTGCAAAAGCTAATGGTTGGTCCGAGTCCCAGAAAGCTACATCATTAGTGGTAGTTCTTCGTGGGAAAGCTGCTGAATTACTCCAATCTCTGTCGGCAGCTGATCAAAGTAATTATGCAGTTTTAGTACACTCTCTGCAACTACGATTTGGAAATGAGCACAAAGAAGCCGTGTTCCAGGCCCAGCTGAGGATGAGACAGCAGAAGTCAGGTGTATCCTTACAAGAATTTGAGGCGGACATAGACAGACTAATTCACCTGGCATACACATCAGCCCCTGAATGTTTTCAAACGCAATTTGCCGCCGAAAGGTTCATTGAGGGAGTTCGCGATAGTGACATGAGATACCATTTACGCCTAGTAAGGCCCAGGAATATCAGCGAGGCACTAGTTCGGGCCCTGGAATTCGAGGCGTCACGAGTGTCATCTAGTTCTTCTGCAAGTGTAAGAGTGGCAACTTGCGGTAACAAGGAGAATACGTCTATGGCTGAATCCATGGCCAGTTTAGATAAAGCGTTGAAGGATCTGGCAGTCAATATCCAAGCCTTGTTGGGAAGACCTCCTCGATCAACAGGCAATCGGGGCATAAAATGTTTTAACTGCGGTAAACTGGGTCACGTCAAGAGTAACTGCCGTAACAGGGCAAGAAGTCCGTCGCCGTTCTTTAGAAGACCGAGCGGCAACCAAGACCGCCCTAGAATCCAGGAAAAACCAATTCCTGTCAATGTAAAGGGGGAATTGACCGAGCCCGTTAAGACCCCCAGAATCAGTCAAGTCAATCAATCAAGTCAAGACAATAATTTGGGTGACAAAAGTGTTACAGAGACCGGACGCATTAAAGGACAGAAGATCCAAACTGAACATCGACCAGGAAGGTGTCACGGAAATGCCGATACATTTTCTAGACGGCCATGTAAAGAAGGTAGTCAGTATTATCGAAGAACTCAGCAACGTGAGGGACATCCTTCTGTAAGGAGAACGTCGGTAGAAAGAAACGATGGCTGGACTACACAGACACTTCGAGAAGAACAACTGAATGATCCAGATATTGGACCCATACTCATGGCAAAGACTGATGACAATAAGAGACCAGAGTGGCAAGAAATCGCTGGTAAAAGTCCAAACCTGAAGGCGCTATGGGCCCAGTGGCACTCTCTTAAAATAGAAAATGGACTACTGAAGAGAGCGTGGGAGAGTCCGGATGGCAAGTCCATAGTCAGTCAGTTGGTTGTTCCTGGTAGCAGAAAATCAGATGTACTACAGGAAATGCACAACGGAACAAGCGGAGGCCATTTTGGGGTCAATAAAACATTGGCAAAAATTAAAGAGCGGTATTACTGGGTGAATTATCATGGAGACATCGAATCTTGGTGCCGCAAGTCTGAAGTTTGTTATGCCACAAAAGGACCTCGAACAAGATCACGGGGCCAAATGGTGCAGTACACTGTAGGTGCTCCATTCGAGAGGGTAACAATAGATGTCGCGGGACCGTTTCCTCAGACTGAGTCGGGCAATAAATACATCTTGGTCGCCATGGATTACTTCACTAAATGGCCTGAAGCATACGCCCTGCCTAATCAAGAAGCAACGACTGTGGCAATGGTGCTAGTAAATGAAATGTTCTGCAGATTTGAAATTTTGAATCGGCTGTTTTCCAGAAAGTCATGGAACTTCTCGGAATTCGCAAGACCAGGACAACTCCCTTGCATCCACAGTCGAATGGGATGGTAGAGAGATTTAATCGGACCATGGAACATTACCTGTCTAAAATGGTGGCAGATCATCAGCGTGATTGGGACCAACATCTACCTCTCATGTTGATGGCATATCGAGGCTCTACGCATGAAGCCACTGGTTATACTCCGGCGAAAGTGATGTTCGGAAGGGAAATGAGGCTTCCTGCAGATTTGATGTATGGAACACCAGAAAAAGACTCGCTCAACTCTGAGAACTTTGTGGAGGAGCTCAAGGAGAGGCTGGACAATGTTCATGAACAAGTCAGGAATAAACTGCGGATATCCAGTGATCGAGCCAAAGCAAGATATGACTTACTAGCTAACTCCCGCGGCTTCCAGGATGGTGATTTGGTGTGGCTATACAATCTGAGGCGAAAGGTGGGGAAGTCGCTCAAACTTAGCCAAAATTGGGAAGGACCTTATACAATTATAAAGAAGATTAATGATGTGGTGTATAGGATCCAGCGGACCCCCAGGTCAAAGATGAAGGTCGTTCATTTGGATCGATTAGCACGATACCATGGAACTCTATCTGTTCGGGACGGACAGCCTTAGGAGGAGGGCAATGTTACGATTCGCAGCAACGCCGCATGGGAGGCGGGGCAAAGCATGGGAGCGTGTTGGTTGGTGGAGCTTCGCGACCTATCCGCGCTGCGTCATGGCTGACACGAGTGATTTATTGCTCGGCTGGTTTAATCTAGAAGGCAGTTGTTTACAACCGTTTTTTATGTGAGATTATTCAAGAATTCTTATAAAGAACTTTCTAGGTTTTTCTGTAATTTTAGGATTGTATATAAAGGCGCATAGAGCGGCGGTTAAATAATAGTCTTATTTTAAGCGAGCTATAAGTAAGCTAAAGTACGAAGCGATAATAGAAGGCTATAAAGTGTTAAGTAGTGAGTTATTTAGTATACGAATTGTACCTGTGTATATTTGTGGGACAAATAAATAGTGTTTTCGTGTTAAATCGTTACACTGGAATTATTGAACCCCGAGTTCGCAACAATATTATGATTATGGTGAGATATTGTGGCATATGTAAGACTTCTAGTTTTAAAAGTGGGACAGAAATCTTTCGTATCACAGATAGGTGCATGTATCATGTTTTCACCGATTACCCGACTCGGCGGCCATTTTTTCATTCTCCACGCGACGCGCGCCCAGTGTAGTCCATAGGCATGTTGGAAGTAAACAAACCTGACAATTTATGATTGTCTCACTGAGGCCGCCGTCACATAGAGCGGAACGGAATGGAGCAGAAATGTCAATAACGTCATTACACATGTCAATAACGTCATTACACATGTCAATTCCTATTCTAGCTTTTATCTGATTGGTTTAAATTCAACTATCAAATTACGCTCCGTTCCGCTTTTAACCAAATTCCGCTGTATGTGACGTCGCCCTAAGTCTATCTAGTTTGAAGCTCGATGGCAAAAACTATAGTTTTGGATCAGTTTTCCCGAAAACGGGTGGTTTAATTGACACTTTATCAACGTGGGTTTACTTTGCCAAGTGGGGGTGTTCCTGGCTTGTTGGTGTGTGTAGCCTTTGTGCTAGTTCCGGTTGAGGTTTAATTGAGTGCTTGAGGCAGCAGTGGAGCCGATCTGAGTTGATGTGATGCGATTTTAGGTATTTTCGTATATGCAATCCGGATTGAAGCAGTCATGTGATCTGATTAGGTTCGACAACGGGATCACGTCGAGGTCACCAATTGTACCGTATGAGTAGGGGCAATCATTGCTAATTGGCCTGGGCAGGATGTTTGCAGGAAACTAACTCACCGAGTACTTGAATTAATAATTTTTACATCTTGTAATTTTTTATTTTTGTTAGCGCATCTGACATTTGACGTTTTTACACTTCATTTTTTGTTGACTTTGACTTGATAACTGACTACTGTGTTGCTATCGGAAAACACATGTTGCCATGCAGGGCAGTTCATTTCCACCACACTATTGATAGCCATGATTCCAAGATTGCAGCTATTGATTGGCCCTTGAGAGCGTGTGAACAGAAGTCCTACACTGTCTAGAATCCTTGCTCAAAAAATTGAAGAAAAAAAGTTATAGGGTTTTCTAAATATATTTTTCTCATAGCACTGTAATAACCACAAATAAATACTTAAATAAATAGAGTCCTTTATGTACAAAACTTTATCTGGCATCATATGATAAGGGTCCGTGCGATGTTGCCCGTTCTCAATGTCCGAAAACACGACAAATGTGCTGTAGGCACACAGAAGTCACAGAAGAACGTTTCAAAACACAAGTTGAAAATCTTTTTAATTGACGAATTGGCAACAATGCGGCCAGTCATGCGTACTACCAGTATGTGCTTTTTGTCGTCTTCCATTCATACCGCCGTATATTTCCCGATTCGGCTGCCATTTTTTGATTCCCTCGCGATGCTCGCCCGCGGTGCCCCATGTAGATGTTGGAAGTAGACAATCTGAGAATTAATGAATGACTGACGGGGTCTATCTATAGTTTTAACGTCTATGGAAATAACGCACGGCTTAATATATTTAAAAGTTGGTGGTTTATGGCATATTTACTTCTTGGCTGCTGTTATCGAACACAAAATCATTGGGAAGACAAGTAAAATAAGGGAAAAAAAGCTGACACTAAACTGCCGCACTTAGGCAAACGTATCTCTGGATGTCGGCTGCACTGAAGTGGACGGACATCGGCCCTTGTCAAGAACAAAAGCGGTACTTTTTGTAACCGGATCTCGTTTAATCCGTTTATACTACGCAGACAACCCATCCGGACGAGAAACGTATCCAGATTGCCTTTGGGTTTCAATAACAAACCGGTGGAATCGTTTCTAGATTTTTATAAGAAAAATCGGTATCCTTGGAAGTAGTCACTAAACTTTAAGGTTTCCCTTTCAATCAGCGTCCAAAAGACCATAAAAAGCCTCTGGCAGACGACACTTGTTAAGTACCTAGGTTTTATGGTGAAGGTTTATGCACTTGACTTCCTTCGATATAAGTAAACATTTAGCAGAGCACATTATCCTTCGGCAATTAAAATTGTTTTATTACGTCATAAAGATTAGTTGTTTGGGTAGTTAAAGAAGATCGGGGTGCTTCTGTGGTGCCCATCATCCCCCGGCAGTTCAGGGTTATTGGTTTGATGCCTCATTAACGTTTCTTCCGAAGCACCTTCTTAACCCTGGGTTTTTTTTCTAGTTTCTATTAAAGTTTAATTTTTTGTTTCCAAAACTAAATTGTCTACCTTAACAGTTCTAAACATCTCGTTTTTGATTTCCTGTAAAAACTTCCTTTTCAGTAAGCATTTTTCTCTTTATTTTTGTTTACGTCTGGGGGCTTGACGACCGTAATATTTTCCGAAGTGCGCCCTGTCGTTTGTCAGTCGATTTAGTAAGAGATTTTATTAGATTATCCAAAAACAATCATAAAAGTCTGTCACTTCATTTTTGTTATTATTCCCGTCAGTGGCAGGTCGTATAGTTACGACCTAAATAAATAGGTACCTAATTTCCTTGAGAAAACACCCCTCGAGTTTATGGGTGGCAATTAACTTCAACTCTGGTTCGTAGAATTTTAGGAACCATAATCTACTTAATTAAGTATCTATCTCGTTTTAATTAAAAAATAAAATGCTGATCATAAAAAATTGTTGACTATTAGTAGGAGTTTAATTTCGACTATTAATAATTAGAACCAGATTGCTAAAATTAGGAGCAGACACGAGTCACCAGAAATCTGATATTATAAAAAGGTTCGGTATTAGAAAAAACCCAAAAATCTTGTAGAAGAGTGAAGCAGTGACCACGTTTCTTGGAACACGAGCCTGCCAGTAATTCTAGCCGAGTGACACATTTCCTAATTAAGTTTTTTATTAACTTAAATGGAAAAAAACTTTTTTATTAAGGGAAACGCGTTATTTAGTCTTCATAAATTTGGTGAGAAACTTACTTTTATGGGATTAGTAGGCAATAAACAAACATTAAATTTTGTTATTTGGTCGGTTTATATAGCTTAATTTCAACCAATAGGACATGCAATTCAGTTCCGCTTTTCTGCGTTTCCGTGTACATGTAGATTTCGCATTAGAATTCTAACCTCAACAACTAAAAAAAAAAATTCGATATGAAATTGTTATTCAAGCACATATTATATTCCAACAACCTCCTTCGGCATTTAATATTACGAACATAACATGGACTTCACCCTGGCTAGAGCTCAAGGAAGACTACACTCAGGAGAGCTAAAGAAGCAGTTCTTCAGATTCTCAAACAGGTTACTTGAGCCTCGATAATTGACACCCAGGTCTGAGGTCCCTAAACATCGATAAAGAGGGTTTTATACTACTTGTTCTCTAAATCCGCATTTGTCCTAAAAGTAGTCTCAGTCTGGGTATTTATTCAACTACGCATTAAATTATTTAATCCAAATATAAAAAAACAAAACATTTACTCTTTAAAGGGAATTCAAAGTTAGCTTTTAAAGCAAAGAAAGTTGTTTTGGCCAAGCTTGAAAATCACAAGTATATGAAGAGTGGCTTGACCTGGTTCAAAAACTTTGTGCAATGATTTGATAAATCCAGCTTGAAATGTCACTTAAGACTGCTGAGCCATATGGACTGCTGAGGGTGACAGCTTGGACTGACAGGGCAGGGGGAAAGAGGGTACTGATAACGCTTTTAAAGTTATGGAAACGTGTTGAAATTTATGTCCATACTCAAGCAAAACGTTTTGAAACAATTTTTTTAGGTTTTAATGTAAAGAACAAAAGTTTAATAAAAATATATACATTAGAAAGATTTTGTATTTCTCGATGCGTTGCACACTAAACTTTTTTACCTAAAAGTCTAACATTTTATTTTCTTACTTTCTACTTCCTTAAAAGTTATCTCTTTCATAGCACTATTTTCCTAAAAAAATACAAAGATGTACCTCCAAGCAACATTCTAGTTACAAAAACTTATATGGCCACATCAACTCATGGGCTTTTACGTATTTACCACCCATATCTAACACATTAGACTAGATAACATTTTGTATTATATTTCCATGTTAATAATCACGTGTTTTTTTTTTATCTAGATGCCTACGCAAAAATAAAAAACTTGAAAGTTGATCAAAAAATTAAATAGATCGTTATAGTATCTAATAAACACCACGTCGGCAACACATTGACGTAAAAGTGGAAACTAACATAATCAAGTTACTTATATTTTACTATAAAGAGATAATTAATTTGAAGTGATAATATTGGTTGCCACCACATTCTAATATCCCATAGAACATATTTAGTTGGAAGCATTTGATGATGTTAAAAAAATGGTACTCGACCGTGACCAGCATGGGCATCTTGTACCATATAGTGGTAAAGAAGTTACCGCCACTTAAAACTATGCGCGTAAGTGATGAATGAAATCATCGCCAGGTCGGCCATTTTCTTAAAGGATAAAATGAAGGTTTAAAAAAATCAGGTTTTTTTCCAACGCATCGTAAATGCAACATAGTTACTAATCTATGAAAGTATTTTGAGTGGTTAGTATTCATTACATAATTCATGTTACTCATTTTACTTACTTAAAAAAACTCTTTTAGTTTTGAATTTTCTCTAAATTCATCCTGCTAGATGAATATCTATTTGAAATGGACCATAGATCTATTACGTTTTCATTTTTTTTGTTACGTTGTTACGCCGAAGACAATATTTTCCAAAATCTATTACGTTTTGTTTAACTAAACTTGTCCCATGAGTTTTTAATTACGTCTACGCCTTTATCAATCAAAGTTACCAACCAGCTCAATGACCTAGGAGATGTGGAGGAGAAGTAAACAAATGCCGACATTACCTTAAAAATGGTCAAGTTATTTGGTTGAAAGTCTGCCAATTTTAAAAAACCTATGACGTAATTTTATTGTCAGAGCACATCAATTGGCAAATCGCGATTTCGAATTATTTGACTTATAAGTTGTAAGGTCAATTTGTCGGAAGTGACGGGGTATTTTTTTAAAACCACTGCTAAAAAGGGGGGGGGCAATATTGTAACAGGAAGGTCTTTCCAGTTGTAATCTACTAGGTCGTTGAGCCAGCCAGTATATTATATATGAAGGGACCCCCGTGTTTTACAGTTTTGGCCACCTTTTTTATAGCACTGGGTCACACAAAAATGGCGGTGACATCGACAGGAAGTGACGTCACTTCAAGTCTTACGTTAAATGATTCGAAATCGATCGATTTGTCTTTTTTAATAGCGGAGCGTGATTTCCGGTTAAGCAAACTAAATTATTGCCCTTTGGAGAGACAAAAGTTTTTTATAGCACTAAATTTCTAGATTTAGAATCTTTTACGTTTTACATAAATCTATTAAGCTTTTAAATAGAAACCTCCTGCTGCTGAATATAAGTTAAAAAATTGTAACAAATTTCAACTAAATAAACTCAACACCCTGTACCTCAGAAACAAAGTAACGAATTAGCCTCTGAACTTTAGTACCGTAGTTAGAAGTTGGAGTTTTTATTGGATTTTCATTCTTTCGAGGTAATTTTGATCCAAAATTGAGCTTTACAAGAGGTAAAAATTTGAAAGTTGAATTGATTTGCGTTGAGACGATTTGGGTCATACTCTGTTTCTTGACAGTTTTAGTGTTTAGTCCGAAATAGAACTTCTTCAATTAGCCAAAAATTAATTTTATTGAGAAAACAGTGATCCAAAATGGGAATCCCTTTTGATCCCTTTGGTTGGTGGATTTTTGCTTAAAATTACAAACGCTGTTTCTCTTTTCCACTTATTTTTTTTCTATAATTTTTTGATTTTCCAGGCTTCTTAACTCGATGTTTTTTAGTTTTTAATTTAATTTTTTTTTCTTAATATTTTTTTTTCAGGTTTTACTTTTCTTATCCTTTGTAACGTTTCGTTCGAAATGTTTGATCTTTAATTTTGTATTGATCTAAAATAGACTTTTAATTGTGTGTTCATTTTTCTGCCTAAAATTATAATTATTTATTAATTGTAATCAGTGGTGCCAAATGCACAACAACAACAAACCACCAAGTTGGCCAGGCAGGCTTGACGATGCAAGTTTCTCAGTTTCCACGTCTCACTTCTTTATCCGCCTTTGGAATGCCAGGCAATGGCTCCATACATGATCATTGGTCCAATGACCGTCACATACAGCAAGGCCAGTGCGTTAATTTGGATTTTAATCCCCAGTTTTTCCGCAGTACCTTTTGCATGTCCACAAGGACAATTTAGTCCTGCTGATTATTTTTTGATATTTTCAAGTTTTTTAACTTGGTTTTTTATTTTTAATTTATTTTTTTTTCTTAATATTTTTTTATTCTTCAGGTTTTTCTATTGTTATCCTTTGTAATGTTTTCTTTTTCGAAAATTTTAGATCTTTAATTTCGTATTGATCCACATCTCATTCTTTTAATCGTTTTTACCTAAAATTAGAATTATTTGTTAATAGTAAAATTAGAATTTACTAAACTATAGTAAAGTAATCTGGTTTTCATAAGGACAGAGTGAGTAAAATGAGGCAGGGAAAAGAAGAGGAAACGGTTTGAAGTAGAAAAAGTAGCAAAAAATAACAATTTAAAAAAAATCGAAATAGATCAATAGTGAGTGAATGTCAGTGAAATTGAGAGAGAGAAGTTAGGAGAAAAAAAAATAACAAAAAAAAAATTCGAACGAAAAGTGAGAAAAAGTTTCAAGGGAGAAACCAAAAAAATATTAAAGAATAGAAAAATAGAGAATAAAATGAACAAGGAAAAATGATGGAAAAAGGAAAAAACAGTTCAAAATTCTTACAAAAAAATTGCAGAATACAATAGTGACCAGTAAGATAGAACGATCAATAATAAATAAATTTATCAGTGAAAATGGAAAAAATGAGTTCGAAGGGGGAAATATTGCAGGTTGAAGGAGAACATATTGCAGAATAGGACAATAATGAGCGGAACGAGGCAGTCAATGAGCGAGGCAGCTAATGAGCGAAATGAGGCAGTAAAGAAAAGGATTTCTATGAAAACATATTACACACAATACCAATTAAAGTTACTTTTTTAAAAATATAAATAACTCAATAGTGAGTAAAATGAGTAAGTGAAAATTTCGCGAAAAAGGTTTGAAATAGGAAAAATAAGAAACAAAAAGAGTTCAATCTAAAATGTTTCCGGGCTTTGAGGCCGTGGTTCAATGGAATTTCTTCCTAACGTTTCCTCTACAGCTGCGGCAGAAATTATCAAAGGAGATGAGGCAATGGGCGAAGTGATCTCCCGTGTGCGGTCGCGCTGTGGGGGGACTGGTGTGGGGGTAGTGGTGACGCGGAGATTCGGCGCACTTAAAGTATGTCGTAGAACCGCTTCGAAAACGTAGAGGCGAATTCTATGACCGAAATTGTCATACATTCGTCATTGTCTGCCAAGCCTATCCTAGCATGTGGTGTTTTAATCCTTCCTATGCAGGGTATAAGCAGATAGCGGCTTTGAGCTGTTGTCTATCGAGGTTTAATAAGTCTTTTGTCCTTTTCTTTCACAGGGTCCTTGTATGCACGCCTTTGAGTGAACAAGGCACGGGCTGTCTATCCAGTAACGTTCAGTCTGTTCTTCAGCCATCTGGATTATTGCCCTCCTTGATACATCCCTTGAGATACCCAAGACCGGTTCAGGGCCTATCAATGAAAGTAGCACTCACCGCTTCCCTTGCAAAAGACTCGGCGATTTCATTGCCCTTAAGGCCTTTGTGACCTGAAATCCAGACTAAGATTAGCGTATTATGCTCCCCAGTATGTTTTGAACTCTCCAGAGAGTTCTCGAAGAGATCCTGTTGGAGTCAAACGCTTTGAGTGCGGCTTGACTGTCCGAATATATTTTGATATTTTTGTGTGTCAAGTTTTGATTGGATTGCATGGAGCTCTTCCTGAAATATTGTTGCGGGCTTTCCCAGAGTGTTCTGGAGTCTGTATCTCTGGTCACCGTCATAAATCTTTCCATGGCTAATGTTTGAGTGGTGCCAAATGTCCCACTGATGGCCAGGCTGCAAGTTTCTCAGTTTGCACGTCCCACTTCTTTGTCCGCCCTTGGAATGCCAGACAATGGCTCCATAGGTGATCATTGGTCTAATAACCGTCACATATAGGCATTGCAATAATTTGGGTTTTAATCCCCAGTAATCATTATTTCCATATGTGCATTCCAGTTTAGTGTCATACCTAGTATTACGCCGAAATATTTCACCTCTTCTGCAAGTAGAATGGTGTTACCCAGCAAGGAGGGAGGTCTCAAAGAGTCCAATTTTTTCCTCCTTGTGAACGCAACCACCACGGTTTTGTCCGGGTTGATAGACATTTCCCCTAGACACCACTCGTAGATGGTGTTGATAATCTCCTGGAGTATTGCTGTTATACATCCTCCATGAAAGCCTTGAATCGGACCACAAAAGAAGTGATAGAACTCTTGCTGGCGGCTCTGTAGCAAACAGTTGTGTCCTGAAGAGCTGTGGTGATTGCTATGTTATTCAGCATGCTGCGCGTCCAATCTTAAATAGTGTGCTCTAGCCCTCTAGCACCAAGCGCTCTACAGAAAGAGTCAGGGAGGGCATTGTTGACAGCTACTTGAATGTGCAGGAATATCCCTACCGTTATGCTCCCCTCCTTGAGGGCATGCTAAATCTTCCCGACGAGGTTGTTCAGTGCTAGATCGGCCGATTTGCCGCTCTGATATTTTTCTTTCTGATGTGGCTTGAGAGGGCATTGGGTCAAGGCACTTTGTCTAATATGTAAATCTATCATCTTTTCCAGACTTGTCAGTAGGAAGGATGTTAGACTTATGGGTCTTAGAGCCTTAGGTAGCGGTTTCCCTGCTAGTGGTTGTGAACGTTTCGTCAGTTTGCTTAATCGACCCGATCTCCTCCACGTGTCCCCTAGCTAGAATCCTGTGAAAAGGTCTTGCGCTAGGCATGTCACTTATGTCCTCGCAAAACCGATTCCAGGATTCTCTTTTAGCCTCCTTGATATGTATGTTGTAATCCGTCAGAGCTGTTTTGAATTGTTCCCATTCGCCTCTTGCTTTAGCTCGGTTAAAAAGCGTCCGGACCGCTTTTCGCTTTCTATCCAGGGAGTGGTTCCACTAGAAGGTACCTCGGTTATCCCTCTTCTTTTCAAGTGGACAGTTTGTCTTGAAGGCCTTCATGATTGCAAAGTGAAGTTGCTCCACAGCACGCGTTCTTATTGCAGTTATTGCGCCATTTAGCTGTTCTTCGCACTCCAGTTTGTGCTCTTAGGGTCTCTATATTCTATAATAGGTCGAGCGCCCAATTAACGTCGAACAGAATATGTTTATCGTCTGAACACGAGGGTTCTGAGCAAAGGGACTATTTCCTTATATTATTGCAAATAAAATTGCTCCTAATTGTTAGATGAAAAACCTGTTGCTAGTTACAAATGTGGGTGTAGAGCCCACGTTAATTGTGAGCTCTTGCCCCATTAAGTAGTTAAACAGTGTCTCACCTCTTGGGTTGGTGTTATATTGGTAATCCTCGCGTGAAAATACTCATTCATGTTAAAGGTCTATGAATATAAAAGTTATTTTTGACTACACCTGTATAACAAAAAGCAGTTAAATCCAATTTTAATGATTAAAAGTTGTCTTTCCATTGGTTATCTTCAACCAATAGTTTGGTTATTATGATTAAATTTATTTTTTGAAATAGTAACTTTGACGCCCTGTATATCGGTAACCAAGCGAAGTATGAGTTTTCTTTATATGAATTACACACATTATTTTCACCGCCTCTATGCGTCCTGTTATTTATGACATGACTTTTCAGGACACCCTGTAGATTTAAAGTTTTTCAGTGAAAACTGCTGAACGCAGATTTTATAACTTAAGTAACAGTAATACTAGTAATAGGATTAGATTAGATTTTAGGGCCATTAATTAACACTCTAACTATTAAACCTAAGTTAGGAAGAAAAATTCTGCCTACACTTCGATTAAATCTCTCTGTAGCCCCATTAATTGTACCAATTTAATCTGTCGACCATACCTACATCGTCGCAACCCAAATCCGACCACAAACAAAAATCCCCAAATACAGCAAGTCATTTTGCTGAAAGTCAGCATAATGCGAGTGCATACGTTATGTCATATTTCATTAAACTTAATCAAACCGATTCGTCGTGGTGTTCGATTCCTTTGTGATTACATTACGATTTTCATTAATTGATGTTTTGAAGGACACGTTTCAATATTTGCCCGTCATAACGTATAATTATATTCATCTTTTGTTATGAGACCGAACCGCATTAGCATATCAGGATGGTAATGCTGCTATAACGTCTATGACATAGTTTTGCTCTAATGGTGTAGGTATTTTGAGTTTTGAATGGCAATTTTGAATTGTGGTTAGTTGAAATGAAAGTGACTTTAAGTAATTTGTGCTCTGTACGTGTGTTAAAAACCAGTGGCGTATAATCAGGACGTTATGGTGCCAGAAGTCTGATGGAAGAAGCTGCCCTTTGTCTCTTTACCACCATTTTGAAACCCTGTGTCCTCGGGAGTGTAAGGCTTAGACGAGAACCCAATCTCAGAAGTAATGACGGGTCCCAATATATTCAAACTGGTGGAAACTTAGAAAGTGAGGTCATACAGATTTCAGACGAAGATCACAGATAAAATACAAGAATCATCCAGGAAAATAGGTAAATCAAAACCCATTCCGCTGCCCAAAAAAAAAACAGGACTAAAAAAGTGTGAAGAATATCTCCAATCAGAATAAAGTGTCACCTCATAAAGCTGTTTCTTTAGAGAAACAGCGTTAAGAAGGAAGAAATAAAGACAAAAGAGAACTACTTACAAAAGAAAATTTACAGAAACCAGTATGTTGTTATTGTCATAAAAGTAAAAGATATTCCGGTCACCATCGACCATCTTAAACCAGGTAACATTTTTCTTAGTCGAGACATCACTTGATATCGCAACCGTCATATTTTAATTTACCATCTCTCCATCTCCAATCCAGCACACAACTTGTAGTAGTAGTAGTAGACATTGGGGGGCCGAAGCCTTGCGACTAGGCCTTAAGGGCTCTTTTCACAGTCCCCTGATCCACCCATCTCTACTCCGAGTGGGCCTTCATTCTCTCCACGAGTGGACCCGTTCTTCTAATGAAAGAGAGTATCTCGTCCCATCTCAGAGTCGGAAGCTCCTCTCGATGGAGGAAGGCGGCTCCCAGTGTCCTGTAGCGCAATTGCGCCCACCTATAGCACACTCCCAGAAAGAGGTATGACGACTCTTCCCCTACTCCACATGGCTCCCTTCCAGTAAAGCATGTCTGGAAACCTCGCTCGTTTATCTCCATGCCCCTATGTCCAGGAACCCATCCCACAGTTACCCTTTTTGTTTCTGGCAGTGATACTAGAGCATCCCTGCAGTCCTGGACGAGCTTTGACGTCGTCCTGTTCCTGCAGATGACTCGCAGGGCCACCTTACTGTCGGAGTAGATGAAAATCTTCTGTTCTATTCCTTGTTTGATTTCTTCGTCGTGTGACCACTTCGAATATTGCAAACTCCTCCGCCTGGAAAACTGTCGTGTGGCTTCCCAAGGGAAAGCTCTCGCCCTTTTCATGGCCTGCTTTGTATATTCCAGCTCCTGACAACTGTGAATCAGCCATTCTTGATCCGTCTGTATACCGTACCTGATTATTCAGAAGGTTGCTGAAGCAGCTTTTCTTTGAATTCTTCTCTTCTTGGGATGTTTATTCCAAATGGTTGTTTTACTCTTAGTCGATCGCAAGGGGGCCCCTCCTGCGACAAGCCAATTGGAACGTCCCGCTGGATGAAGCTGGCGATCTGCGTGTGACCGCTTCCCAAGACCGTTTCCTTCCACTGGCCGCAGCAATCCATCTTCCACCAGGAAGCCATGGTCACCCCTTCATCGAGATTGGAAGCTCCGGCAGATCCAGTAATTCATTGAGAGCTGCTCCTGATGTTGTTCTAAACGCACCCGTTATGGCTAGGCAGACTGTTCTCTGCAGTTTCGACAACCTCAACGCATAGCAGGCCACCAGACCCCGAACCCATAGGATATCCTCGGTCTGATTACCGCAGGGTAGAGCCAGTGCAGGACGTGTGGCTTTAGACCCCACCTCCTGTTCACTGCGCTGCGCAGTTGCCATATCAGTGTTGTTGCTTTATTGCATGCGTTTTCTACTTGACCGTTTCAGGTCAGCTCGCTGTCGATGGTCACTCTCAGGTACTTAGCGTCAGGTTTTAGCAGCAGAGGTTTCGCGTACAGCGTGTGTGTCCGGAATCCTGTAGTTTTCCTCCTTTTGATGTAGAGCACAAGCTCTGTCTTGCCAGGATTTACCGACAGTCCCGTCTCGGTACACCATTGTTTTATTATTCTGCATGCCCTTTGCTTTTAATCACAAACGTTGCTGACGAACTTTCCTGGTATCATGACCAGTCCGTCAACCGCATACGCCTGCGCCCTGAACCCCTCGGCCTGTAGTCTCTCCATAAAACCATCCATTAAGAGACACCATAATCAAGGTGATAAGCAGCTGGCTTGTGACAGCCGCCCTCGACCTCGATATCCCTCCAGTGATCTCCCAAACCCTACGGTTGCGCAGCGCCGATCTGACCCAGCATATCAACTGGAACAGAATTGGCCCACCGCCCATCTAATGACTTCGTCGGTCACTACTTTCCTTGCAAGTATCCACACCTCCCGGACTGGAACCAGCCATTTTCTCTAGAGAAGTTGGTCTCCAGGAGAAAGTCTAGGGGCTCTACCTGGTCTCCCCTCCAGGTTTCGCCCTGTTTCTTCATTGTACCTAGTTGGTTTCCTCTTTCTGAGCTCAGCAATTTGGTGAGCTTGGCCGATCCCGGAAGAGAGTGACCTTCACCTCTCCGCAGAACTTTTTAAATTCTCTGCGGGCTTCGTTGTATCCATCCCACTCCTGCGCACTCTTTTTTCCTAAGTGGGCACGACTTTTTAATTAAAGAAGCGGCCAATGGACCCCTTGAGCCTTTCTACATCCTTATCTATTTTCTCTGTGGGAGCGGGAGGGGGGGGGGGGAGAGTGTGGAATGTCATTAGCACACGACTAAATCAAGAGTTCAATTTAGTAATTTCTTTTCAGGATAGGTTTTTGCACTTCAGCAGGTAGTAGAAGCAAATGGTCCAAAATAGACAAAAAATGTATATTAAAATAAATGAATAACAATAAAATCTCTTATCTTCCTATTACTGTCGCAGAGCACGAAAGTGTTCGTAACAATCTCAAGAAGTGCATTGCTATATCATTTTCATTTTTTATAAAACGATATTTTCTTAAGCTTTAAGTTCTTTCAGAGGCAGGTGGCTGTTTCTTGAATACCGCACGTGTGTAAATATACAAATACTTTTATCTTTTTGACGCTTTGCTCAGCTTTACTTCAGAACATCAATATTATTTGTGCATTTACTTTCCTAAAGATTCGTTAGGTCAGTGCATTAAAAGCCAGTATACCAGTTTCATAAGGAACATCTCTTTATTTTTTCTTTTTAGATATTATGAAAATAAATAAATATGACTGTCATCATAAAATCCCATATAATTATTAATTCAGAAATAAACCTATAAACTTAGGCTGATTTCAACGCGACATTATACGAAAACTAAATGCCGATTTGAAGCTACAATCAGTGTTGGGTGCGTAGTTTGTGGGACGTAACATGCTAATGCAAAAAATCGCTAATGTAAACAGTTCCACTTTCTTTAGAATGTGGAAACAATGTAAACAATGTATAAAATATAAAAATAGCGGCAATTTCGAGCTGTTTTGATCGTAACGAAGCAGTATTCGACACATGTTTTTTAAACTCTGTTAGCTATAATTTAAGTCCATTATATTTTTATATACCGGGTGTTGCATCGTCGGGAGGGACATAGGAAATCCCATGTAAATTTTGATTGGGTCAATTATTGGATTCCCTAATTATTTTGGTGAAAAAATGTATTTAGTTTTTTTAAAGGGCGCTAAAATTCACAACCAATAGGACAACTTGAAGCATTTTTGATCAACCCGTTTACAAATTATTTGCCAGTAACATTTTTTTAATTTTCGTGTTTTCTATCGCCCCGTATTCACCGACACCAGTCAAGGTAAGAGTTGGCTGTCAAATAAAGCTGTCATTCATGAATTTTTAGTGTTTGATAGGCAAGTCTTACTGGTATCCGTAAATACAGGGCGATCAAAAGGTCAAAATACTTAAAAAGTTATTGGAAATAGCTCGTAAGCGGGTTAATCAAAAGTGTCTGAAGTTGTCCATTTAGTTGTGGTTTTTAATTTTCTTCAAAAAATCTAAATAGATTTTTTCTCTAAAATAATTAGGGAAGCCAATAATAGACCCTTTTAAAATTTACATGGGATTTCCTATGTCCTGCACGACGATGCAACACCCGGTATGTATTAGCCATTATTTGGTTTTGTTACTTATATTATTATTTTTTTTATAAACGAATCAAGTATTTGTATAAAAAAACCTATTTCTGATCTGAAAACTGATGACAAGTCGGGAAGTATTGTCTATATTGGTTACATAAAAATGACTATTCTGTACCTATTGTCTATCTACTTAAATGTAGACAATAAAAGATAACATTTTACGTTCATGTCCATAAGAAAAAATGTAAATCGCTTTATATTGTTGCGTCTCAAAAATGCGATCTCCAACTAACTCACTTTGACGCTATAGGCTGCAGAATGGCAGGGAAAACCGCAAGTAACCAATTAAAATAAATAACTTCATTACCTATTAGATTAGCTACTTATGTCGCCAGTCCAACACAAGCCCCTTTGGACGATTTTAACGACCCAAAAGGGCAGATTGGGAGCTTTTCAAAAAAGTGGTCAGTAAAGCGAGAAGGGTCGAACCAATAATAACCAACTGGATTCGCAACATGTTAGAATCCAGACTGTTCACTACATCATTAAACAATGACACTGTCAGATTCACAACCGCGGGAGGTTGTGCACAGGGCAGAGTCCTTTCACCACTCCTGTGGTCCCTACTAGTGGACAACCTTCTAGCTACTTTGGAACTATGGGGAGTCGAGATCCAAGAATACGCGGACGACATCGTTATCCACATAAGAGACCACCCAGACCAACAAATCTCCAGGACGTTGCAAGAGGTTCTGGATGTTGTACACAGCTGGTGTTCAAAAGAAAACCTAACAATAAACAGTAGAAAAACGATGAATGTGCCATTTACCCGAAGGAAGAGGCTGGACTTCTTGAAACCGCCATCTTTGTTCGGGACGACAATTCCGTCTACCAACGAAGTAACATTTCTAGGAGTCATCCTGGACAAATCACTCACATGGACTCCACATGTAGGAGGACTCGTACCGTTAGGAGGGCACAGCTTTCTCTTTGGCCATGCAAGAACCTGTGCGGCAAATCATGGGGGATGGGACCCCAACAAACTATGTGGCTATACGTGATGGTAATAAGACCGATAATCACGTATGGGGCCATAGTTTGGTATCGAAAAAGCAGACAGAGCTCCATCAAAGATAAACTGTCCTCTATGCAAAGACAAATATGTCTCTGCATCACGGGGGCAATGAGAACGACGCCCTCGGTAGCCATGGAGTGCACGCTTGACGCGTTTCCACTTCCAATACTCTTGGAACGTGAGGCAATGAAGGCGACATATCAGCTGCAACAAGTGACGAACATAGCACCGGACATTCGATGATGGGACCAAAAATGCCCAGGCTGGTTTGGAAAGCCTTGCAGAATTGAACATTAGATCGAAGACCATCGACCTAAAGGCATCAAAACGTTTATTGGACACTCGCTACGTCGTCAGGGTTTCCTCACGGGCAGACTGGGATGAACGAGGTGAAGATCTACAACTGGCAGGAAGTACTTGGTACAGGGACGGATCCAAAATAGACGAAGGGGCTGGCTCCGGAGTGTACGGGAGATCGGATGGCATCTGCATAACAGAGAGCCTGGGCCGATTCACCACAGTGTTTCGGGCAGAGATCGATGCCATTGAATTGTGTGCCCGACACCTATTAGAGGAAGGAGGACACAATAGATCAACTAAGATCTGCTCGGATAATTGGGCAGCGATTCTAGCGCTTGTCTCTTCCAATTCGCTGCAATTCTAAAGCTCTTTGGAACTGCCACAGGACTCTAAACACCCTAACGTAGGAGAACAGCGTCAGACTGGTATGGATCCCGGGCCATCGTGGTCGCGAAGGCAATAAGAGGGCCGACTCCCTAGCCAGGAGCCGATTCGTAGACCCGGAGCCGGCACTGGGAGTCCCATATTCTCTGGTCAAGGCTGAACTCCAGAAATGGAGCAATACCAAGTCCCGGGACTGGTGAGAGAACCTACCACCCTCAGGTTAAATAGGAGACAAATCAGAGTGGCCACTGCGCTGAACACAAGACATAGCCACCTAAGATATCACATGCACGACTCGGACTGTCCAAAAAGACGAAGTATCGGCTGTGCTTGGAGGACGACGAGACATTTGAGCACGTCATATGTGACTGCCCGGCTATTGCCAGATTCAGATACTCACTGTTCGATCTATGAACCTCAAGATGCAAACGCAGTGTCGCCCGAGAGCCTCATCAGATTCGTTGAGGGTCTGGGCATAACGGGTGACAATTAGTGGAGCAATATGGGGCAAACCTTACTTGCAACACTCACATTGAATACAATACAATACACTAGGTCGTCAGTCAGCTGCCTATGTTTTGGTCACCTTGCTCCCAGGTAACACATTTCGTCTTTAAGACGTCTTTTGTACGACAATTTTTGGTCCAAATCACGTCACTTGGACGTCTTAATGATTTTGTTGTAAATAAGACGTATTTAAAATATTGCATGGCCATATATACAATCAAATTGTTCTTGTTTTATTTAATTGTTGCCATTTTAATGCTACTAAAGTAAAACTAAAATCTACCTAAAATATAATTAAAAATAATTGAGAATTAATATGTCATGCGTTCATTAAAAAAACCTCAAGTAGGCCATGGAATTAGAAAAGTAGGTCTGAGATGACTTTATAAAAACAATTGAGTCGAAAGTCGAAAATGCCATAAAATGTTCCAATTTTCATTTTTTTTATAAACTTATCTCAGACATGAGTTTTCATTTCATATCTTGCTACGAGTTTTTTTTATTCGAGTTTTTATTCATTATTTTTTCCAGTACAACAAACTCAACAAAATTGTTGTGACTGTCAGCAGTACATTTTCGACCCAAAAATGACGTCAATAGGACGTGAGGTTACTGACGACTTTAAAACGCCATATTTCTGACGTTTTTAAGACGTCTTTTCTCAGTAAACCGATCAATATAAACAAATTAAACTTAAATAAGAGGTTTTTTGGCCGCGCAATACGTCAGACTGCTATACGTTTCATGCAGGTTTTAAAATGTCATTAATAAATCAATATATTTCATATATACGAATTAGTTGGCTTAATAAGGACTCTGCAGTCACGACCTCTTTATGTCGCTAGCAACATGACGTCATTATTCAATCATTGTTTAACGTGGTTTTAAATGGATGTCATTTTGACGTTATTTGTGCATGAAACTGGCACAAAAGTTAACCAGGTTAAGCCATCCTATAGTTTCCAATCTCGACCGAAAACATCAAATAAACGATATTCTCTCGTTGATTGTTTTCTTTGTGTCACTCGTCATATCAAAATCAGAATATCAAAAAGTTTTTTGGACAAATTTTAAAATGCTTTGTGAAGAAACGGAATTTTTTTTTTAAGTTTACAACTTTTTTGCACAAGTTTTTGATAATTTTAAATCACTTTAGTGATCTATTTTTTTATTACGTTTTGGCTGCTTCTACCTAAAAATTACGGCTACAATTTTTTTTCCTTTATCATTGAAGCATTTATTTCTTTTATCACTTGGGCATTGGAAAAGTTCTGAAAATTATTTTTTTCACATTATTTGCCTATTATATTAAGACAGTTTAAACCAAACATAAACACATAAACAAAATTGACACTAACATTGGCACAAAAGTTTACCAAGTTAGGTCTTCCTATAGATTCCTATCTCGGCAAAAAACATTACAAAAAGACATTCCGACATCATTCCTAATCCTTTCTGGAAGCGATTTTTGAATCGTGTTGATTACTATCAGCTGAGTTTCAATCAACGGACTGTTGTTTGAATCTGTCATAATGCTATAATTTGACAGTTGTCACCGTCAATCATCTATTAATATACAACTACACTGTTTTAGTTTTCATTATTGAATTCCTCAGTCAAAAGCAGTTGAAATTGAGGTGTCACTCGTCATATCCAAATTAAACTATAAAAGAGTTTTTTGGGCAAATTTTTAAATGATTTGTTGAAAAATAATTTTTTTTTTATGTTTACAACATTTATTGTACACATTTTTAATAATTTTAAATCGCTTTAGTAACCTATTTCAGTTTCTACCTCTACAAATTACGGCCACAAATTTATTCCTTTTATCATTGAATTGCTTCATTTTTTTTTTATCTTTGGACCTTTGGAAAAGATCTGAAAATTATTTTTGTTTATTTTATTTGCCTTTTATTTTAAGGCAGTTTGAACTAAACATAAACACATAAACAAAGTTAACATTAAAGTCGACACTAAAATATACAACTTCTTCTTCTTCTTCTTGTGGTTTATCCTCAGTGGGCGTTGGCGATTACCATTATGGCCCATCTGTTTTTATTGGCTGCAGCCCGGAACAGGTCTGTAGATGTCATTTTTGTTCATTGTCTCAGATTTCGCAGCCACGATACTCATCGTCTTATATGCTGCGCTCTGTCTATTGTCCTCTGGAGACCCTCAGCTGTGTCTGCAATTAGGACTGTGTCGTCAGCGTACCTTAGATTATTAATAAGTACACCGTTTAGAAAAATGCCGTCATCTGTGCTCTCCAAATCCTCCCCAATCAGCCCCTCCGAATAAACATTAAATAGCACACATCCCTGTCGAACTCCCTGGAGTACTTCAAACTCCTCAGAGATCGCATTCTCCACCCGATGTCGAGCCCTTTGTTTCCAGTAAAGACTAGATATAACGCGGATGCCTGGACAGTCAGGCCTGGATGAGAAGGACCATCCAGGCCTGACTGTCTGAGCGCTTTCAGTAGTTTTGTGTGATTTACTCTATCAAAAGCTTTCTCGAAGTCGAAGAAACATGCAACGACATTGCAGTTTACATCGCGTTTTTTTTTGTATTAGAGCATTAAGGCTAAACAATGCTTCCCGTGTCCCGAGTCCATTCCTAAATCCGAATTGTTTGCTTCCGATATATTCTTCGAGTTTGGGATAAATACGTTCATGTATGACTTTTAGGGATGTTTTCAGAACGTGACTCATTAGGCTATATGATCTATCTTCGCATTTTTTTAGCTGTGGTTTTCTTAGGTATGGGAATAAATATTGAGATCAGCCATTCTTCTGTAATTTTGCCGCTTTCATAAATGTAATTGAGTAGCTCTGTAATGATGTCCAGGTGGTTTTCTTCTATGAGCTTCAGCAAATCTGCATAAACTTCATCGGGTCCTGCTGCTTTGTTGTTTTTAAGCTTCCTGATTGCATTCGCAACTAGAGCTTCACGAGACCACGAGACTTTAATGTTGACTTCGAGACCGAGACCGAGACTGTCTAGGTCTGGATCTCGGTTTCGGTCTCGGTCTGCGAAACCGAGACTGAGACCGATACTGCCAATCGAGACTCTCGATAGTCACGGTCTCGAACAACATCATTCGTTTGCAAGATATTAGGTGTTATATAATCTGAAGGCGAGCAGGTCCTTATAATAGTGCGTTGCGTATAGTTATTCTTAGTACTAGAATACACTTTAATAGAACTGCTCCTAGTACATACTTACCTGAGTTTTCTATTTTCCTAATTTTTCAAATCGATTAAAAGTGATTAGAACCAAAAACGACTAAGACAAGTGTACGTGAAAATGATGAAATTTTGACAGAAAAGGATGACATAATCAAAATAAATGGACTCTTGTTTCTCCATCTGTTTCTTTTGACATTTCACAGCCAACTAGATGAAGCTTTATAATGAACACCCCGTACTTCATTCTACCACACTATAAAGCTAAAAGTGACTAGGAATTTTTTCATTGGCAGTATGTGCACTTTTTCGAAATGCATAGGTATTCTAAATCATAATATAAAACCTAATTTGAAATATTTCCATATTTTCAATGAAATTTTGTAGCTGTGTCGCTAGCTAAGTACAATAGAGGACGCATATTTTTTATAAAAAATATGTTCAGTAGCATCAGTGGCGGACCTACGAGCTGTTTAGTCTAATGCAGTTTTACATTAATCTAACCTGAACTAACCTGATTCTACATTGGAAATTGGAACCCTCAATAATTTCAAATTTCGATTTTAAGTAATCATTGATGCACAAAAACGGAAATTTCTCTGAACGGAAAATTGTGCATTATAACTCAATAATTCAGAAGAAAATTGAATATTCAATCCAAACATAATAAGATTTTTCGATATAATACCTATTTTTTCGAGACCGAGACCGAGATCGAGACTCGAGTTGCAACTACGAGACCAAGACCGAGATTACGCGAGTCTCGGTCTCGGTCTCGATGCACAAGACCGAGACCGAGACCGAGACCGAGACTCATTTATAAATTCGAGACCGAGACCGAAAGTATGTAAGTCTCGGTCTCGGTCTCGGTCTCGTGAAGCTCTATTCGCAACCTCTTCTGTGGTTATAGAGGACCCAGTTTCTATGTTTAGTTCCTCCAAAATGCCTCGGTTCTCATCATCAAACACTGCCTGCATGTACTCTTTCCACCTTTCTATCCTTTAGAGTTAACCTCCAGTTTGTAACGATCCCTGGGTTTCTAGGTCTAAACATACCTGCAGCTTCTTTAATTGGCTTATGTAAATTAAACGAATCATGTTGATTTTCCTGTTGTTCGATTTCGGTACAGTTCTCTGCCAACCAATCCTTCTTTGCCTCTTTGATCTTTCTTTTAATCAGACTATGGATTTTTCAATATCTTTCTCCATTGTCGTTTTTATATTTCCTCCACTCCTCCATGAGGTCCAATATTTCCTCGGTAATCCATCTAGACTTTTTTCTTCTTCCCCCTGCGTCAAATCTGGATTTTGCCGTCTCCACTATGGTGTTCTTTGTATCCATCTATTTTTGTTCAATACTGTTATATGCTTTTTCTTTGATTTCTATTTAGTTCATTTTTTGCTTCGGTTTTAATATTTTCGTCTTTAAGTTTTAGAGTATCCATCCGTTCCACTATTGTTAGTTCCTTTAACCGTAGTTTTAAAGTGGATAGTAGAAGATTATGGTTAGATGAGACGTCTGCACAGGGGTATTTCTTTACGGATGTTATCGAGTTTCGGAACATCTTGTTCGCCGTTATAAAATCAATCTGATTCCTTACTATATGCTGTTCGTTATCAGCGGGAGACATCCAGGTATATAGACGCCTGGGTGATTGTTTAAACGATGTGTTCGTAGTTATTAAGTTAAATTTCTTGCAAGAATTGCACAGTGCTTCTCCTCTTTCGTTTCGCACTCCTATCACGTATCTTTCGAAGACATCATCATAATCCCCATATGCGACTTTGGCATTAAAATTCCCCATAAGAAGGGAGAACGTCGGACGGGAGAATCGACTTCTCTCGTTACTATTATTGCGACCTCATTTCGATGTTGAGGGCTATCCAGCATAGTAAATCTGATGATCGGATCTTCTATTTCGCATTTTCCAGAACCAGGCCATCGCGTTTCGCTAGACCCGAGTATATCAATTCCATCAATCGCAACATTTTCCTAACAGTGTTAGCCGCCTTTCCAGCGTGGTACATGCTCTGCACATTCAATGTGCCTATTCTTCTCACTGATGTAGCTTTTAGGATACTGGTTGACCGAGAGATTGATGGCCGGGGTATTTTCGTTGTCAGCCATAGTAAGTATAGGAACTGGGGAAAAGTGTTGTACTTAGGTACATTCCCGTTGCTTTCCTGGGTTTGGAAATCACCGCTCAATCTGAGTCAGACGCTGTTGGAGTATCCTGTGCTGTTTTTAGCTCGATACCCAGCATATCTGCTGAGCATTCCCCTATCCGCCACCTGGGGAGGCGCGCCCGATGGGGGAACTAGCAACCTCACACGAGCAATACCAATATACAACAACACTAAAGAATAGCTAAAATAGGGATTTTTAATTTTGGCTATTTTTTTCTCAAAATTGCAGCTACACAGTTTTTGTTTTCATTATTGAATTCCTGAGTTAAAAACAGTTGAAATTGAGGTGTCACTCGTCATATCAAAATAAAAAAAAATTTTTTTAGATACATTTTTGAATGTATTGAAGAGAAATGATTTTTTTTTATGTCTACAACTATTATTTGTACAAGTTTTTTAGTAATTTTAAATCACTTCAGTGATCTATTTTTTATTACTTTTTGGCTGATTCTACCTAAAAATTAACGGCTGCAAATTTATAACTTTTATCATTGAATTGCTTAATTTGTTTTATCTTTTGGACTTTGAAAAAGATCTGAAAATTATATTTGCTTCCATTATTTGCCTTTTATGTTGAGATAGATTAAAATAAGCTGGTGTAGGTTTTCGGGTATACAAAGGAATAAAACCAGCTCTCGTTTACTGACCTGTTTATTGCAACCTTCCTCAGGGCTACAAGTGCAAATTGAAAATTACATAATGGTGGCAACGAAAGCTGCCACTGCCCATTATGTAACCATCCATTTCATTCTACCACTATCCATTTCATAAAAGAAGGACGATTGGTAACAAGACACAATATTTTTTAATTTTCAATAAACATAAATTTAATTTCCTGTAATTTTGTACCTTCGTTAACTTCTGGTATCGGTAAGGGTTGGTAGACATGACAAATCTCCCCACTGCCGCCATTTTCATTTAAAACCAACTCCAGATTTTCAAAGTTTTTAACTCAGATAAATTACCAATAACATTTGTATTAATAACGTGTAAATTATGTTTCATGATTACCTTATTGAAATACTTCAATATCGTCTCATTTTAAATCATTATTAAAGATGACATTTGATTGATCACCGGCAATGCAAGGCGAAAATCAAACCGGGTGTTGAAACGATCTTCATTTCGTCACTGTTTTGACGTCATAACACTACGACAAAGCTTCCATATTGAAACGGAAACGGAAATGGAAAAAATATTGTTTTTGCAATTTATGGAATATTTTTAAGGAAAAGAGAAACGACGATTCCTGCTTTGCTTGGACCACTTAGCACCTTATGCAGGCCATAACCAACAAACTTTACATTTCGAACACGTTTTAGTATAATTTTATTTGACGTTAATGGTCTGAACCAATTTGTTCCGGTGCTGCTTTAATTCACTTCGGCTTTTATAACCACGTAAATCATTACGACAACAAAAACCTCAACTTCTCTCGGTCCTCGAAGACCAGACCGAACAAAGTTCAGACAAATTTAAGTCTGAACTAATCAAGTTGTTGATTTTTTTTATATATATTGAAATAGAAAACATAACAATTTTCTAGTCTTTTATTCAATATTGGGAACAATAAAAAGAACCATAAAGCCAGACGTTTACGTCCAGCATTAACCAAATGAGCCCGTCTTGACCCCATATGTTACACGAGACACGCATATTAAGTTCTAAAAACGCTCTGCAACCCATTAACTAATTTGGGACGTGTAGGTAAAAACCTGTCAATCAATGGCCATATATTTTAAGTGTAACCGAAGCCCTCGACCCTTATTTGTTTTATGACATCAACCTGTTTTTTTCGAAAACAGTATTGGTTTCCAATTTGTTTGGATTACTCACCAAGAATTTCGTAGATGTTCAGAAAAAAATCATTTTATCAATTACCCATTTCCATGGTATATCACAATAGTTTCTTGAACTTGTAATTGGTCCAGCACTATAGTACCAAATGAGTTAATATGTGACTTTATGGTGGTTGAACTTGAAAATGCATAACCGTAAGGTCACATGGGAATTTTATGCCACACTACTCGACTTTATTGCACTTTTAGCGTCGCTAGCGCCAAGATTTACGGCCTCACTTTATGTTTTATTACTTTTCTGCGATTATTAGCTTTAAACGATTACCTCAACACAAATTATGTTTATGGTACTCCGGCATTAGATTACATTAAAACTCACCGAACAGTAGTCAAGTATATTGTTCAAGTGGTTTAGATGTTTCGTCTTATCGGAGATCTTGAGGCTACGCCACCCATGATGCATTTTTGTTTTTTTTTTTTGATATTTTTCTCTAAAAGTAAAATTATTGGTGAGATCTGTTTGCACATCAGCAATTTAATAGGATTTAGTGAAAATTATTGGAATTTTTTTCAGAATTTGGTGTTGTACAAATTGCGTTTCATTAAAAATGTGAAAAAAATGTGTTTTAATCATTACGAAACAATGCTTGTTTCTTTTTAACTAAAGAAAATGTACTTTCTTTGATTCTGAACCAAAAATATATTTTTTTGATTGGCTGCTTTGTGAAGGTTTTGTTTGAATTAGGCCCAAAAAATAATTTTTTTGATAATTCTAAAACAGAATTTTTGCCCCGATCTTGAAACAAAATAGTTATTTACGTTACAAGTCCGGTAAATATAGTTTTACAGCAGGAGTAAGATGTTTGTGATGATGATAATTTCGAAACGACTACTGTAACACGTTACCGGACGTATGATGTACAACATTTTACTTCATACTTATTTAAAACAGGAAAAAAAATAATTTTATGCGCGGCGAATATACTTTTGACAAATCCGCCAATTTGACAAATAATTTCATTACGGTATCCTGTACCGGTACCGGTACAGGATACTTATAACCATGGATACAAGAGATTTATTGAAGATATGCCGGTACTCAATACCGTAAAATTTCTTTACGATATCCAATCCTGTAAAAAGCTATTTACCGGATTAAAATCAAATACGTAAAAGTGTTCTAATTGCTACAGTATGAAGTAAAAAGATTTGATTTTTGTTCAGTTGCAAAATCAAAAATTGTTTTCGTAGCAAAATAATGTTACAAAAAAAATTTTTTTAGAATGATTTCAGAGCAAAACATGATATTTAGGCATAAAAATTATATATCTTTACAAACGCAAAAAAAGTTGAGACAATTTTTTGCTTTTTTGAACTAACAAGCAATAAACCAAAAATTGAATCCTTTGGTTGAACGAATTGTGAAGGTTTTAACCAATTATCCGGGCGGGAACGTGACGTTCACTTTATATTATTATAACGTCAACTTTTGGTGATCATTCGTTATTTAACGTCATTTGATGAAAAAATGACAAATAAATGAGGTTGATTTTTCGACTTATATCGATAATGACGACATATTTTGGACTGTAAAAAAAGTATAAAAAAAAACTAAAATTAAAAAAAATGTAGGAAAAATTATAAAAGAAATGTAAAAAAAAATCTAAAAAAACTGTAAAAAAGTGGAAAATAGTAGTGTAAAAAAATGCAAAATATATGTAAAAAAGATATAAACAAAAAATGTAAAAAAAGCAAATAACCTGAGCTGGTGATATTTGGATGAATCTGGCAACTTTTTCGGCCACGTTTTGAGCCCAAATAATTTTGACGTTATTATAAATTAACGTCATTTTGACGTCACAAAATAATGTCATTTTGTCGTCATAAAGTTACGTTATCTTGACATTGCACAATGAGGTTATCTGTCTGCGACTTATGCCGGTCATTATGACGCTTCGACATGGTCCCATGACGTCTTTGGTGACCAATGCTTACCAAAAAATTACGGTATATCAAAAGGACGTCACTTTTCCGCCTGTGTATGGTCATAAAAGCACTTTTTTACTTGTATTTTGCTACAAAAAAAATCTTATTATTTTTGTAACAAAACTTGAAATTTTGGGCCAAAAATTGAGTTTCTTTAAAATTGCAAAAAAAAATAGTTTATATTTTTTCGAAGTTTTTTGAATTAAACAAAGGTGTTTTTTCAGTTTGGCACCAAAAAACTAATTTTTTTTAATTTCTGTGACCATTTTGATCGATTTCGTCCTAAGAAACTAACTTTTTAATAATATTTTTCAAAAGGCGATTTCTTGTCCTAGTACTTTATTAAAAAACGAGATATTGTCAATTGATTTTTAAGAAAAACTTGAGAATTTAGTTCGTCAACAAACTGAGTTTCATTAAAATTTGCAAAAAAAAATGTGTTATAATCTTTACAAAACAATTTTTATTGCTTTTTAACTAAACGAAAATGTATTTTCTTTGATTCCGAACCAAAAAAATATATTTTTTTGATTGAATGCTTTGTGAGGGTTTTGTTCCAATTAGGCCCAAAAAGTATTTTTTTTTAATATTTCTAAAAAAGAATTTTTGCCCCGACGCTGAAAGAAAAAGCGATTTCATTTTAGTTCAGGTGAGTTTTGCATTGTTTTTCTAGCAAAATAATGCTACAAAAACAGTTTTTTTAGAATGATTTCAGAGCAAAACTTGAGAATTTAGGCATAAAAATGATATATATTTACAATTGCAAAAAATGTTTTTTGTCGTTTTCAGAAGATTTTTTTTTAACTAACAAGCAATAAACCAAAAATTGAATCTTTTGATTGAACCAATTGTGACAGTTTTAACGAATTACCCAGGCGGGAACGTGACGTCATTACACAACACAACTTTCGGTGATCATTCGTTATTCGACGTCATCTGATGAAAAAATGACAAATAAATGACGATTTGTCGACTTGATAATGACGACTCATAGTAACGTCATATTGTTGACAGACAAAAAATTAAAATAAAAAAAAAAATTAGGAAATATTATAAAAAAAACTGTGAAATAAAACCTAAAAAATAGTGTAAAAAAATGTAAAAAAAAATCTAAAAAAATTTTTTAAAAAAGTGGAAAAGAGTGCCAAATAAAAGTGAAAAGAGAATGCAAAATAAATGTAAAAACGATATAAACAAAAAATGTAAAAAATCAAGTAATCTGAGCTGGTGATATTTGGATAAATCAATGGCAACTTTTTCGGCCAAGTTTTGAGCCCAAATAATTTTGACGTTATTATAAATTAACGTTATTTTGACGTCACAAAATAATGTCATTTTGTCGTCACAAAGTAACGTTATTTTGACATTGCAGAATGAGGTTATCTGTCTGGGACTTATGCCCGTCATTATGACGTTGTTTTGACGTCATCCCATGACGTCTTTGGTGACCAAAAAATACTTCAAAATGACGTCACTTTCCCGCCTGGGTATGGCCTGTAGCGCAAGTTTCTTAATAAGTCTTTCTGAAAAAAAAAACACTTTTTTTACTTGTATTTTGCTACAAAACAGCCTGAGACAAAAAGTGATTTAATTTTTGTTCAGTTACAAAATCAAAAATTGTTTTTGTAGCAAAATAATCTTTCAAAAACCTTTTTTTAGAATGATTTCAGAGCAAAACTTGAGATTTTAGGCATAGAAATTAAATTTTTACAATCGCACAAAAAGCTTTTTTGCAGTTTTGCGTCTAATTTTTTTTTTCTTTTTTGAACTAACAACCATTAAACCAAAACTTTTTGTTTGAACATTTTGATTGAACGAATTGTAACGGTTTTAACCAATTACCCTGGCGGGAACGTTGACGTCATTATACACAACTTTCGGTGATCATTGGTTATTCGACGTCATTTGACGTTCATTTGACATTATTGTTGTTGACGTCGAATTCGTGATATTGACCTTGATTGAACTTGATAAGGACGACTCATAGCGACGTCATATTTTTGACTGTAAAAAAATGCAAAAAAAAAATAAAATTAAGAAAAAAATGTAAGAAAATTATTCAAAAAAAGTGTAATAAAAGTGTAAAAAAAGTGTAGAAAGGTGTAAAAATATGCAAAATAAATGTAAAAAAGATATAAACAAAAAATGTAAAAAATCAAG
This sequence comes from Taphrorychus bicolor, assembly GCA_951812265.1. Taxonomy (NCBI): domain Eukaryota; kingdom Metazoa; phylum Arthropoda; class Insecta; order Coleoptera; family Curculionidae; genus Taphrorychus; species Taphrorychus bicolor. Next base: position 18,820,724 of record OX638303.1, read on the forward strand.
TAATCTGAGCTGGTGATATTTGGATAAATCAATGGCAACTTTTTCGGTTTTGAGCCCAAATAATTTTGACGTTATTATAAATTAACGTCATTTTGACTTGTGTCATTTTGTCGTCACAAAGTAACGTTATTTTGACATTGCAGAATGAGGTTATCTGTCTGCGACTTACGCCCGTCATTATGACGTTGCTTCGACGTCACCCCATGACGTCTTTGGTGACCATAATGCTTACCAAAAAATTACGTCAGAATGACGTCACTTTCCTGCCTGAGTATTGCCAATAGCGCAAATTCCTTGATATGTCATTCTGAGAAAAAACACGTATTTTTTACTTGCCAAAAATTTGAGTTTCTTGCAAAATTGCAAAAAGAAATAGTTTCTATTTCTTCCAAAAAATCATTTTTTGGTTCAAAACTAAAAAAAATACCTTTACGTTTAAGTAATTCAAAAAAGCCTCGAAGAATTCTATTTCTTTTTGCAATTTTAAAGAAACTCAATTTTTGGCCCAAAATTTCAAGTTTTGTTACAAAAACAATAAGAAAACTTCTTTTTTGTAGCAAACTACAAGTAAAAAATACGTGTTTTTTCTCAGAAGGACATATCAAGGAATTTGCGCTATTGGCAATACCCAGGCAGGAAAGTGACGTCATTCTGACGTAATTTTTTGGTAAGCATTATGTCTCATCAAAGACGTCATGGGGTGACGTCGAAGCAACGTCATAATGACGATCGTAAGTCGCAGACAGATAACCTCATTCTGCAATGTCAAAATAACGTTACCTTGTGACGACAAAATGACATTATTTTGTGACGTCAAAATGACGTTAATTTATAAAAACGTCAAAATTATTTGGGCTCAAACCGAAAAAGGGGCCATTGATTTATCCAAATATCACCAGCTCAGATTACTTGATTTTTTACATTTTTTGTTTATATCTTTTTTACATTTATTTTGCATTTTCTTTTACACTTTTATTTTGCATATTTTTACACCTTTTTGCACTTTTTTTACACTTTATTTACACCTTTAGTACACTTTTCTTTATTTTTTTTTCACAGTTTTTTTTTGAATAACTTTCCTAAATTTTTTTGTTAATTTTATTTTTTTTGCATTTTTTTTACAGTCAAAAATATGACGTCACTATGAGTCGTCTTTATCAAGTTCACTCAAGGTCAATATCAAGAATTCGACGTCAACTATTTGTCATTTTTTCAGCAAATGACGTCGAATAACGAATGATCACCGAAAGTTGTGTATAATGACGTCAACGTTCCCGCCAGGGTAATTGGTTAAAACCGTTACAATTCGTTGAATCAAAATGTTCAAGTTTTGGTTCATTGCTTGTTAGTTCAAAAAAGAAAAAAAATCGTCTCAAAACAATAAAAAAGCTTTTTTTGCGATTGTAAAGATATTTAATTTTTATGCCTAAAATCTCAAGATTTGCTCTGAAATCATTCTAAAAAAAATTGTTTTTGTAGGATTATTTTGCTACTAAAACAATTTTTGTTTTGTAACTGAACAAAAATTAAATCACTTATTGTCTCAGGCTGAAGGCAAATTTTTTTCTTTTGCATTATTAAAAAATTTGCTTTTTGAGCCTAACTCGAACAAAACCCTCGTAAAGCATTCAATCAAGAAAAAATTTTTTTTGTTTAGAATAAAGGAAAATACATTTTCGTTTAGTTTAAAAGAAACAAAAATTGTTTTGTAATGATTGATTAAAACAAATTTTTTTTGAAAATTTTAAATATCAAGTTTTTCTTCAAAATCAACTGACAAAATTTCGTTTTTTGTAATAAAATCAATACTAGAAAAGAATTCGCTTTTTGAAAAAAAATTATTAAAAAAATTTAGTTTCGTGAGACAAAATCGATCAAAATAGTCACAGTTATTTAAAAAATAATTTTTTGGTTCAAAACTAAAAAAAATACCTTTACGTTTAAGTAATTCAAAAAAAGCCTAGAAGAAATAGAAAATATTTCTTTTTGCAATTTTAAAGAAACTCAATTTTGGGCTCAAAATTTTAAGTTTTGTTACAAAAACAATAAGAAAACTTCTTATTTGTAGCAAAATACAAGTAAAAAAAAGTGTATTTTTTCAGAAAGACTTCACAAGGAATTTGCGCTATAGGCCGTACCCAGGCCGGAAAGTGACGTCATTCTGACGTAATTTTTTGATAAGCATTGGTCACCAAAGACGTCATGGGATGACGTCGAAACAACGTTATAATAACGGACGTAAGTCGCAGACAGATAACCTCATTTTGCAATGCGTAAGTTCCGCCGACGGCAGCAGCTGAGAAGTTTAGTCAGCGAACCCTGAAATTGGCCAATCAGGTGCCGCTTTTCAGCGTTCGCTGACTAAACTTCTCAGCTGCTGCCGTCGACGGAACCTACGCAATGTCAAAATAACGTTACTTTGTGACGTCAAAATGACGTTAATTTATAATAACGTCAAAATTATTTGGGCTAAAAACTTTGCCGAAAAAGTTGCCAAATTTATCCAAATATCACCAGCTCAGGTTACTTGCCTTTTTACATTATTTGTTTATTATCTTTTTTACATTTATGTTGCATTTTCTTTTACACTTTTATTTTGCAGATTTTTACACCTTCTTACACTTTATTTACACTTTTATTACACTTTTTTTTCACAGTTTAAATTTTCTTACATTTTTTTTAATTTTAATTTTTTTTGCGTTTTTTTACAGTCAAAAATATGACGTCACTATTCGTCGTCATTATCAAGTTCACTCAAGGTCAATATCAAGAATTCGACGTCAATTATTTGTCATTTTTTCAGCAAATGACATCGAATAACGAATGATCACCGAAAGTTGTGTATAAAGACGTCAACGTTCCCGCCAGAGTAATTGGTTAAAACCGTTACAATTCGTTCAATCAAAATGTTCAAACAAAAAGAAAAAAAAATAGACTCAAAACTATTTTTGCTCAAATTAGCTACAAAAATGAAGTTTTCTTATTGTTTTTGTAACAAAACTTGAAATTTTGGGCCAATAATTGAGTTTCTTTAAAATTGCAAAAAGAAATAGTTTCTATTTCTTCGAGGCTTTTCTGAATTACTTAAACGTATAGGTATTTTTTTTAGTTTTGAACCAAAAAATTGATGTTGATCATTCGTTATTCGACAAAAGAAAATGCAAAATAAATGTAAAAAACAGAAAAAAAATAATGGAAAAAGGCAAGTAACCTGAGCTGGTGATTTTTGGATAAATCTGGCAACTTTTTCGGCCAAGTTTTGAGCCCAAATAATTGTGACGTTGTAATAAATTAACGTCATTTTGACGTCACAAAATAATGTCTTTTTGGCGTCACAAAGTAACGTTATCTTGACGTTGCAAAATGAGGCTATCTGTCTGCGACTTACCCCCGTCATTATGAAGTTGTTTCGACGTCATCCCATGACGTCGTTGATGACTAATGCTTACCAGAAAATTATGTCAAAATGACGTCACTTTCCCGCCTGGGTATGCTCTATAGCGCAAATTCCTTGATAAGTCTCTCTGAAAAAAAGCACTTTTTTACTTGTATTTTGCTACAAAAAAGATTTTTTTCTTATTGTTTTTGCTAAGGTGATCCGCTAACTGATGTGCTCTATCGATAAAACTACGTTATGGATACCTTAAAAATGGCGGACTTTCGGTCAATAGACGGGGCGATTTTTTGAGAAATATTTGGCATTGGTTTGCTCTGTCCATATATCCTAGGTCATTGATTGACATAATAGCTTCAGGCTTCCAAGTCCAGAGTCAAGATTTCCAATGCCTTATGGAAGTGCGCTTGAAGCTTTCGATAATTTGATACTCGAGTTACACTTTGTTACTGATAATAAATATAAATATTCGATTTTATTTGCTTTTGAGTTACTTAAAACTACAAAGAGTTATAATATATATACAATATGTTTTGCAATAAATGAAGTTTGACAAAATATAAAAGAAACACAGTATATGGAATATTGAAAACGGTAGAATAGGTGGTGAAAACAGTAGATACGGGGGGTGTTCTTGGGGTATGGTCTTTAGGTGATGAGAAACAAAAAAACAGGGTTTTTCCTTTCTTCAAACTCCCAATTGTTTAGACGTTTCGATGCACTATGGCATCTTCATCAGTAGAAACTGCAAAACATTTAGTTATGAGTAACACAGTCCGTGAGACCAATAGGTAGTAGACAAATTTGAATAGATAAAAACGACCATATAAGTTGAATCTTTTATACATAACAATCCACCAATAAAGTGGTGTTTTGTCTCGCTAATTAAAGAAAGTGTGAGTTGAAGATAGAGTTTGCAATAACATTTCGTTATATTTGTCCCTGGTTGGAGTCAGATTTATCGTGTAATTAAAGAAGAAATGCGAATACTTCTTTCGTTTTTAAAGATAATGGAGAAAAAAGCTTTTACCACTGTTTAATAATATGCCTATTATTAACACTAATCAGTCATTAGTCACGGGTTTAAGTAGCCAAATTACACACAACTGTTTGTACATCTACCTAGAGATTGGTAACTATGTTAATCAATATTGGGAATAATTGTTTATACCGTAATTATGTTATTAATATATAATATATTAATAACTGGATAAATGCAGTTTTGAAGAGTTCAAAAAGTCAAAATCAAAGTTTCAAATTGAGCAACTGTTCGATCAATAAGAACAGTTTTATTTCTTGTATTTTTTTTTTATTTGTATGCCTAATAATAATTTAATTATAATAAAATAATAAAATTCATGGTTATATTTTTAAAAATAAGAAACTTACTTATTTCTGTGTTAAAACCAAGTTTTTTGCGGACTGTATTAGAGATACGTCAATCACGTATGATAGGCAAGCTTTAGCAGGTCACCTATAACAAGTTTAGAGAAGTCATTGACGAACTGAGGACGACCTTCACAACTATCTAAACTGACTTTAACCTTGTAAAAGTTGTTCTTAAAACTAAAACTAACTCTTACATTTTAGATTCACTTAATGAGAATCAATTCCCTGAATTCATATTTTGTTACACACCAAACCAACATCAACAGCCCCATAAATAGTATATTGGGCATCTAGAGTCGAAAATTGCACTTTTCACACGAGTGTGACGGTTTGGACACGAGCCGTAGGCGAGTGGTGATACTCTTGTGACGTTGTATCACTCGCCTACGGCTCGTCTCGAAACCATCACACTCGTGTGAAAAGTGCAATTTTCGTCACTATTTGGACAATATACTATTACATGATTGCAGGCGGCAGAGCCCGGTTTGTGCAAAAGTTGGATTTTATTTCTAGATATTAAAACGCAAAATTTCACAACTTGCCGAGATAATTCCAGAAAAAATCACCTGACCGATGGACTACATTGTAAAAGATAGTCCATCGGTCATCGGAGTATATTCTCAAAAACCAATGTACCAAATTTATTGTTCTCACTTTCGTTCGGATATATAAAGCCGAATGTCGGAATCGATTGTGGTTGTATATATTTGGTATTTTTTTGGTTCTGAGGCTTATAACTCTTAAACTATTAATTTGACGGAATTTTCACGTAAGGGGCTTAGGTACAGAAATGAACGGGCTTTCCAAAAATGCGGTCGGTTTGGTGGTGTATTGGGCTCCTTAGTGGCAGATTTCCTCATATGTGTAGATGATACAATTTGAAGTCTAATTCCGATAACTTAAATAGGAAAATCTAGAAAAAAATGAAAAAAATTGAGACGGTTTTTTAGATTTTTTTTGTAATGGTCAACTGCAACCCCAACTGTCCGTGTGGGGTTGCTAGAGCCCCTATCGGGCGCCTCCTCAGCTGGTGGGTGGGGAAAAACCTGCCAGATATGGCAAGTACCGAGGAAATCAAATACTCGGAGCGAACCAAAACTAGCCTGGGGTTGAGCAGCACCAATCCCAGTGCTGCCGTATAGCTGAAAATAAATGATATTGGCAAGGTACAGCCAACACGGCCCTTAGTCCCCGGCAGCCCTTCGATGGGCGGAGGGTGTGAAGAATCACCGGGTGCTTCAGAATCGGCACATGGAACGTGCAAAACTTATTTATATGTTGACGGCAAAATTCACAATGTCGTCAAAGAAATGATAAACACACTGGCCAAATACAGGCTCATGCGAAATCCAACAGCACATGATTTATTATTCTGGAATCGAAAACTCAACTCACAGAAACGGAGTAGGTATGGTGATTGCAAAAGAAATCAACGCCTCAGTCAAACATTTTATACCGTACAACGACAGAATGCTACTCTTACAACTAAAAGCAACTCCAATGGATATAAACATAATATAGTTCTACGCCCCTAGAGCCGATAAAGAAGAGCAAAGTATAGAAGAATTCTACGCGCAACTAAACTCGCTCATTAAACTAACAAAGAGCGACGAGATCACAATGATAATTGACGATTTAAGGCTAAGATTGGAAAAGGGAAAGAAGAAAATTCAGTAGGCGATTATGGCCTAGGACTAAGAAACGATAGAGAAAATCGACTTCTTTAATTCGGCAAAGAACAGCAATTACTGAAAACTAAAAAGAACAACGAAAACCCAGCAAAGCAACAAAATAGACATTCGAAGGCTCAGAGAAGACGCAGTTAAACAGAAAGTAACAGAGGAGCTACAAGCCGGATTGGAAGAAATAGTGGCAACCCCAGAAGAACCCCTACAAAAATGGAACAGAATCGCCAAGTTATTAGAAACACTAGTGAAAAGTACCTATACTCTGTTCAGCGAGGGTTAAATATTACGTCATAAATTGTAACGTCATACAAAAAAAAACGTCTGTCTCTGATAAAATGTCAGTTGAACTGGTAAAAAATATGGTATTTAGTCTTCAAAAATACAACAAATAGAAACTTTCCTTGAACACTGCATCTACTGGTTTTTCGTGCTATTTTTTCTCGCTGAAAATAGTCAATGAGTCTTAATTCAAAATTTGTTCCTTTTCACCGTAGTACCAAGGCATTTTGTAGCCATTTTACACTCTTTTGCTGATGACGACGATTAATCTGGAATTTCTAAATTTTGACGACATTTTGACATTAAGTGTCAAACTCACTTTAGCTGGTGGTTTTATTATTAATAAGAACTAATACTACGCTTGGTTTTTGGCGATCTTTTTCTAATGAAATGAGATGAGGAATGTGACGTCATATTGAACCCTCGCTGAACAGAGAGTAAAAACGACACGTATGAACAAGAAGAAATGGATGACAGATGAGATCCTGACCTTAATGGACCAGAGGCGAATACTTAAAAACAAAAACAGGGAAGAGTATCGATTAATACACAAGACAATAAAGAGGGAAATCATGGCTGCAAAGGAAGAGTAGTTGGCACGGAAATTTAGCGAGATTAAGGAACTAGATAGAATGCATAACCATTGAAATACACATAAAAAGATAAAGAAAATGACACATACCCGGAGGAAAACCATAACAGGGACCCACGTAGACTCAAACAGTAAACTTATAACAGAAATGACAGGTAAAGACGTGGAAATAATATACTCAAACAACATTCTCAGATGATAGACCAGAATATTACATCAGTGTCGAATCTGAAACATGCCCACGCATAACAAAAGCAGAAATTGAGAGAGCTATCCGGAATATGCAAAACAATAAACCGCCTGGACTTGACGAGGTCCGCGTAGAACTGATAAAAATATTATGTGACAGTAGCACGGAATTCCTCAAGTCTGTAGAAGAAATTTTAAAATCTCATCTATCATACAGGAGAAATACCTTCTGACCGGTTAATGTCTTCCTTCATTACCCTCCCTAAAAAACTTCGAGCCAATACCTGCGACCAATACAGGCTCATTAGTTTTATCAATCACATCGTCAAAGTGTTCACCAAGATCACCCACAGCAGATTATATAGAAAATGGGACTTATACACCAGCTATTCTCAATTTTGATTTAGAAATGCCCAGGGAACTAGAGAGACAATCTTTTCATTACAACTCCTAGTACAACGCTGTAGGGACATGTACCGAAATATGTAAGCATGCTTTATAGATTTTTCAAGGGCTTTTGACAGGGTAAAACACACAAAGTTGGTGGAAGTAATGGTGGAGGTAGGCTTAGACAGGAAGGATATACGAATTATAGCGAATTTATATTGGAACCAGTCAGCTGACGTGAACATAGCCTGCAACAAAACAGAGGAGGTGAAGATCCGAAAAGGCATTCGCCAAGGGTGTGTCCTCTCGCTGACATTATTTAACATCTACTCTGAAAAGATATTTCAGGAGGTACTAGAGAATCCTCCTGAAGGGATTAAAATAAACGGCGAAAACATAAACAACATCAGATACGCAGATGATACTGTTATCCTCGCAAGTAACCTGGAGGATCTTCAGACTCTTCTGGAGAATATCAATACAACGAGCGAGGAATATCGACTTGGCCTGAACACCTCCAAGACACAAAATATGACCATCAGCAAAAACCCCCAGCCTCCTTTGGTTTTGACTTACAGCCAGTTGATCAGTCTAGCAAAATTATTGTTGATTTCCCTTAAGACACATGACTTGCATTCCTTATAAATGGTTCCAGAGATAGACATGATATTTTAGTATGTAAATTGGCATTTTATAGGTCCAAGTTTTAACTCCGTTCATATGTAGTGTATCCTAGTTGAAAGGTTTTTGTTTGCTCTAAGTATTTTAATTGATCATTGACGATGCCCCGATGATATAAAAAAGATCACAACTTCTAATGCCTAACGTTAATGAGTGCGTGTAGAGGCAACACTTAACAACTTAACAGTTAACAACTTAATCTCTAAGTAAGTACCTGGCTTCATACGATTCTATACCTATCATTAACACTATATTTTAGCCCTGATGAAGATATTAATCAATATCGAAAGCTTGGAAAGTTTGAAGTTTTTATTATCCTTCGCCCAGACCGACAACCCAAAAACTTCACAAGTTGTCACATTTTTCAGTCAAGAAAATCCTTTCGTTTTGACTTTAAATCAAGAAATTATAGAACGAGTCGAGAGATACACTTACGGTTGTAAATGTGTAACTAGAAGACGTGGAGAGAAAAAAAAAATTTAGTTTTGGTCTTGTTCTTATTTCACATTTCTTGCCAATTTGGGTGTACTTTACTCACATTTCACCTTATTGATTCCATATTTTTGTAAAAAAAAAATCTGAAGTAGTTTAGAGAGGAAGTACACATATGGTCCCCGAACCTGACCAATAATAAAAGGCCTATCTTTGAATTTGAAATTTTGACGAATTTTAAAAATTTAAATTTCAAACTGCCATTTTGAGGTCTATTTATGCTGAGACCATGCATCCACTCCAATGGCTTTCTATCCCAGGGGATACCTTGAAATGTTTTCTTTCTGGCACCTAGAAACCACTTTTTGCTGGGACGTCGAGAAATAGTTTTTTCAAAATTTTGGCTCAAAATCCCGAATGGTTCCGATTTACTTACCACTAACTAGGTGTCGGAAGCATTCTCTAAACGCTTAATCAAGGAAAATAGGCGGAAATGCGTGGAAAACTGTTTGCAGGAGAAAATTTGGACATTTCTATGAAGATTATTGGCAAAATGCCCGGGTCCTCGAGAACGTTTTCGCAAAGACTGGTCGATTTGAAAATTTCGTGTCGGGATTCATGATGACTGATGACGTGGAGGCCCGACCCTACCAAGACAGTGGCGGTTACAAATTTGGGCAAAGACGTATTTTTTCAATTTTTCGGCAGGCATGGGCGGAGTTAATATTTTATTTTAGCATTTTAAATGCGGCAATATTGATTTCGTCGTAAACAAAAGATAGAGGCGAAAACAATAATGACCGCCGTAGACAGGATGATTTAAGAATGGTGATATCTCTGAAGCGAATAAAGCTAGAGAACTGAAATTTGGTACCATGGTTCCCTAGGGAATGGACTGCAAGTTGCCATGGGTCGAAATTTTTCTTAAGGTACCAGTTCCATGGGTACCATTGTACAAGCGTTGACACTTTTTTTGTACAACTTAGTGATTGTTGCTTAGGGGGTGTTAAAAACAAATATATCTGACGTTTTGACCTTTTGCTTACTATACGCTATCATTAGGATATTCTTTTTTTTATTACAAATATGGCTTTATAAATGTGCCACGCCCAAATAATCAGTTTTTCGTATATGACTGACCAAATAACTTTAAAAACGAAGACCTGTCAACTGGTACAAGTGTTGCAGATATTGATGACTTGGATGACGCTCGAACCATTCAGTTTAGTTCAGGTTAAGCCCTGAACCATTCAGGCCCTGCTAGATAGGCAAAATGTACGTGTTCATTAAAAGAAGTCTTTTGACAGAAAAGGACTACATAATCAATGTAAATAAGTTTTTTTCCTTCGCCCTTCTTTTGCCAAAGCTGCTGTTTTTAGGTTAGCTACAGGCTACAGTTGCCACAAGTAGCGTCATTTTATATCCAATAAAAGGCAAGTAATAAATCAAAACATTTTCTTTTGGAAATAAACTAGATTTAAAATGAAAAAAAAAACAAGGAAAGCTGCTGTTTTTCACTTCAGCTACAGGTGGAGGATGTACATCCGAATCGCAGATTTTTGCCAAACAGAGCACTAAATCAAATTTTGTTCGTTTACTTTTACTACCAAACCTGTTTTTTATCTTTAAAGCAGTAATAAATAAGTTGGTTAGGTCTGATAATATAACATAAAATCTAATTATTTGTTTGTGTACTTTGAAGCTAAGTAATAAATCCGTTACTTAGATCTACAGTTGAAATGATTCTTGAGAGAAATAGATTTTTATACTTTTACTAGGTAATTGATTCGGAATCTATTTAGCAAGTAATAAATTATTTCTTAAAAATCTAAACAGTACATTTCTACAACTTTGTTATTTTACATTAAATACTCGTATATCAAATAACTGGTAAGTAGCACAGTGCATTATTTTCTATAAAAAAGTAGTAGCTACTACTTAGAAATTTATTACTTAGCATCAGTACCGGTGGTGTAATTAACATATTATTTCGTAAATGTCTAAAAAGTAATAATCTAATATATCATAATTTTACATAATACATCAAGTAATAAACCAGTTCCTTTTTTTTCTTGTAAAAAAAATTGTATTAAAGTGAACAAACACAACCAAAGCTGCTGTTCTTTTAGCTACAGGTGCTACTAAGTAACAAATTACTTGTTAAATATCTAGAAAGTAAGTAATTCTTACTTTCTACCAGCGAAAACCCAAATAAGTAACAAATCGAATATTTATAGTGTTTGAAGTGCAAGTAATAAATCAGTTTCTTACACCTCTAGTTGAAATGATTCGCGGGAGAATGAAATTGCCATGTATCGATCCCTGATCGAAATTGGTATCGCTTTTCATTTTTTGATGCGTAGTGACTGATTCGGAAACTATGTAGTAACTAATAAATTATTTGTTAAATATCTAAAAAGTAATAATCTAATATGTCTTCATTTTGGATTAGTATATATCAAACAATAGGCCAGTAATAAATCACAACATATTTTTCTTAAAAATAAGTAATAAATTATACTAAAATTTAAAAATGCACAGATCTAAAGCTGCTGTTTTACTAGTCTAGCTATAGGTGACCGATGTAGAACAAATAAATTATTTGCAATTTTGAAAATGAGCATTAAAACTAATAATTTTGCCAAACAAAATCAAATTTTGTTCCTTTACTTCATAGCCAAGTAATAACTCAGTTTCTTATGTTTGTTATTTAACCTAATGTTAGGTAATTATTGTTATTTTGTGTGTTTGTATTACAAAATATAGTTTGCTATTTTCGGTTAGGTAGTAACAAATTTCACACATTACTACCAAACTTTTTTTAATCTTTAAAGCGCTATAATAAATACGTTGGTTAGGTCTGAAAATAGAACATAAAATATAATTATTTGTTTGGGTACTTTAAAGCCAAGTAATAAATCCGCGATTTTGTCGCTTTTAGCTTCCGAGATTTAATTGATTAAATTTTTCATTGATATAGGGGTAGAGTGACATTTACTATTTTATAGCAAAGCCACAAAATGTTTATTACCGTTTTGCTTATTTTAATAACAGTCTTAAAGGAAGTGAAAAACTGTTAAGATTGTATGAAAATTACCTAAAGTTTGAATTTGATCGAACATTATGCCAACTAAATTAAAAGCCTGAAATAACTAATTAAGCTGGTATTTTGTGGGCATGAATGCTTTATTTACTAGTGCCAATAGAATCGTTATACTGCGTTTAGTTTTCGGATTATATTGATATAAGTATAAAAATGTCCATAAAAAGTGGAAAAATTACTTTTTAAGCGCCATTTTGAAGGGGAAGGAAATTACTGAAAATTCAAATTTTGCATGTTTTTTACATATTTTTGCCCCCGCTTTCATTTGAGACTATTTTTGATAAAAAATATGATAGTGGGTTTTGGCGGAAAATTTCTACGACCTACCCCCTTTGAAATTTTTGAAAATTTCACATTTTTCTGTTTATCTTAGTAATGGTAAAGTTTTTCAATATGCAGTTTAATATATTGTATAAAGAGGCTATTGAGGACTATCAGATGGATTAATCAGAACTAAGCTGCCTTTCAGGGTTTTCGAGAAAATTAAAAAAAAAGGCAAAATTGGTAGTGCATTTTTGGGCCACCCGTGCTCCGTAACTGTTCTAGGCAGACATTCGAGAATGGGCCCAACGTGTAGCTCTATTCTTCTACTTCCTTAGGTGTTCTTATAGATTTTCGGATAAATCTTCATCGAAACGAAATATGAGCTGTTAAAGGCCACAATGCTCGATTTTGTTCCCCAAATTTAGGTTTTTGGGCCGGTTCGTGAGCCCCATATGTTTAACATAGAAATATCGATTTTTCTCATATAAATCAATAGTAATCGATTTTATTCGTTGGTTCTACTAGTTTTATTGATAAATAGGGCATATACTTACGTTTTAAATAGTATAGGGTGTCTCAAAAAAATGCTGTAAAATGCTACTTTAGATAGTATAGGGTGTCCCAAAAATTCACAAATATTACAATTTTAGGAACAATTAAATCTAAAAATCTGATATTTTCGTTATGGGTTCTTTTCATAATCACAAATAATATGTCACAAGTGGCAACCCTGATATGGCTACCCGTGGTACCATTTTTACATCTTTTTATGAATCCTAGCACGTTTTATACCATTCTTCAAAAGATGTTAGGTTTGAGAATATGAAAAAAAAGTCTTTCAAACGTTTCGACATTTCAGCTAATTTTAGGCATCATCAGGTCCTTTTTTAAATAATGTTACAGTAGTTTGAGCTACATGAGAGGAACGTTATTTCAACATTTAAATTAACTACAAGTTTCAAAATAACAGCTTTAAATACTAATATTTCATCCTATTGTCGACTAGTTTATAATTAACGTTACGGCCGCTCATTCATTGGCTATTCTCGTTTCCATTTAATTAACCAATTTACCGCCTTATTTCGATGTCAAGAGAACGTATAACATTAGAACCAATCCCGTTGAAGGTTTAAACTAGACAACGCCTTACTCCTCTCTAAAATTATTGGAATTTTTTGCTATGCAATGTCATATTTTCCATTCCATTAGGAAAAATTGCGGACGTTTACATAATTTTTTAATTCTAATTAAGCTAAGTGGACTGTAGTTCGTTAGCGCGTGCCGTTTATTGCCAAAGTTTCGACAGTACCCGCCGTATATCGGCTAATTTACGAGCCTTGTTTTATGATTAGATGTTTAAGAAGTAGGTGAGTCTAATTGGTAAACTGGAGTAAAATTAACAAACTTTGTTAAAAACTATTAGGACAATTATTGGGCAAACAATGGGGTTCTATGCGGGCGTGCAACTTTCAGATTTTATGGCAAGAGGAGTGCATTTTAGCGCCGTGTCAATAAAAATTCTCGTCTACTTATAAGTGGGGAATTTAAAAACCAATCACCTAAAACGCATCAGCCGAACGTAATAAAAAAAATAAATTTAAACAATCTAACCGTATCCGCGTTTGTTTAACATACAATATGTTCCGACCGCTTTTATTTGGCTAAAATATTTAAGCCTTTGACGCGTAAGTACTTCAGTACCCATTGAAATGGTGTCGGGTTTTAAGAAGTGACTTCTTAAGAGCTGTTAATTTTCGATTCAAGAATCGACAAGAAACATGTAAAAGGAGTTGTAATGCGTTTGAAGCGATACACTCGAGGACCGCTGACGGACCAGACCCAGACCCACCTGACAAAACTGACAGCGTACGCCCACGAGTTGGACGACCTTTGTCACGGCAGTGACATGGCGCTGTGATTGACGTCAATTTACATATTTTACCAAAGTGTCTTGGGAACACGATGCACTTTGGAGTAATTAGAATGCGGGTGGTATTCCTAGATGCAGTCATTGCTTTGACATTAAGCGTCTATATCTTATAAAATCGTTGGTGCGCCACTTGCTGACCAAAGTCTCATATTATCATCCTCAGGGTTTCGAAAATGTCTCGGAATTACACACATTACCACACATACTTCGCCACTTTCTTAAGAAGTATTTACCTGTAAAGTTGTGTAATTAAACACCAAGGGGTATTATATTGTTACTAATATAGTAATCGACATGATAATAAAAAACAGCCTTGGTGAAGAAATAAAACAAATGTCGAAACGTCGATAATTTATCGCTTTTGCCCGTAATTTGAAGCCGAAATTGTATAATATTATTCTTCATGTTGCACTTTTCATAATCTATAGTTCGTTCATGATATACATGCAGTGAATCCCACACGTGTATTTTGTTAAAATAAAAATGTTTTTATTAATTTTGCTTCAGTAGTCGTTAATTTTAGTCCAAAACTAGATTTGTTAGAGACTCGGGAAATTCTGGTTTTTATCGTTTTTGGTCTAAAAATCTAATTTTTATAAGACAGATCGTTTTGTTAAAAGTTCACAAAATTATAAGACTGCGAAGGCTTTCACGGCTGTTTAAACTTCAATCTAAAGTGTTTTCCTTGCTTGAAGCCGGCGCAGCTATAGACGAAACGTCAGGAAGAAATTTTATTGGACCACGGCTTCAAAGTCCGGAAAACACTTTAGATTGTGTTCAAAAAATTTTAATGAAAAAATCTAATTTTTGGGTCACATAAACATTTTAAAACGATTCTTCCGTTTTTTTAATAAAATTTTGGTCATAATAATAATTGTTATGTCTGTCAAAATGTTTTGTTTTTATCAAATTTGTTTTAAAAATCTCTATTTTATTCCAAATAAAGATTGGAAAAATTGTGACTTTAGTCTTCTTTATTCTAAAATTTAGTTTTCATGGGACATATTTCGTAATCAATCTGTTTGCTAAATACTCAAAAAATCGTGACTTTTATCGGCTTTATCCTAAAAAATAACTTTTTATGTTGCATGTTTCATGGTCGCAAAATAAGCTTTTTAAAGTCCAGAAAAATTGCCATTTTTACCCTTTTTGATCGAAAAATTTAATTTTTATTCAAATTATACAATAGATTGTGATTTTTATCGTTTTAGGTCTAACCATTTAACTTTAAATTGGCACGTTTTATAGTCGAAAAAAACGCCTTTTAGAGACTTACAAAAATTGAGATTTTTATCTTGAGCTTGACACTATTTTTAATTTTGTTAGAAAGTCTTTGCTGCTTGGGCAAGGTTTTTGTAAATTTTTCTCCAAAAATCTTCGTTTTTAGTCCAAAAGTTGCTTTGTTAGTTCTGAGATCCGTTAGTCCAAAGTACTGAGAAAGTGTGTTTATCGCTTTTTTGTCTAAAAATGTTAATTGTCACGACACAAGTTTTATTTTGCAAAAATGTGTGTCTTAAAGACTCGAAAAACTGTAATTTTCATCGTCTTTACTCCAAAAATATAAATTCAATTTTACGTGAGCTAGAAATCAAAATATTGTTTTGTTGTTGAATGGAAATTTTGTGGTATTTTTTTGCCTTTGCTTACGATCAGGAATGTTATGAAGCAATGGTTTCGCATTTTTTAATGAAAATTTGGCCAAAATAATTGCTGTTTCTATGACATGACATTTTTTTTTTATCTTTTTGCTCCAAATTAATTTCGTTAAAGTCCCAAAAAAATTTGATTTTTATCTTCTGTGTATCTGTATCTGTCTCATAGTCTAAAAATCATTTTATTTCATACTGTAAATTTTATAGCTTTTGCTTTAAAATGTTTGTGTCACCTGAAAATTTTTTATGAAAATAATAATATTTTGTTTAAAAAAAAGTTTTTGACCATTTTAAAACTCTAGACTTAAAAAAAAATGTAAGAACTTAAAACTGTAATTTCCACCGTCTTATCTCAAAAACTTTGGGTTTTATTTTACCCCTTCCATAAAGCACAAAATCGTATTTTTTTTAAAGACTGGAATAATTGTGGTAGGTATTTTCCGACATTGTTCTCTTGTTTCACACGAACTTTATGAGTTAATTGTTTCCTTTTTTCTTTTCTTTAGGACCTTAAGTCCCAAAAAATGCGTTTATATTGTCTCTGAGTTAAAAACGTAGTTTTCATGTAGAACCTTTCATAGATTTTGTTAAAGACTCGCTTTGTTAAAGTAACAAAAAAATTAATCTTTTTCGTCATCGAACAAAAAAAAAAGTGAATTATAAAGATTACAAAAAATTGCAATTTTCATCATCTTCAATCTAAAAACTTATTTTTTTGCGCTACACGTTTGATTATTCAAAAATCGTTATTTTAAACACTCAATAAAAGTCAGTTTTATCGTCTTTAGTCTAAACATTTAATTTTAGATTGACACGTTTTATAGTTCAACAATCGCTTTTGAGAGAATCAAAAAATTAAGATTATTGTAGTTTTTAGCCAAAACATTTAAATTTTATGACGTGCTAATGTTTCAAGGCGATTTTATCAATTTTTGTTTAGTAAAATTTTAGCGAAATATTTGTTGTTTAGGTAAAAGAATGTTTTTATAAATAAATTGCTCCAGAAATGGTTAATTTTTACCCAAAAGTGGTTTTGTTAGTCCCAAAAAAATTATGCTTATCGCCTTTCTGTCTAAGAATTCAATTTTCACATCACAACTTTTCTTGTCCAATAATTCTGCTTTAAAGACTCGAAAACTGTAATTTTCATCCAAAAATTAAAATTTGATTTTACACGTTTCACAATTTCGCAATTTTGTCCAACGTAATTGCTGTAACAAAAAATTATTCCAAAAATGTTTTTGTCTGTTTTGGCTCTAAAACTTTTGTTCAAAAATAGTTTTGTTAAGATCCCGAAACGTTTTAATTTTTATCTTCTTTGAGGTAAAAATTTGGTTTACTTGTAACATGTTTCATAGACCAAAAGTCCTTTTGATAAGTCTCCAAAAAATTGTGATAAAGATTGTATTTTGTATTTGAGCTAAAAAAAGTATTTTTTTGTGGCAGGACCTATTTAAAAAATATGTTATAAAACCTCGAAAAACTGTAATTCACATTTTTAATTTTTATCTTTTTCGAGGTAAAAATTTGGTTTACTTGTAACATGTTTCATAGACCAAAAGTCCTTTTGATAAGTCTCCAAAAAATTGTGATGAAGATTGTATTTTGTATTTGAGCTAAAAAAAGTATTTTTTTGTGGCAGGACGTATTTAAAAAATATGTTATAAAACCTCGAAAAACTGTAATTCACATTGTCTTTCCTCTAAACATTTATTTTCTATGTTACAAGTAGACGTCTTATGGTCTAAATCGTTTTATTTAAGACTCAAAAAATTGTAAATTTTGTCGCTTTTGGTTAGAATTTTTGTGTCACACGAACGTTTTGTAGCGATTTTTTTTTTGTACAAAATTTTGTCCATAAAAATACTGCTTCTTGTGAGATAATAATATTTTGTCGAAAAAAATGTTTTTAGAATTTTAAATCCAAAAACTGTAATTTACATCGTCTCCTTTCCAAAGTTTGCGTAATTTACACGTTTTAAAAATCGCTATTTTATTCCATATAAAGAATGGAAAAATTGTGACTGTGACTTTAGTCGTCTTTATTCTAAAATTTAGTTTTCATATGACACATTTCGTAGTCAGACAATCTGTTTGCTAAATGCTTAAAAAATTGTGACTTTTATCGGCTTTTTCCTTAAAAAAATACTTTTTACATTACGTGTTTTATGGTTTGAAAATAAGCTTTTTAAAGTCTAGAAAAATTGCCATTTTCACCCTTTTTGATCTAAACATTTAATTTTTATGTAACAAATTTTATAATCTACTTTAAATACGCAAAAGATTTTGATTTTTATCGTTTTTGGTCTAACCATTTAATTTTAAATTGGCACGTTTTATGGTCCAAAAAACGCCTTTTAGAGACTTTTAGTAAATTGAGACTTTTCATAGAGCCCGAATCGTTTTGCTAAAGTACCAAAAAATTTAATATTTTTCGTCTTCGAGCAAAAAAAAATGTTTTAGTGACGTTTTAGAACAAAAAAAGTGAGTTATAAAGATTCCAAAAAATTGCAATTTTCATCATCTTTAATCTAAAAACTTATTTTGTTAGGCTACACGTTTGATTATTCGAAAATCGTTATTTTCAAGACTCAGTAAAAGTCTTTCGTCTAAACATTTAATTTTCGATTGACACATTTTATAGTTCAACAATCGCTTTTTATAGAATCAAAAAATGAAGATTTTTGTAGTTTTTGGCTAAAACATTTACATTTTATGACGTGCAAATGTTTTGAGCCAATTTTATCAATTTTTTTAGTAAAATTTTACCAAAATATTTGTTATTTAGGTAAAAAAAAATATATTTATATAAAATTTGCTTCAAACATGTTAATTTTTACCCAAAAGTCGCTTTGTAGACACGTTTTATAGTTGAACAAGAGAGATTAGTTGAACAAGAGACAATTAGAGAGTCAAAAAATTAAGTAGGGTTTTTGTTGTTTTTGGCCAAAACTTAATTTTATGCAACGGGCAAATGTTTCGTTGCGATTTTATCTTTTTTTTTTATTAAAATTTTACCAAAAATATTTGTTGATTAGATAACACAATGTTTTTATATATAAATTGCTCCAAGAATCGATAATTTTATCGTCTTTTTGTCTAAAAAATTAATTTTCACATCACAACTTTCATTGTACTAAAATTGTGCTTTAAAGACTCAAAAACTGTAATTTTTATCGTCTTTACTCCTAAAATTAAAATTTTACACGTTCCACAATTTCACAATTTTTACCGTCATTGCTGTAACAAAAAATTATTCCAAAAATATTTTTATCTGTTTTTGCTCTAAAATTTATTATAATTTTTTTCTTCTTTGAAGTAAAAATTTCGTTTACTTGTAACATGCGTCATAAACCAAAAATCTTTTGATAAGTCTCCAAAAAATTGTGATATTTTCTGTATTTGTTATAAAACCTCGAAATACTGTAATTCACATTGTATTTATTATAAACATTTATATTTATGTTGCGTCTTATGGTTTAACAATCGTTACAATCGTTTTATTGAGGACTCAGAAAGTTGTAAATTTTGTCGCTTTTGGTTAAAATTGTTGAGTCACACGAACGTTTTGAAGCGATTTTTTTCTTTTTTATACAAAATTTTGTCCAAAAAATACTGTTTCTAGCTAGTTAATAATATTTTGGTAAAAAAAAATGTTTTTACAATTTTAACTCTTGTCTCCTTCCAAAATTTGCGTACTTTACACATTCTATAGACCAAAAATCATTGAGGCATTTTTTCGTTTTTTTTTAGGACCTTGAGTCTCAAAACAAAATGCATTTTTTTTGTCTTTGAGTTAAAAATTTAGTTTTCATGTGGTACTTTTCATGGACCAACACTCGTGTTGTTGAAGTACCAAAAAAGTGATCTTTTTCGTCTTTGAGCAGAAAAAAATTTTTTTTTGTTACTTTTATGTTCAAAAGAATGTGTCATAAAGATTCGAAAAGTTGCAATTTTTATCGACTTTAATCTAAAAATTTATTTTTTTACGTCACACGTAGGTACAGATTGATTGTTCGGAAATCGTTTTTATTTTAAAGACTCAATAAACTGTCAATTTTGTCGTCTTTGGTCTAAACATTTAGTTTTCAATTGACACGTTTTATAGTTGAAAGATGCTTTTTCGAAACTCAAAAAATTGAAAGTGTTATCGTTTTTGTCCAAAATATTTAATTTTTGTGACACGCAAACTTTTTGAGGCAATATTTTCGTTTTTGTAGTAAAATTTTACCAAAATAATTGTTAGTTGGTCAAATAATGTTTTAGTCCAAAAGGCATTTTGTTAGTCCCGAAAAATTATGTTTATCGTTTTTTTGGTCTAAAAATGTAATCTTTATATCATTAGTTTTATTTTCTAAAATTTGTATCTGTATTTGTATTTATCTTTACTTTAATAATTTTAATTTTATTTTATAATTTTCCAGGCCAAAAATTGATTTGTTAAAGAATGGAAAATTTGTAATATTTTTCGAACTAAAATTTTGTTTGCGTCGCACGAACTTTATGGGATGATTTTGCCAAAATTTCTTGAAATTTACGCCAAAACAGTTGCTGTTCCGGTAAGGAAAAAAAATTATTTAACTATTTTGCTTCAAAATTTGGTCATTTTTGTTGAAAAATAGTTTTGTAAAGATCCCGTAATATTGTTTTATCATCTCTGAAATAAAAATATAAAAGTTTTGTTTTCATGTAACATATTTCATAGACTAAAAATGGTATTCATAAGTTGCGAAAATTGTGATTTTTTTCATCTTTGAACTACAATGGTATTTTATTAGGAAACAAGTTTTATAGTAAAAAAAAATTATGAAAACTCGAAAAATTGGTCCCATCCAATCTAAAATTTTGATTTTCAGCTTGTAAGTACACGTTTCAAAGTTCAAAAATTGTTTTGTTAAAAACTCGAAAAGTTGTGAGTTTTATCGTTTTTGGCCTTCAAATTTAATTTTTGTGTGACACGTTTCTTAATACAAAAATCGTTTTGTTCTAAACTTGATAAATTGTAGATTTTTATTGACTTTGTAATAAAAAATTGAATTTTTGTGTAAGACGAACGTTTCATTTTTATACGAAAGTTTAGCGAAAATAATAACAGTTTTTTTTGAGACAATAATATTTTGTTAAAAAAAAACTGTTTTTGTCAATTTTAAAACTTTAAAAACAGTGGTTTTTATTGTTTTTACTTTTAAAAATTGGGTTTTATTTAGACGTTCCATAGACCAAAAATCATATTTTTAAGGACCGGGAAAATTGTGATCTTTTTCGGCTTTGGTCTAAAACTCTTATTGTGTAACACGAACGTTAAGGGAATTTTTTTGTTTGCCCAAAATAGTTGCTGTTACTGTAAGATGAAAAAATTCAAAAATGTTTTCCTCGGTTTTGTTCCAAAAATCAGTAATTATAGTTCAAAAATAGTTTTGTTAAGGTTCCGAAAAATTGCGGTTTGTATCATTTTTGAGTAAGAAATTTTGGCAACCTCTTACAGACAAAGAAAATCGTTTCCCAAAAAAAAGTAAAAAAAAAGTTATATTTTGTCTCTTTGGGCAAAAAAAAATATTTTGTTTTTGTGACACGTTTTATAATGGAAAAAATTGTTTTTTTATTCCCATTACTTTAACATTTTTATTTTTTTACACGTTCTACAGCACAATTATCGGCTTACAAAACATTTTTATCGACTTTGGAAAAAAAAATTAACTTTTTGAGACACATAAACATATTGTGGCGATTTTGTCGTTTTTTAATGAAAAATCGTTCATTTTAGAGCAAAAGTCGTTAAAATCCCGAAAAATTATGTTTATCCTCATTAGATCTAAATATTTAATTTTTATTTCGAAAGTTTTGTTTAAAAATTGTGTTTTGAAGACACGAAAAACTGTGGTATCCATCGTCTTTACCCTAAAAATTTAAGTTTTTATTATACACGTTCTACAGAATTAAAATCGTATGGTTAAAGACTGGAAAAATGTATTTCCGTCACTTGAACGTTATGAGGTATTTCTTCGTATTTTTAATGAAATTTTTTACAAAATAGTTGCTGTTTATGTAAGATACATTTTTTTATCCAAAATGCTATCATCTATTCGTAAAAAAATCGACAATTTTAGTTTAGAAGTAGGTTTTTCAAGGCCCAGATAAAAATTGATTTTTATCGTCTTTGTGTTAAAAATTTAGTTTTTGTGTCACACGAACATTTTAACATCGACTATTTACTTTTAATATGAAATTTTGAACAAAACAATTACTTTTTTAGAGATAATAAAATTTTGTTAAATACATTTGTTTTTGACAATTTTGCTCACAAAAATGATTATGTTAGTTACGAAGTCATTATATTAGAGATGTGTAAAATTGAGTTTTTATTATCGTCTTTGCTCTTATTTTTAGTGCTACACGAATGTTTTGAACGGCTTTTTGTAAAAAAAAAGAGTTTTAACGTCTTTGGTCTAAAAATCTTTGGTTTGATAATGTAAGTTTTGTGACACACTAACGTTTTGAAGTATTTTTTTTCGCTTTTTTATTTTTAGCAAAATGATGTAATTACAAAAACTGTAGATAATCTTGCCCTGAACAAGCTGGGCTTGTGAGTTTTTTTCTTGATGTCGTCTTTTCTGCCCTTCTAGAACCAGTGTCTGACCTTCCTTTAGCTCTTGACAAGGTTTTTCTTATTCTTTCTTTTGCCCTTCGTGACTCCGTTTTTGTTCTTCCTTTTGTTGTTGTATAAAAGCAAGTTGATCCTCTTTTAGATTATGCTAGTTACTGGTCTAAATAAGCAAATGTACATTAATGTAAGCACTCACCTACAGTATAATACTTACGTCCTCAAATTCCGGTTGAAATCGTACAGTGACTTAGTGTTAATAATTCCAGTGCCGCTGAAGTTAATAAACCGCAAAGCTCCGTGCCTTTTTTACCTAAAACTCATAAACTAAAAAAATGTCTACAATTAGACGAACAATAAAAGAATTGCGGAGAATATGTAAATAACAATAAAAATAGCGTAAACAAAGTAAAAAAAAGAAAAGCCGCCAGTCGCGTCATTGACAGGTCGGCCAAAGTTTGATTTAGCCCGGCCGGCCCCCGCTCCTAACCACCTTCCGTAACAATAAGATAAACACTGCGGTTTTTGGTAAATTTTGTATATAGTTGCTTTTGACGTTCCGTTTTTTTTTTAAGATTATCGTCAACTGTCTAAAGCAATGGTGTAGTGTTTTAACCGAAGTTTTCACACCCAAAAAGACTGTAACGATTTTTATTTTAAGGAAACTAATTTTGTAGGAGGCGCGTTCTCTCTCTGGAAAACGGTCATTCGAAACGAGCCCAAAAACTCATCCAAGCAGAATGAAGAAAAAAAGACCGATTTCCTGTCCCTGGATTGGTATCAATTAAGATTGCGGCGGAGCTAATTTCCACGGTCGCTTTATTAAAACATGCCATCACGACTCGTGTCCAGCCCGAGAATTTAATGGCCTCTAACTCAACTTAATAAATTTAAATTTGGATCATTTCCATGTTGAAATCTCTATCTGTCATCTCTCGAACGTCGTCTGGCGACGACCTATTTGCTTCGATGACGACGTTTTCGTCGTTTTTTTCCTCTTCGGTGGTTCAGCACATCGCTACCAGGAACAGCAGGAATTAATAATAATTGTTATTGCCCGTGATAATTAGCCGAGTGCATTAGAATAACCTCATCACGATGAAACATCGACGTTGCATTACTTTATCTGGCGCAATAAGTGCAACTCGGAATACATCATATTAGTTATCGTCGTATCGCATTGTTTTGCCTCCTGTGTCAAGGGGCAAGGAAACCATTACCATTAACCAGGCACTTGCTGCAAATTTTGCGATTACACCATAAGACATTTGATACTGGTCTCGATTATTTTAACAAATTCCGATTTCCTGCTTTGATGTTCCAGAACGAGATTTCTTCAAATAAACTGCAATATAAAGTTGTCAGACCCCCCTTTAAACTGGACCAAAAAATATGGGATTTCACACAGAAAAAAAAGAAGTAAATACTTCTTCTGAATATGTAAAAAATATCAGGGACTGGAATTGTTTTTTAACTTAAATCAAGTATGAGATCGTTCTAGCCTATGTATGCGGTGTTTTCGATTCGTCCCGAGATATACGTTGGATTCGTCAGTAAGGCGTGGTAGACCCCTGAATTATACGCCGGGGTGAGAGTTTATACTTGGAATTTGTATTTGAAGACAAATTCGAGGAAGGAAAGGCGGTGTAATGTTATGAAGGATTTCGACTAATGCTGCCACCTGTGAGTCGGTGGATGAAGTTCCGCCACAAAACTCCCCTCCCAGTGACAACGAGGTCGGAGGTTGTATGATGGGGAGAAGCGAGACGAGACGGATGAAGTTTCGGCGCTGTCATCTGTCAGAATGTAAAAAAATTCAGGTCAGAATTTCTCCCAAAGATTAAAAATGAACCATTTCTTCTAAATATTACGATATTTTAATAATTTTTGTCTAAAATTAAAGTCAAAATCGGTGAAAAATTACTTAAAGTGTGTAATAATGCAAATTTTGAGTTTCTGGACAAGTTTAGTTTAGAACTAGAGTCAAAATGAGTTCAAACATGACACGAGAGGTCTAAAAATGTAAATTTAGAATCTTTGGAGAAGTTCAGGATAGGATTAGGGCCAAAAAGTGGTTAGAAATTTACACCAAGCGTTTGGCTCGAAGTAGAAACTTCGAGTCTTTGTCTTTGTCTTTCGAGATATTCAGGATATAATTAGGACTAAAGTAGATAAAAATTACCCAATTCCTCTAAAAATTACAAATTTAACGTTTTTTTGGCTAAAATTAAGGTACAAATTGGTAAAAATGACTCAAAGTGTAAAAAAATGCAAATTAAAAGTTTCTAGACAAATTCATGTTAGAATTAGGATAAAAACGGGTTCAGGTTAGGATTAAAGCCAAAAGTGATTAAAAATTTACACAAAGCGTCTAAGAATCTATATTTAGAGAATATTTAGAAAATCGATTAAAAATAACTCATCTCATAAAAAAATGTAGAATTTGATGTTTTTTAGAATTAAGACCAAAATCAGCTGGAAATCAAGCAAAGCGTCTGAAAATGCAAATTCTTGCAAGGTTTCTGGAAAAATTCAAGTTAGGATTAGGGCCAAAAGTGGTTGAAAATTTACATAAAGCTTTTAAAAGTGCCAATTTGAAGTGTTTGGAGAAATTCAGATTAAAATTAGGACTATAGTCGATAAAAAATGATCCACTTCATCTAAAAATTACAAATTTGATGTTTTTTTGGCTAAAATTAAGGTTAAAGCGGTGAAAAATGACTCAAAATGTGTAAATATGCTAATTAAGGGTTTCTCTATAAATTCAGGTCAGGATTAGGGTCAAAATGGGTTAAAAACAAGACACAGAGTGTCTAAAAATGCAAATTTGTGTCTTTGGCGGAATTTATGCAAATTTGTGTCTTTGGCGGAAAGTTAGGATTAGAACCAAAAGTAGATAATAATTTACAGAAAGCGTCTAAAAGTGAAAACTTGGAGTCTTGGGAGAAATTTAGGTAAGAATTAGGATTAAAATCGATTAAAAATGATCCATTTCTTCTGAATAAATTTTTCTAAAAATTAAAGTAAAAATTGGCGATAATGAATCAAAGTTTGAAAAAATACAAATTAAAAGTTTTTGGGAAAATCAGGTTAGGATTAGTGTCAAAATGAGTTAAAACATTACCAAAAGCGTCTAAAAATATATATTTAGTGTTTCTGGAACCTAAAATTAATTAAAAATAACTCACCTCATCAAAAAATGCAAAAGTTGATTAAAAAAAAATACGGTGGAATTAAGGCCAAAATGAATGAAAATGTCTGAAGTGTGGTGATACAAATTTGTAGGATTTGTAGAAACTCTAATTTAAGATTATGGCCAAAATCGCTTAAAAATTATTCAAAACGTCCGAAATTGCAAATTAAAAGTTTCTGGAAAAATTCAGGTTAGGATTAGAACCAAAAATTGTTCAACAAAGCGTTTAAAAGTGCAAATTTTTGGAGAAATTCAGGTTGGAATTAGGACTAAAGTCGATTAAAAATGATCCATTTCTTCTACAAATTACTAAAAACCTTTTTGGTTTAAATTAAGGTCAAAATCCGTGAAAAATGACTCAAAGTGGGTAATAATGCAAATTTAGATTTTCTGGACAAGTTCAGTTTAGGACTAGAGTCAAAATAAGTAAAAACGTGACACAAGGGAGTCTAAAAATGTAAATTTAGATATGATTTATTAGCTATATTAGATAGGATTAGGGCCAAAAAGTGGTTAGAAATTTTTACTAAGCGTTTAAAAGTGCAAACTTGGAGTTTGCAAACTTTGAGAAATTCGGGATAGAATTAGGACTAAAATTGATAACAATTTACCCATTTCTTAAAAAATTACAATTTTAACGTTTTCTTGGCTAAAATTAAGGTAAAAATTGGTAAAAATGACTCAAAGTGTAAGAAAATGAAAATTAAAAGTTTCTAGACAAATTCATGTTAGAATTGGGATAAAAAACATGACACGAGTGTCTGAAAATGCAAATTTGCCTTCTTAGAAAAGTTCAGGTTAGGATTAGAGCCAAAAGTGATTAAAAATTTTAAATTAAAGAGTCTAAAAGTGCCAATTTAGAGTGTTTGGGGAAACTCAGATTAAAAATAGGACTATAATAAAAATGACCCACTTCATCACTCAATCACAACAATAAATGACTCAAAGTGTGCAAAAATTATAACTAAGTGTTTCTCTATAAATTCAGGTCAGGATTAGGATAAAAATGGGTTAAAATATGACATAGGGTATCTAAAAATGCAAATTTGTGTCTTTGGGAAAGTTCCTGTTAGGATTAGAGCCAAAAGTACTTAAATATTTACAGAAAGCATCTAAAAGTGCAAACTTGAAGTCTTGTCCAACCATTACTTCTCAATAAATTATTTAAAAAAAAATTATTCTTAAATGAAGGTAAAAATTGGCGAAAATGAATCGAAGTTTGAAAAATGTGGATTAAAAGTTTTCGGGAAAATCAGGTTAGGATTAGTGTCAAAATGAGTTAAAAAATTACCCACAGCGTCTAAAAAAATTATATTTAGTGTTTCTGGAACCTAAAATGAATTGAAAATAACTAACCTCATCAAAAAATGCTACAACTAATTTTTTTTATAAAAATCAAGATTGGATTAAGGCGAAAATGGGTAAAAATACCTGAAGGGTGTAAAAATACAAATTTGAAGGTTTTGTATAAACTCAAATTAAAATTATGGCCAAAATCGCTTAAAAATTACTCAAAACGTCTTAATTTGCAAATGGAAAGTTTCTAGAAAAATTCTGGTTAGGATTAGAACCAAAAATGAAACAAAATTTACACAAAGCATCGAAAAGTGCAAATTTTGTGAGAAATTTAGGTCAGAATTAGGACTAAAAAGTCGATTAAAAATTACCCATTTCTTCTAAAAATTACTACCTACATTTTTTAATATTTTTTGGTTAAAATTAAAGACGGTTTAAAACCTGAGAAAATTGTCTGAAAATGCAAATTTGCCTACTTTGGAAAAGTTCAGGTTAGTATTGTACGTAGGATAGAGCCAAAAGTGATTAAAAAATTACACAAAGAGTCTAAAAGTGCCAATTTGGAGTGTTTGGAGAAACTCAGATTAAAATTAGGACTATAGTCGATAAAAAATGACCCACTTTATCTAAAAATAATAATTTTGATGTTTTTTACTAAAATTAATTTTAAAGCGGTGAAAAATGACTCAAAGTGTGTAAAAATGCTAATTAAGGGTTTCTCTACGAATTCAAAATAGGATTAAATTTGTGTCTTTGGGGGAATTTATGTTAGGATTAGAACCAACACTAGTTAAAAATTGACAGAAAGCGTCTAAAAGTGCAAACTTGGAGTCTTGAGAGAAATTTAGGATAGAATTTGGACTAAAGCCGATTAAAAATGACCCAATTCTTCTGAATAAATTTTTCTAAAAAATTTCATTCTTAAATTAAGGTAAAAATTGGTGATTCGACTGAAATAGATAAAAAATTACCCATTACTTCTAAAAATTACAATTTCAACGTTTTCCTTTTGAGAAATTTGGGATAAAATTAGAACTTAAGTAGATAAACATTACCAATTTGTTCTAAAAATTACAGTAAAAATGAGTTGGAATGAGAAAAAATGCATATTAAAAGTTTCTAGACAAATTAATATTAAAATTAAGATCAAAACGACTTAAAACATGACACAAAGTGTCTGAACAGATATTGAAAAATTAACACAAAGCGTCTAAACGTGCAAATTTGGACTTTTTTGGAGAAATTCTGGTTTAAAGTTAGGATTAAATTTAATTAAAAATTATCCATTTCATTTAAAAATGAGAAGTCTGATCTTTTTTGTCTAAAATTAAGGTTAAAGCGGTGAGAAATGACTCAAAGTGTGTAAAAATTCTATTGAAGGGTTCTCTACAAATTCAAGTTAGGATTAGGGTCAAAATAGGTAAAAGCATGACACTGAATATCTAAAAATGCAAATTTGTGTTTTTGGGGAAGTTCATGTTAGGATTAGAATCAAAAGTAGTTAAAAATTTACAGTAAACGTCTAAAACTTCAATCTTGGAGTCTTGGGAGAAATTCCGGTTAAAATTAGGACTAAAGTCGATTAAAAATGACCCATTTCTTCTGAAAATAACAATTTTAATGTTTTCTAATTAAAATTAAGTTAAAAATTGGCGAAAATGGATCAAAGTGGAAATAAGTGCAAATTAAGAGTTTCTAGACAAATTATGGTTAAGATTAGTGTCAAAATGTATTAAAACATGATACAAAGCGTCTAGTAATGAAAATTTGCCGTCTTTGGAAAAGTTCAGATAAGGTTTAGAGCCTAAAGTTGTTAAAAATTTACACAAAGCATCTAAAAGTGCAAATTTTAAGTCTTTTGAGAAATTCAGATTAGAACTAGGAACAGAAATGAACCATTTCTTCTAAAAATTAAAGTTTTAATGTTTTTTTGGCTATAATTAAGGTAAAAATTGGTAAAAATTACTCAAAGTGTAACAAAATGCATATTAAAAGTTTCTAGACAAATCCAGCTCAGAACTAGGATAAAAACGCGTTAAAGCATGACACAAAGTGTCTGAAAAGGCAAATTTGCATTCTTTGGATAAGTTCAGGTTAGGATTAGAGGGAAAAGTGATTAAAATTTTACCCAAAGAGTCTAAAGGTGCCAATTTGGAGAGTTTAAAGAAATTCAGATTAAAAATAGGACTATAATCTATCAAAAATGACCCACTTTATCTAAAGATGACAATTTTGACATTTTTTGGCTAAAATCAAGGTTAAATTGGTGAAAATGTCTACAAATGTGTAATAGAGCTAATTAACAGTTTCTCTGCAAATTCAGGTTAGGATTAGGGTCAAAATGGGTTAAAACATGACACAGGGTATCTAAAAATGCAAATTTGTGTCTTTGGGAAAGTTCCTGTTAAGATTAGAACCAAAAGTAGTTAAATATTTACAGAGAAAGTCTAAACGTGCACACTTGGAGTCTTTTCCAACCATTTCTTCTGAATAAATTTTTCTAAAAAATTTTATTCTGAAATTAAGGTAAAAATTGGCGATAATGGATCAGAGTTTGAAAAAGTGCAAATTACAAATTTTTTTGAAAAATCAGGTTAATATTAGTGTCAAAATGCGTTAAAACATTACCTGAAGCGTCTAAAAATATATATAAATGTAAAAATACGAATTTGTAGAATTTATAGAAACTCAAATTAAGATTATGGCCAAAATGGCTTAAAAATTACTCAGAACGTCTGAAATTGCAAAATAAAACTTTCTGGAAAAATTCAGGTTAGGATTAGAACCAAAAATGATTCAAAATTTACATAAAGTGACTAAAAGTGCAAATTTTGAGAGAAATTCAGGTTACAATTTGGACTAAAGTCGATTCAAAATGACCCGTTTTTCTAAAAATCATTAATTTTTTTAATATTTTTTGACTAAAATTAAGGTCAAAATCGGTGAAAAATGACTCAAGTTGAGTAATAATGCAAATTTAGATTTTCTGGACCATTTTAGTTTAGAACTAGAGTCAAAATGAGTTAAAACTTGACACGAGGGGCCTAGAAATGTAAATTTAGAGACTTTGAATTACAGTTTTAATCTTTTTTGGGTAAAATTAATGTAAAAATTGGTAAACATGACTCAAAGTGTGTAAACATGCTACTTAGGGTTTCTCTACCAATTCAGGTTAGGATTAGGGTCAAAATGGTTAAAAACATGACACATGGTATCTAAAAATGCAAATTTGTCTGTTTGAGGAAATGCATGTTAGGATTAGAAACAAAAGTACGGGGTGCTCATTATAAAACTTCATCTAGCAGGCTATGAAATCTTGATAGAAAAGGATGATATAATCATAATAAATGGACTTTTGTTTCTCCATCCTTTTACGCCGTACTTAAAAATTTAAAGAAAGCATCTAAAAGTGCAAACTTGGAGACTTGGGAGTAATTCAGGTTATAATTAGGCGTAAATTTCATTTAAAATGAACCATTTCATCAAACAATGATAATTTTGATGTTTTTTACTAAAATTAAGATCAAAGCGATGAAAAATAAATTAGAATTAAAGGCGATTAAAAATTGCAATTTTGTTATAAATAAATTTTTCTAAAAAACGTCATTCTAAAATTAAGGTTAGAATTAGCGAAAATGAATTAGAGTTTGAAAAAATGCAAAATAAAGTTTTTGGGAAAATCAGGTTAGCATTAGTGTCAAAATGAGTTAAAACATTACCCAAAGCAGAATAAAAATATAGATTTAGTGTTTTTCGAACCTAAAACCAAAAAAAAGTCTGAATAAACCAAAAAAAAGTCTGAATCAAAAAAAAAATCTTTCTATTTCTTCTAAAATTTCTTCTAAAAATTACTAAATTTTGTAATACTTTTTGGTTAAAGTTAAGGTCAATATCGTAGAAAAATGTTTGAAAGTGGGTAATAATGCAAATTTAGATTTTTTGGACTGGAAGTTCAGTTTAAGACTAGAGTCAAAATGAGTTAAAACTTGACCCGAAGGGTTTAAAAATGTAAATTTAGAGACTTTGTAGAAGTTCAGGATAAGATTAGGGCCAAAAAGTGATTAAAAATTTACACTAAGCTTTTAAATGTGTTAAAACATGACTCAGGGTGCAAAAATGCAAATTTGTGCCTCTAGGGAAATTTCTGTTAGAATTAGAACCAAAAGTAGTTAAAAATTTAAAGAAAGCATCTAAAAGCGGAAACTTAGAGTCTTGGGAGAAATTCAGGTTATAATTGGGCGTAAATTTCATTGAAAATGAACCATTTCTTGTGAATAAATTTTTCTAAAAACTCTCACTCTCATTAAGGTTAAAATTGGCGATAATGAATCGAAGTTTGAAAAAATGCAAATTAAAAGTTTATTGGGAAAATCAGGTTAGGATTAGTGCCAAAATGAATTAAAAAATTATCCAAAGCGTCTAAAAACATATATTTAATGTTTCTGGACCCTAAAATCAATTAAACCGTCACCTCATAAAAAAAATGCAAAAGTTGGTATTTTTATGGCCAAAATGGGTGAAAATGTCTCAAGTGTGTAAAAATACAAATTGGAAGGATTTGTGGAAACCCAAATTAAGATTATAGCCAAAATCGCTTAAAAATTACTCAAAACGTGTGAAATTGAAAGTTTTTTGAAAAATTCAGTTTAGGATTAGAATAAAAAATTATTAAAAATTCACGCAAAGCGTTTAAAAGTGCAAATTTCGAGAGAATTTTAGGTCAGAATTTCTCCCAAAGATTAATGACCAATTTTTTATATAAATTACGATTTTTTATACTTCTTGGCTAAAATTAAGGTCAATATCGGTGACATATGACTCAAAGTATCTAATAATGCAAATTTAGAGTTTCTAGAAATAGTTTAAAAGTGCTAATTCGGAGAAACTCAGATTAAAAATAGGACTATAGTCGATCAAAAATGACCCACTATCTAAAAATGACAGTTTTGATGTTTTCTGGCTAAAATTAAGGTTAAAGCGGTGAAAAATGACTCGAAAGTGTGTAGAAATGCTAATTAAGGGTTTCTCTACAAATTCAGGTTAGGATTAGGGTCAAAATGGGTTAGAACATGACACAGGGTGCAAAAATGCAAATTTGTCCCTCTAGGGAAATTCCTATTAGAATTAGAACCAAAAGTAGTAAAAAATTTAAAGAAAGCGTCTAAAAGCGGAAACTTGGGGTCTTTTCCAACCATTTCTTCTAAATAATTTTTTCTGAAAAATTTTATCTTAAAATTAAGGTAAACATTGGCGAAATTGAATCAAAGTTTGAACAAATGCAAATTAAAAGTTTTTGGGGAAATCAGGTTAGGATTAGTGTCAAAATGAGTTAAAAAACTACCAAAAGCGTCTCAAATTATAGGTATATTTACTGTTTCTGGAACCTAAAATCAATTAAAAATAATTCACCTTATCAAAAATGCAAAGTTGATGTTTTTTTTTTAATCATGATAGGATTAAGGCATAATTGAATAAAAATGTCTCAAGTGTGTAAAATACAAATTTTAATGATGAATGATCGTCGAAACTGAAATTAAGATAATGGCCAAAATTGCTTAAAAATGACTCAAAACGTCTGAAATTGCAAATTAAAAGTTTCTGGAAAAGTTTAGATTAGGTAGACTAGTCTAGAAAGTTTAGAAAGTGATTAAAAATTTACACAAGGAGTTTAAAAGTGCAAGTTTTGGGAGAAATTTAGGTTAGAATTTCTCCCAAAAAATTAAAAATGACCAATTTCATGTAAAAATTACGGCTTTTAATACTTTTTGGTTAAAATTAAGGTCAAAATCGGCAAAAAATGACTCAAAGTATGCAATAATGGAAATTTAGAGTTTCTGGACAAGTTTAGTTTAGGACTAAAGTCAAAATGAGTTCAAACATGACACGGAAGTCTAAAAATTTTAATTTAGAGTCTTTGGAGAAATTCAGGTAGGATTAGGGCCAAAAAGTGGTTAGAAATTTTCACCAAGCGTTTAAATGTGCCAAGTCAAGTCCTTGTCTTTTGAGAAATTCGGGATAGAATTAGGACTAAAGTAGACAAAAAATTACCCATTTCTTCTAAACATTACAATTTCAACGTTTTTTGGCTAAAATTAAGGTAAACATTGGTAAAAATTACTCAAAGTGTAAAAAAATACAAATTAAAAGTTTCTAGACAAATTCTGGTTATAATTAGGATAAAATGGGTTAAAACATGACAAAAATGTCTGAAAATGCAAATTTGCCACTTCATCTAATAATGACAAATTGACAGTTTTGATGTTTTCTGGCTAGAATTAAGGTTAGAGCGGTGAAAAATGACTCAAAGTGTGTAAAAATGCTAATTAAGGGTTTCTCTACAAATTCAGGTTAGGATCAGGGTCAAAATGGGTTAAAAAATGACACAGGGTGTCTGAAAGTGCAAATTTGTGTCTTTGAGAAAATTCCTGTTACGAATAGAACCAAAAGCAGTTAAACATTTACAGAAAGCTTCTAAAAGTGCAAACTTGGGGTCTTTTCCAAACATTTCTTCTAAATAAATTTTTCTGAAGAATTTTATCTTAAAATTAAGGTAAAAATTGGCAAAATTGAATCAAAGTTTGAACAAATGCAAATTAAAAGTTTTTGAGAAAATCAGGTTAGGATTAGTGTCAAAATGAGTTAAAAAACTACCAAAAGCGTCTAAAATTATAGGTATATTTACTGTTTCTGGAACCTAAAGTCACTTAAAAATAATTCACCTCATCAAAAATGCAAAGTTGATGTTTTTCATGATAGGATTAAGGCCAAATTGAATAAAAATGTCTCAAGTGTGTAAAATACAAATTTTAATGATGAATGATCGTCGAAACTTAAATTAAGATAATGGCCAAAATTGCTTAAAAATGACTCAAAACGTCTGAAATTGCAAATTAAAAGATTCTGGAAAAGTTTAGATTAGGTAGACTAGTCTAAAAAGTTTAGAAAGTGATTAAAAATTTACACAAGGAGTTTAAAAGTGCAAGTTTTGGAAGAAATTTAGGTTAGAATTTCTCCCAAAAATAAAAAATGACCAATTTCATGTAAAAATTACGGCTTTTAATACTTTTTGGTTAAAATTAAGGTCAAAATCGGCAAAAAATGACTCAAAGTATGCAATAATGGAAATTTAGAGTTTCTGGACAAGTTTAGTTTAGGACTAAAGTCAAAATGAGTTCAAACATGACACGGAAGTCTAAAAATTTTAATTTAGAGTCTTTGGAGAAATTCAAGATAGGATTAGGGCCAAAAAGTGGTTAGAAATTTTCACCAAGCGTTTAAAAGTGCAAACTCAAGTCCTTGAATTTTGAGAAATTCGGGATAGAATTAGGACTAAAGTAGATAAAAAATTACCCATTTCTTCTAAACATTACAATTTTAACGTTTTTTTGGCTAAAATGAAGGTAAAAATTGGTAAAAAGTACTCAAAGTGTAAAAAATACAAATTAAAAGTTTCTAGACAAATTCATGTTAGAATTAGGATAAAAACCGGTGAAAACATGACACAGAGTGTCTGAAAATGCAAATTTGCTTTCTTAGAAAAGTTCAGGTTAGGATTAGAGCCAAAAGTGATTAAAAATCTTAAATTAAAAAGTATAAAAGTGCCAATTTAGAGTGTTTGGAGAAACTCAGATTAAAAATAGGACTATAATCAAAAATGACCCACTTCATCACTCAAGCACAACAATAAATTACTCAGTGTGTAAAAATAATAATTAAGTGTTTTTCTACAAATTCAGGTCAGGATTATGGTAAAAATGAGTTAAAACATGACATAGGGTATCTAAAAATGCAAATTTGTGTCTTTGGGAAAGTTCCTGTTAGGATTAGAACCAAAAGTACTTAAATATTTACAGAAAGCATCTAAAGGTGCAAACTTGGAGTATTTTCCAACCATTTCTTCTGAAGTCATTTTTTTTTTTAAATTTTATTCTAAAATGAAGGTGAAAATTGGCGAAAATGAATTAAAGTTTGAAAAAATATGAATTAAAAGTTTTCGGGAAAATCAGGTTAGGATTAGTGTCAAAATGAGTTAAAAAATTACCCACAGCGTCTAAAAAAATATATTTAGTGTTTATGGAACCTATAATAAATTGAAAATAACTCACCTCATCAAAAAATGCAAAAGTTCATGTTTTTTTTTTATAAAAATCACGATTGGATTAAGGCGAAAATGGGTGTAAAAATACAAATTTGAAGGATTTGCATAAACTCAAATTAAGATTATGGCCAAAATCGCTTAAAAATTACTCAAAACGTCTTAAATTGCAAATTAAAAGTTTCTAGAAAAATTCTGTTTAGGATTAGAACCAAACATCAATCAAAATTTACACAAAGCATCTAAAAGTGCAAATTTTGGGAGAAATTTAGGTCAGAATTTGAACTATAGTCGATTAAAAATTAACTATTTCTTCTAAGAATTACGACATTTTTTAATATTTTTTGGTTAAATTTAAAAACGGCTTAAAACATGAGAAAATTGTCTGAAAATGCAAATTTGCCTACTTTGGAAAAGTTCAGGTTAGTATTGTATGTAGGATTAGAGCCAAAAGTGATTAAAAATTTACACAAAGAGTCTAAAAGTGCCAATTTGGAGTGTTTGGAGAAACTCAGATTAAAATTAGACTATAGTCGATCAAAAATGATCCATGTAAAAATAACAATTTTGATGTTTTTTTTCTAAAATTAAGGTTAAAGCGGTGAAAAAGTGTGTAAAAATGCTAATTTAGGGTTTCTCTACAAATTCAGGTTAGGTTTAGGGTCAAAATGGGTTAAAACATGACACAGGGTATCTAAAAATGCAAATTTGTGTCTTTGGGAAAGTTCCTGTTAGGATTAGAACCAAAAGTATAGTTACATATTTACAGAAAGCTTCTAAAAGTGAAAACTTGTAGTTTTGAATAATTTTTTTTCTAAAAAATTTAAGTTAAAGTTAAGGTAAAAATTGGCGATAATGTATCAAAGTTTGAAAAAATGCAAATTAAAAGTTTTTGGGAAAATCATTTTTAAATCCATATAGGATTAAGGCCAAAATGGGTGAAAAGGTCATAGTGGGTAAAAACTTAAATTGAAGGATTTGTATAAACTCAAATTAAGATTATGGTCAAAATCGCTTAAAAATTACTCAAAACGTCTGAAATTAAAAGTTTCTGGAAAAATTCAGATTAGGAATAGAACCAAAAATAATTCAACAAAATTTCTGAAAGTGCAAATTTTGGGAGAAATTCATGTTAGAATTAGCACTAAAGTCGATTAAAAATTACTAATTTCTTCTAAAAATTACAATTTTTTTAATATTTTCTGGTTAAAATTAAGGTCAAATTGGTCATTAATTAAGGTGAAAAATTACTCAAAGTGGGTAATAATGCAAATTTAGATTTTCTTGACAAGTTCAGTTGAAATTCAGTTCAAAATGAGTTAAAACATGACATGAGGGGTTTAAAAATGTAAATCTAGAAACTTTGAAGAAGTTCAGCATAGGATTAGAGCCAAAAAATGGTTAGAAATTTATACCAAGCATTTAAAAGTGCAAGCTTGGAGTCTTTGTCTTTTCCTTTTGAGAAATATGGGATAAAATTAGAACTTAGGTAGATAAAAATTACCAATTTGTTCTAAAAATTACAGTAAAAATGAGTTGGGATGAGAAAAAATGCATATTAAAAGTTTCTAGACAAATTCATATTAAAATTAAGATCAAAACGACTTAAAACATGACACAAAGTGTCTGAAAAGATATTGAAAAATTTACACAAAGCGTCTAAACGTGCAAATTTGGAATTTTTTGGAGAAATTCTGGTTTAAAGTTAGGATTAAATTTAATTAAAAATTATCCATTTCATTAAACAATGAGAAGTCTGATCTTTTTTGGCTAAAATTAAGGTTAAAGCGGTGAGAAATGACTTAAAGTGTGTAAAAATTCTATTGAAGGGTTCTCTACAAATTCAAGTTAGGATTAGGGTCAAAATGGGTAAAAGCATGACACTGAATATCTCAAAATGCAAATTTGTGTTTTTGGGGAAGTTCATGTTAGGATTAGAATCAAAAGTAGTTAAAAATTTATAGTAAAGGTCTAAAACTTCAATCTTGGAGTCTTGGGAGAAATTCAGGTTAGAATTAGGACTAAAGTCGATTAAAAATGACCCATTTCTTCTGAAAATAACAATTTTAATGTTTTCTGATTAAAATTAAGGTAAACATTGGCGATGGATCAATTGGAATGGATCAAAGTGGAAATAAGTGCAAATTAAGAGTTTCTAGACAAATTATGGTTAAGATTAGTGTTAAAAATTTATTAAAACATGATACAAAGTGTCTAGTAATGAAAATTTGCGGTCTTTGGAAGAGTTCAGTTAAGGGTTAGAGCCTAAAGTTGTTAAAAATTTAAAAATTTACACAAAGCATCTAAAAGTGCAAATTTTAAGTCTTTTGAGAAATTCAGATTAGAACTAGGAACAGAAATGAACCATTTCTTCTAAAAATGACAGTTTTAATGTTTTTTGGCTAAAATTAAGGTAGAAATCGGTGAAAAGTGACTCAAAGTGTGTAAAAATGCAATTTTAGAGTTTATGGACAAATTAAGGTTAAGATTAGAGTCAAAATAGGTTAAAACATCACACAAGGTGTCTAAAAATAGAAATTTGGAGTCCTGTGAGACATTCAGGTTATAATTTGCGGTGAAAAATAACTCAGTGTCTAAAAATGCTAATTTGGAGCTTTTGGTGAGAGAAATTTAAGTTAGGATTGTGGCCAAAAGTGGTTAAAAATGTACGCAAAGCGTCTAAAAGTGCAAATTTGGAGTCCTTAAAGAAATCAGAAATTTGAGTTAAAATTGGCAGTAAATTAGATTACAAAGGACCCATTTTATCTCAAAATGGCAATTTTTATGTTTTTTTTTTGTTAAATTAATGTTAAAGCAGTGAAAAATAATTGGTTACCATAAAGTGGGCAAAAAAGCACACCACGAAGTGGGTCAAAATGCAAATTAGGAGTTTCTGGACAATATCACGTCGTCTAAAAATGCAACTTTGAGTTTTTTTTTAATTCAGTTAGAAATAGGACTAAAATCGAATAAAAATTATTCACCTCATCCAAAAATGAAAAGTTTGATGTTGCTTTGAGGAAGTCACCCTAGGATTAAATGGAATTAAGTGGATTGGAAAAAGGTCAAAATCGGTGAAAATTGAGTCACACCGTATAAAAATATAAATTTGGATGGTTTGAAAAAATTCAAATCATGTCCAAAACCAGTTAAAAATTGCTGAAAGTGTTTCATTTTGGTCAAATTATGACTAAAATTTATTAAAAATGACCCACCTTATCTAAAATTCAAATATTGATGTTTATTGGGGTAGTTAGGCTAACACTGAAGCCAAAGTCGAAAAAAATGGTTCAAAGTGTGAAAATATAACATTGAACGGTTTATAGTTCAGATTAAGGCCCAAATTGGGTAAACAATTTTCAAAACGTCAGAAAACGCAACTTAAAAATTTCTGGAAAAAAAGATTGGGATTAACGGAAATCACTAGTTTAAACCTTTAAAAAAGAGAGTAATAAAAATCAAAGTTATGTACAAAATAGAGAGTTCAAAAGACTAAATATATGACAACACACTTTTGATAATGATCATAGAATAAAATGGAACGTAACGTATACAAAAAACCATTTTCAAAGAAGCGTAAAATTAAGAAAGTGCATATGCATTACTAAATAAAGAACATTGTGTGTAGGGCTTCACGAGACCGATCTCGGTCTCGGTCTGCGAAACCGAGACCGAGACCGATACTGACCGAGACTCTCGAGAGTCTCGGTCTCGAACAACATCATTGGTTTGCAAGATATTAGGTATTATATAATCTGAAGGCGAGCAGGTCCTTATAACAGTGCGTTACGTATAGTTATTCTTAGTACTGAAATAAAAAAAGACGATTAAGACAAGTGTACGGGGTGTTCATTATAAAACTTCATCTAGCAGGCTTTGAAATTTTGACAGAAAAGGATGACATAATCAAAATAAATAGACTTTTGTTTCTCCATCTGTTTCTTTTGACATTTCACAGCCAACTAGATGAAGCTTTATAATGAACACCCCGAACTTCGTTCTACCACACTATAAAGCTAAAAAATAGGATTTTTTTCATTGGCAGTATGTGCACTTTTTCGAAATGTATAGGTATTCTAATTCATAATATAAAACCTAATTTGAAATATTTCCATATTTTCAATAAAATTTTGTAGCTGTGACGATAGCTAAGTATATAGGATGCATATTTTTTTATAAAAAATATGTTTAGTAGCATCAGTGGCGGACCTACGAGCTGTTTAGTCTAATGCAATTTTACATTAAACTAACCTGAACTAACCTGATTCTACATTGGAAATTGGAACCCTCAATAATTTCAAATTTTGATTTTAAGTAATCATTGATGCACAAAAACGGAAATTTCTCTGAAAATTGTGCATTATAGCTCAATAATTCAGAAGAAAATTGAATATGCAATTCAAACATAATAAGATTTTTCGATATACTACATTTTTTTCGAGACCGAGATCGAGACTC
Organism: Taphrorychus bicolor; assembly: GCA_951812265.1. NCBI lineage: Eukaryota > Metazoa > Arthropoda > Insecta > Coleoptera > Curculionidae > Taphrorychus > Taphrorychus bicolor. Next base: position 18,860,347 of record OX638303.1, read on the forward strand.
GAGTTGCAACTACGAGACCAAGACCGAGATTACGCGAGTCTCGGTCTCGATGCACAAGACCGAGACCGAGACCGAGAGTATGTAAGTCTCGGTCTCGGTCTCGGTCTCGAGAAGCTCTAATTGTGTGGCTTCTTGCTCAGCCAGCATAATATATGGTTACCTATGTGAGTGCATGAAGTTCAAAATGGTAACTTACACATCAATTAAAAACATTAACCACTCTCAACTCACGATTAATTAAATAAGTAACATTTTAAATTCACCATTTTTTCAGTTTTTATTTTAGGTATTAGTTCTGAGGAAGGAAACAGAGAAGTTGCCGAAACGTCAACTAGGTGTTTCGTCGGAGCCCTTTTCAGGGTAGATTAATATTCTCAGTCATTTTCAAACACCTAAAAAAATTGTATTGGGGCGTAATACCCCCAATAAGTAAGTAGTAAAAAAATTTATTTAGGAGTTCATTTGATATTGGTCTCGATCATTTTAAGAAATTCTTATTCCGGTTTCATTGTTGCAGAGCGAAATTTCTTCAAATAGTGTCCAAGGGGCAGCATCAGGACGAGAATAACAGCCAAATCATTGAGGTAAATTTGAATTAATTACTCGCTCGAGATAATCATAAATCAAATTAATTTAATACTTATCGACAGACATTCCGTCAAATCATGTGAGTCGATAGGTACCTACCAACGAGAAAAAAAGCCCGTTGAAGGATGGCGTGACGAATGCAGTCGATGGTTTTTAACGCGATGTCAATTACACGACTCGAGACTTTATTAAAGTCTCCTCGAATCTTGGATGAAACATAAATTTTAATTTGTGAAAGTCATCGTATGGATCTCCGATCGGTACTTCGCCGTGAGGAGGGTACCGCCGAGTAAACAGCTCATCGGCCGCGAACCCACACACTTGACCCTTCTTTGCCGTGTCACTTCATCAACTCTTGCTACGTCGGTGAATGGGTAATCAATGGGGTGGCCAAATTCTTCAGATTGTTCCTTATCATTCTTATTAAAGTTCCGTTAAAGATCAGTAATTAAAAAAAACTTGCTGATAAAAGTGTAAAAAAGAAGCACACGACTACCTTAGCTTCGGACTAATGTGAGAACTGACACTGACAAAGAAGGTGGAACTATTCCAGAATTTGGCGTTGTTTCTGATACAAAAATTATGTAGTTTAAAGTTGTTAATAATGGGTTTCCGAAGGGTTTTTTGCAAGCCTACAGTTTGAAAATTGAAAACGTAAATAACATTCAAAAGAGTGGGAAGGTAGAGCAAAAATGATACAACCAACCCTTCTATATTCAGATGGTGAAGACAAAATTAAAATATCAATTTTCAGTAATAAGACCATAAAACCAAATTCTGAGCAAGTCTACTTCAATTAAGTTTTTTCTGATCTATAGGCGTATTGTTTTATTTACGCATAAAAATATTAAAACATGCAAAAGATTAACTGCCTAATAATGATTTTCTGAGCCAATGAGCAAACGAGCAACAATTTATTTGCATTATGAGTTAAGAGCTAAAATCTTGCATTAACCTAAACGGTATTATATAAAAAATCAGAAACATCTGTTGGAAGTCTATTTCTCGAAACTATTTTCTGAGCCAATGGAAAAACAAGCAACACATTTTTCTAGAAAATGTTTGATGAGTTAACAAGTTGAATCGTGCTATAAACTAAATAGGTATATACTGCTCAGAAAAGTTCAGCATAGGATTAGAGCCAAAAAATAGTTAGAAATTTATACCAAGCATTTAAAAGTGCAAGCTTGGAGTCCTTGTCTTTTCCTTTTGAGAAAAATTGCTCAGAATACATTTCTGGGTAGGAAAAAAAATCAGAAACATCTGTTGGAAGTCTATTTCTCGAAATTATTTTCTGAGCCAATGGAAAAACAAGCAACACATTTTTCTAGAAAATGTTTGATGAGTTAACAAGTTGAATCGTGCTATAAACTAAATAGGTATATACTGCTCAGAAAAGTTTCCTAAACAGGTTTTCGGAAATTTCTGCAACACATTTTCAAAGTTTAAAAATTTGTAAATCTATTTCTGATCTATATGAGTATTGGTCTATTTACGCATAAAAGTATTGAAACGAGCAATATATTGCCTAGTTGAAACACTCATAAATAATTTGTCAATAAGCAAACGAGCGACCCATATTCCTAGAAAATGTCTAATTTTCTAACGGATAGAAAGTCTTTTTCGGCGTTAATAGACGTCAGAAAATTTTCTCGAAGATCGATTGCAGAAAAACTTATTTCCGATTTGGAAAGGGCAATTGATTTTCATTATGAATTAAGACCTTGAACTATACATTAACCTAAACAGTTTAATTATTATTGAAAATAAGAAATAGAAATAGAAAATGTCCTATTTGATAAAGCATAGAAAGTTATTTCTGATTTGGAAAAAGCAAGTTTCCTGCATTATGAGTTAAGACTAAAATATGCATTAACTTAACAGTTTAGGTATTGCTCAGAATAAATTTTTGATCAGGTAAATAGATCAGAAGCATCTTTCCAAACTTTTGAATTTTAAAAGTATATTTCTGTCTATTTGCACATAGAAACATTGAAACTTGCAATGTACTAACTAGTCGACACGCTCAGAAATAGTAGTCTGAGCAAATAACAAACGCGCAACATATTTTTCTAGAAAATATCTAATTATATAAAGGTAAGAATTTTATATATTATTTAAGAAGGGCAATTTATTTGCATTGAGAGTTAACACCTTGAATCATGTATTAACCTAAACATGTCAGATGATTTCTGAGCAGGTAATATCGGTATATTTACTCATAAAAATTAACAATCATGCAAAAATTAACTAGTTGAAACGATCGTAAGTGATTTTCTGAGCCAATAAACAAACGAATAACTTATTTTCCTTTAAAATATTTAATTTCATAAAAAATAAAAGCTTATTTCTGATTTGGGTAAGACAATTATTTGTTTTATGAGTCAAACCTTGAGATATGCAATAAAATAAATAATAGTTGAAACGCTCAGAAATAATTTTTTGAGCAAATAAGCAAACCAGGAACATATTCTTCTAGTATATGTCTAAACTCGAAAAGGCGAGAAGTTTACTTCTGATCCGTAAAATACTCATTAATCTTAACAGTTAATGTCCGTAAAATAATTTTCTGAGGTTGCAAAAAAAGTCAAAAATAGAATTCTTCACTCTAAAATTAAAAAGCTTATTTCTGAGCCTTGTTCTGAGTTATCAATTTATTTATACACTTATACGCACAAAATGTGAAAACTTTTAAATACCTAATTTAAGCACTGAGATATATCCTTCTCAGCAAACTGCAAACCAGGAACATATTCTCTCTATGGTTAAAAGATTATTTCTGATCTCTAGGAGAAGCAATTTATTTACCTAAATAAACAATTAAATCTTGATCGTGATGTTTTAGTTATTTCAAAATTGCTTGTCACTTGCAATACTTTAAATATCTGAAATGCTCAGAAATTACTATCTGAGCAGAAGACTAAGTCAGAAATAGATTCATATAGAGAATATTGAGATTATCGATGGTAACAAGATTATTTTAAGTTCCTCGAAATATCAATTTATTTATCTATATAAATCGCAAAAAACTTGATCAGAAAATATTTTCTGAGCAAAATAACAAAACAATTTTTTTCCCAATAAAAGTTTTATTTATAAGGAGAAAAATATTGTCTGAAACTCAGCGGTAGCAAATTGTTTCCTGATAACTTGTGACAATTTTTAAATATTTGAAATGCTCAGAACTTACTTTCTGAGCAGAGTAATAAGTCAGAAATAGATCCTCATAGAAAATATGTAGATTCCCAATGGTAAAAAGATTATTTCTAAACCCTAGTAAAAATCAATTCATTTTTCTTATTAAATTACCAAAACTTGCTCAGAAATCATTTTCTGAAAAATGTAGAAAATTGAAAAGGTTTTATATTAAAAATGGGAAAGAGGAATTGTTTGATCCCCAGGGGCAGAAATTTATTTATAATGCGACTCTTCAATTAAATATCTGAAATGCGCAGAAATTACTTTCTGAACCGTAGAACAAATCAGATTTAGATTCTCCACGGTTAGAAGATTATTTCTGATCTCTAGGAAAAGAAATTTATTTATGTGCATAAATCATTAAATGTTTTAGTTTTGGTTTTAGTTGTATTAAATGTTTAGGTTAGTTTTTTCTAGCTCCTAGAAATAGCAATTTATTTATCTATATATTTCACAATAAACTTGCTCAGAAAATATTTTCTCAGCAAAGCAACAGCACAATTTTTTTCCCATTGAAAGTTTTACTTATAAGGAGAAAAATGTTGTCTGATCACCAGTTGTAGCAAATTGTTTACGTAGACTTCCTGATAACTTTTAAATATTTGAAATGTCCAGAAATTACTTTCTGAGTAAAAGAACTTACCTTTCTGAGTAAAAGAACGTTCCTTTTTGAGTAAAAGAACAAATAAAAAATAGATTTTAATAGAGACTAAAAAATTATTTTGTTGTCTAGCTTGTCCGCAAATTACTTTCTGTATCAATGCAACAAATCGTAATTCCTTTTCTCATAGAACGGAAATGTTTTTTAACAATTTTTTACAGAGAATTTATTGCAACTTGTGATAAGTACTTCAAATATCTGAACCGAAAATTACTTTCTGAGCAGAACATCAAGTCAGAGTGAAATGAGATTTTATAAGAAGATTCTAAGATACTTTATCAAATTGCAGAAAATATTTTTCTTTCAACTATTGAAAGCGTTACTCATTTCTGGGTCTATCAAAAGCCAAGTATTAATTTGAATATAAAATGTCTGAATTTTATTTGACATAATCATTTTTTACTGTGGTGCTCAGAAAATTTTGAGTAGGTAATTGTGTCTGAGCTAACTATCAAATTGAAGAAAATATCTTTATAAGACTGTGAACGGTTGGTCAAAATACAATCTAAAGTGTTTTTCTCAGAAATACGTTTCTGATCCTTTTAAAGAAAAAAGTAAATCGCAAACTTTTTTTTTATACAAAAGTTTAGGTATATTTGTCTTGCGAAAAACATTATTTCTGATCCTTAGTAAACCCAAAAACACAGAAATTAACCTGAACCTTTTTATACAAAAATGCATATTTATCTTGGGAAGAACATTATTTCTGATTCTCATTAAACCTCAAAAAACAGAAATTATTTTCTGAGCATGCGAATAAGTAGAAAACATATTTTCATAGAAATTTTTATTTTCAAGGGAAAAAGTTTATTTCTGAGTCCTAAAAATTTTAAAAGTCCATACCAAAACTAAACAATTTAAGGCAACTATTTAGTACGGCTAGAAGATGATTTCTGATCCCTATAGAAATGTAAAAATTTATGAACAAAAATGTACATCAAATGTTTGAAAATATTTTTTGAGCAAGTTAATTTAACTTGTTATATTTTTAGCATATAGCTTGCGCCAAAATTTATTTTTCAGCACAATAAAGAAGTTAAATGCTTATTAATTATTTTCTGAGCTGACAACAAATCAGATATAGGTTATCATAGATGCTATCCAGATTCATAAGTGAAAACATTATTTATAATACCTCGGAGTAGCACGCTTGCAGACCAAGACTTACAAAGTGGCTATAATTTAAATATGAGAAATGCTCAGAAATACTTTTCTGATCCTTTTAAAGAAAAAATAGATCAAAAAACTTTTTTTTATACAAAAGTTTATATTTAGGTATCTTGAGAAAAACTTTATTTCTGATCCTCAGTAAACCTAAAAATACAGAAATTAGTTTCTGAGCATGTAGAATAAGTAGATAACTGATTTTCATTTGAAAAATTTGAACTTTCAACGGAAAAAAGTTTATTTTTGATTCCTAAGAACTTTAAAAATCCGTACCAAAACTAAATAATCTAAGGGAACGATTCATTACGGAAAAAAGGTGATTTCTGATCCCTATAGAAATGCGAAAATGTATGTACATAAAAGTACATGAAATAGTTGAAAATATTTTTTGAGCCCGTTAATTTAACTTGTTATATTTATAGCATAGAGCATGCTCCTAAATTTATTTTTCCGCATAAATAAAGAAGTTAAATGCTTGTTAATTATTTTCTGAGCTGACAACAAATCAGATATAAATTGTCATAGATGATATCCAGATTCATAAGTGAGAATATTATTTATGAATTTATGATACCTCAGAGTAGCAGTGTCTTTGCAGACCAAAACTTACAAAGTGGCAATAACTTAAATTTGAGAAATGCTCAGAAATACTTTTCTGATCCTTTTAAAGAAAAAAATAGATCAAAAAACTTTTTTTCATACAAAAGTTTATATTTAGGTATCTTGAGAAAAACATTATTTCTGATCCTCAGTAAACCTAAAAACAGAGAAATTACTTTCTGAGCATGCAGAATACATAGAAAATTTATTTTCATAGAAAAAAATTTTCATTTTCAATGGAAAAAAGTTTATTTCTGATTCCCAAAAACTTTGAAAATCCGTACCAAAATTTAAGGGAACGATTCATTACGGCAAAAAGATGATTTGTGATCACTAGAAATGCGGAAAGTTACGTACATAAAAGTACATCAAATGCTTGAAAATATTTATTCGAGCAGGTTAATGTAACTTGATATATATTTTTAGCATATAGCATGCTCCAAAATATAATTTTTAGCGTAAATAAAGAAGTTAAATGCTTGGTAATTATTTTCTGAGCTGATAACAAATAAGATATAGGTTGTCATAGATGCTATCCAGATCCGTAAGTGCGAATATTATTTATGATACCTCAAAGTAGGGGTGTCTTTGCAGACCAAGACTTGGCAATAATTTAAATATGACAAATGCTAAGAAATAATTTTCTGCTTCTTAAAAAAAAATAAATCGAAAAGAAGAATTTTTATACAAAAATTTATATTTATCTTGGGAAGAACATTATTTCTGATCCTCATTAAACCTCAAAAAACTTAAATTAGTTTCTGAGCATGCAAAGTAAGTAGCAAACTTATTTTTATAGAAAAAATTTGAATTTTCAACGAAAAAGAGTTTATTTCTGATTCCTAAGAACTTTAGAAATCCGTACCAAAATTAAATAATTTAAGAAAACGATTAATTACGACAGATTCATAAGAGAGATAATTATTTATGATACCGCAGAGTAGCAGTAGCTTTGCGGACCTAGACTTACAAAGTGGCAATAATTTAAATATGACAAATGCTCAGAAATAATTTTCTGATCCTTTAAAATAATAAAAAAAAATGATACAAAACTTTATATTTATGTTGAGAAGAACATTATTTCTGATCCTCATTAAACCTAAAAAACAGAAGTTAGTTTCTGAGCATGCAAAATAAGTAGCGAACTTATTTTTATAGAAAAAATTTGAATTTTCAACGAAAAAAAGTTTATTTCTGATTCTTAAGGACTTTAAAAATCCGTACCAAAATTAAATAATGTAAATATGAGAAATGCTCAGAAATACTTTGTGATCCTTTTAATGAAAAAAAAATAGATCGAAAAAAATGTTTCAGCATAAATATAAAAGTTAAATGCTTGATAATTATTTTCTGAGCTGACAACAAATACGATATAGGTTGTCATAGATGCTATCCAGATGCATAAGTGAGAATATTGTTTATGATACCTCAAAGTAGGGGTGTGACAGACCAAGACTTACAAAGTGACAATAATTTAAATATGACAAATGCTCAAAAATAATTTTATGATCCTTAAAAAAAAATAATGTAAAAAAAATATACAAAACTTTATTTTTATCTTGGGAAGAACATTATTTCTGATCCTCATTAAACCTAAAAAAACAGAAATTAGTTTCTGAGCATGGAAAATAAGTATCAAACTTATTTTTATAGAAAAAATTTGAATTTTCAACAAAAAAAGTTTATTTCTGATTCCTAAGAACTTTAAACATCCTTACCATAATTAAATAATTTAAGAAAACGATTAATAGGACAGATTCATAAGTGAGAATATTATTTATGATACCTCAGAGTAGCAGTCTTACAAAGTGGCAATAACTTAAATATGAGAATTGCTCAGAAATACTTTCTGATCCTTCCAAAGAAAAAAAATAGATCCAAAAAAAATTTCAGCATCAATAAAAAAGTTAAATGTTCGGTACTAATTTTCTGAGCCGACAACAAATAAGATATAGGTTGTCATAGATGCTATCCAGATGCATAAGTGAGAATATTATTTATGATACCCCAAAGTAGGGGTGTCTGTAGACCAAGACTTACAAAGTGGCAATAATTTAAATATGACAAATGCTCAGAAATAATTTTCTGATCCTTAAAAAAATAATTTAAAAAAATATACAAAACTTTATTTTTATCTCGGGAAGAATATTATTTCTGATCCAAATTAAACCTAAAAAAACAGAAATTAGTGTTGGAGCATGGAAAATAAGTGTTAAACTTATTTTTATAGAAAAATTTGAAGTTTCAACAAAAAAAAGTTTATTTCTGATTCCTAAGAACTTTAAAAATCCGTACCATATAATTTAAGAAAACGATTAATACGACAGATTCATAAGTGAGAATATTATTTATGATACCTCAGAGTAGCAGTATCTTTGCAGACCTAGACTTACAAAGTGGCAATAACTTAAATATGAGAAATGCTCAGAAATACTTTTCTGATCGTTTTAAAGAAAAAAAATAGATCGAAAAAAATGTTTCACATAAATATAAAAGTTAAATGCTTGGTAATTATTTTCTGAGCTGACAACAAAACAGATATAGGTTGCCATAGATGCTATCCAGGTCCATAAGTGAGAATATTATTTATGATACCTCAAAGTATGGGTGTCTTTGCAGAACCAGACTTACAAAGTGGCAATAATTTAAATATGACAAATGCCCAGAAATAATTTTCTGATCCTTTAAAAAAAAATTTTACAAAACTTAATATTTATCTTGGGAAGAACATTATTTCTGATCCTCATTAAACCTAAAAAAACATAAATTAGTTTCTGAGCATGCAAAATAAGTACCAAACTTATTTTTCTAGAAAAAATTTAAATTTTTAACAAAACAAAAAAAAGTTTATTTTTGATTCCTAAGAACTTTAAAAATCCGTACCAAAATTAAATTATTTTAGGAAAACGATTAATTACGACAAACAGATTCATAAGTGAGAATATTATTTATGATACCTCAGAGTAGCAGTTGCAGACCTAGACTTACAGAGTGGCAATAATTTAAATATGAGAAATGCTCAGAAATTATTTTCTGATCATTTAAAAAAAAATAGATTGAAAAAAAAATTTAGCATGAATAAAAAAGTTAAATGCTTGGTAATTATTTTCTGAGCTGACAGCAAATACGATATAGGTTGTCATAGATGCTATCCAGATCCATAAGTGAGAATATTATTTATGATACCCCAAAGTAGGGGTGTGACAGACCAAGACTTACAAAGTTACAATAACTTAAATATGACAAATGCTCAGAAATAATTTTCTGATCCTTAAAAAAAATAATAAAAAAAAAATATACAAAACTTTATTTTTACCTTGGGAAGAACATTATTTCTGATCCTCATTAAACCTAAAAAAACAGAAATTAGTTTCTGAGCATGGAAAATAAGTATCAACCTTATTTTTATAGAAAAAATTTGAATTTTCAACAAAAAAAGTTTATTTCTGATTCCTAAGAACTTTAAAAATCCGTACCATAATTAAATAATTTAAGAAAACGTTTAATACGACAGATTCATAAGAGAGAATATTGTTACGATCGCAGCAACGCCGCATGGGAGGCGGGGCAACGCATGGGAGCGTGTTGGTTGGTGGAGCTTCGCGACCTATCCGCGCTGCGTCATGGCTGACACGAGTGATTTATTGCTCGTCTGGCTTAATCTAGAAGGCAGTTGTTTACAACCGTTTTTTTTTTTATGTGAGATTATTCAAGAATTCTTATAAAGAACTTTCTAGGTTTTTCTGTAATTTTAGGATTATATATAAAAGGCGCATAGAGCGCCCGAGTAGGAGTAGTCTTATTTTAAGCGAGCTATAAGTAAGATAAAGTACGAAGCGATAATAGAAGGCTATAAAGTGTTAAAGTAGCGAGTTATTTAGTAGTCGAGTGTATTTGTGGAATAAATAAATAGTGTTTTCGTATTAAATCGTTACACTGGAATTATCGAACCCCGAGTTCGCAACAATATTATTTATGATACCTCAGAGTAGCAGTATCTTTGCAGACCTAGACTTACAAAGTGACAATAACTTAAATATGAGAAACGCTCAAAAATACTTTTCTGATCCTTTAAAAAAAATAGATCGAAAAAAAAAATTTCGGCATGAATAAAAAAGTTAAATGCTTGGTAATTATTTTCTGAGCTGACAACAAATAAGATATAGGTTTTCATAGATGCTATCCAGGTCCATAAGTGAGAATATTATTTATGATACCTCAAAGTAGAGGTGTCTTTGCAGAACCAGACTTACAAAGTGGCAATAATTTAAATATGACAAATGCCCAGAAATAATTTTCTGATCCTTAAAAAAAGTATTTACAAAACTTTATATTTATCTTGGGAAGAACATTATTTCTGATCGTCATTAACCTAAAAAAAACATAAATTAGTTTCTGAGCATGCAAAATAAGTAGCAAACTTATTTTTATAGAATAAATTTGAAGTTTCAACAAAACAAAAAAAAGTTTATTTCTGATTCTTAAGAACTTTAAAAATCCGTACCAAAATTAAATTATTTTAGGAAAACGATTAATTACGACAAACAGATTCATAAGTGAGAATATTATTTATGATACCTCAGAGTAGCAGTTGCAGACCTAGACTTACAGAGTGGCAATAATTTAAATATGAGGAATGCTCAGAAAATATTTTCTGATCATTTTAAAGAAAAAAAATAGATTGACAAAAAATTCAGCATGAATAAAAAAGTTAAATGCTTGGTAATTATTTTCTGAGCTGACAACAAATAAGATATAGGTTGTCATAGATGCTATCTAGATCCATAAGTGAGAATATTATTTATGATACCTCAAAGTAGGGGTGTGACAGACCAAGACGTACAAAATGACAATAATTTAAATATAACAAATGCTCAGAAATATGTTTCTGATCCTTAAAAAAAATGTTTACAAAACTTTATATTTATCTTGGGAAGAATATTATATCTGATCCTCATTAAACCTAAAAAAACATAAATTAGTTTCTGAGCATGCAAAATAAGTAGCAATATAGAAAAAATTTGAATTTTCATCAAAACAAAAAAAAGTTTATTTCTGATTCCTAAGAACTTTAAAAATCCGTACCAAAATTAAATTATTTTAGGAAAACGATTAATTACGACAAACAGATTCATAAGTGAGAATATTATTTATGATACCTCAAAGTAGGGGTGTGACAGACCAAGACGTACAAAATGACAATAATTTAAATATAACAAATGCTCAGAAATATGTTTCTGATCCTTAAAAAAAATGTTTACAAAACTTTATATTTATCTTGGGAAGAATATTATATCTGATCCTCATTAAACCTAAAAAAACATAAATTAGTTTCTGAGCATGCAAAATAAGTAGCAATATAGAAAAAATTTGAATTTTCAACAAAACAAAAAAAGGTTTATTTCTGATTCCTAAGAACTTTAAAAATCCGTACCAAAATTAAATTATTTTAGGAAAACGATTAATTACGACAAACAGATTCATAAGTGAGAATATTATTTATGATACCTCAGAGTAGCAGTATCTTTGCAGACCTAGACTTACAAAGTGGCAATAATTTAAATATGAGAAATGCTCAGAAATACTTTCTGATCCTTTCAAAGAAAAAAAATAGATCAAAAAAAATTTTCAGCATCAATAAAAAGCTGACAACAAATAAGAATAGGTTGTCATCGATGCTATCCAGATCCATAAGTGAGAATATTATTTATGATACCCCAAAGTAGGGGTGTCTGTAGACCAAGACTTACAAAGTGGCAATAATTTAAATATGACAAATGCTCAGAAATAATTGCCTGATCCTTTGTGTAAAAAAATGTATATAATACTTTATATTTATGTTGAGAAGAACATTATTTCTGATCCTCGTTAAACCTAAAAAACAGAAATGAGTTTCTGAGCATGCAAAATAAGTAGCGAACTTATTTTTATAGAAAAAATTTGAATTTTCAACGAGGAAAAAGTTTATTTCTGATTCTTAAGGACTTTGAAAATCCGTACCAAAATTAAATAATTTAAGAAAACGATTAATTACGACAGATTCATAAATGAGATAATTATTTATGATACCTCAGAGTAGCAGTAGCTTTGCAGACCTATACTTACAACGTGGCAATAATTTAAATATGAGAAATGCTCAGAAATACTTTGTGATCCTTTTAAAGAAAAAAAATAGATCGAAAAAAATGTTTCAGCATAAATATAAAAGTTAAATGCTTGGTAATTATTTTCTGAGCTGACAACAAATACGATATAGGTTGTCATAGATGCTATCCAGATCCATAAGTGAGATTATTATTTATGAGGTAAAGTAGGGGTGTGACAGACCAAGACTTACAAAGTGACAATAACTTAAATATGACAAATGCTCAGAAATAATTTTCTGATCCTTTAAAAAAATAGTTTAAAAAAAATATACAAAACTTTTTTTTTACCTTGGGAAGAACATTATTTCTGATCCTCATTAAAACCTAAAAAAACAGAAATTAGTTTCTGAGCATGGAAAATAAGTATCAACCTTATTTTTATAGAAAAATGTTGAATTTTCAACAAAAAAAGTTTATTTCTGATTCCTAAGAACTTTAAAAATCCGTACCATAATTAAATAATTTAAGAAAACGTTTAATACGACAGATTCATAAGAGAGAATATTATTTATGATACCTCAGAGTAGCAGTATCTTTGCAGACCTAGACTTACAAAGTGGCAATAACTTAAATATGACAAAGGCTCAGAAATACTTTTCTGATCCTTTAAAAATAATAGATCGAAAAAAAAAATTTGGCATGAATAAAAAAGTTAAATGCTTGGTAATTATTTTCTGAGCTGACAACAAATAAGATATAGGTTTTCATAGATGCTATCCAGGTCCATAAGTGAGAATATTATTTATGATACCTCAAAGTAGAGGTGTCTTTGCAGAACCAGACTTACAAAGTGGCAATAATTTAAATATGACAAATGCCCAGAAATAATTTTCTGATCCTTAAAAAAAATATTTACAAAACTTTATATTTATCTTGGGAAGAACATTATTTCTGATCGTCATTAAACCTAAAAAAAACATAAATTAGTTTCTAAGCATGCAAAATAAGTAGCAAACTTATTTTTATAGAATAAATTTGAATTTTCAACAAAACAAAAAAAAGTTTATTTCTGATTCTTAAGAACTTTAAAAATCCGTACCAAAATTAAATTATTTTAGGAAAACGATTAATTACGACAAACAGATTCATAAGTGAGAATATTATTTATGATACCTCAGAGTAGCAGTTGCAGACCTAGACTTACAGAGTGGCAATAATTTAAATATGAGAAATCCTCAGAAATTATTTTCTGATCATTTTAAAGAAAAAAAAGTAGATTGAACAAAAAATTCAGCATGAATAAAAAAGTTAAATGCTTGGTAATTATTTTCTGAGCTGACAACAAATAAGATATAGGTTGTCATGGATAATATCCAGATTCCTAAGTGAGAATATTATTTATGATCAAGATTTATGACCTCAGAGTAGCAGTGTATTTGCAGATCAAGACTTACAAAGTGGCAATAATTTAAATATGAGAAATGCTCATAAATACTTTTCTGATCCTTTTAAAGGAAAAAGATAGATCCGTGTCAGTAAAAAATTATTTCTGATGCTTCAATTTCAGATATAGGAGAGTAGATTGATCTCTAAGTGACATAAGTCATCAGTTATTTCTGATCCAACCAGGTAAAATGATATCAGGGGTCAAAAAGTCGTCAATTTCTGAAAACTGTAATATGTCACAAGTAAAGCACAAAGACATTTTTGCAAAAAATATTTATATTTTGATAAAAACTCTCTAACAAGAGTAACAAGTGATATAAGTTTAAAAAATGCGACATATGCAATAATACATCGGGCACCTAAAACAGCGCTCATACATTCTTACAAAGTAACTTTTTACAAGGTTTGTAATAAACTAGAGCTAAAGTACTTAAACTAGGACCTAATAACACCTCGGACTAACAGATCGAACTATACAGTACCTTTTTAGACACAAGGGGGCACCATTGAGTTCAGACTCAATTTCAAACCTAAATAAATCAAACTTTAGGCACACATAATACTTAAAGATAGTCCTCGTACGAGATTCAATGTGAGTACCATACGTAACAATAGATTCACAAATAGATGCTTTTGATTCACATTCTCATCAGATCCACCTTTAGTAATGCAACTTTCTACAGAAGTTTATACGGTCTACTGTCTACATGTTGTAATGTGCAGGGGCACTCCATCCCTCAGTACTGCACCCCTCCATGGTGTTGGCCCCAAAAATACTCCTCTGCTGCATATGCTGCGTGTACGGGGGCACGTACTGCCCATTGCTCGAGTAGTACCCAGACGTTGCTGGTCCATTACTTTGGTAAGCCGCTGGAGCCGAATGCGTGTAATCTTGCACCAACACACCTTCCAAATAGGCTCTTTTGGCCTTAAAGTTATTGTTGTCTTCCTCATTGTGCTGTAATTGCTCTTTTTGATAGAAATTGCTGTAAAACGACCCTTCTACTGTCGGTAAATATTGCTCTAAATCGTTGCTATCCAACGCTTCTGTCGCATAGTACGCCTCTATATCCAAACCATGGGCCTCGCAAGGGGGCTGGTGGGGATGGTGTAGCTGGATCTGAGGGCTGTTGGGCTGCGAGGAGCAGGTCGAAGGACTGGTGCTTTGATGGCTGCGAGGGCTGCAAGGAGAGTCTTCCTGCTTTAACGATTTGCTGAAATGCTGACCATTTTGCACGTGCTGAGGATCGGTGGCTTTGTTGGGTTTCCGGCGCCTGGGTTGGTACTTATAGTCCGGGTGCTCGCGTTTGTGGATGATCCTCAGCCTGTCCGCTTCCGCCTTGAAGGGCTTTTTATCGTTCTCGCTCAAAACCCTGAAACAAGGAAAGAAAAAACTTGTTTAAAAGTAGGGTAGATAATACCGACTTGTAAACTTCCTTAATTCTAAGGAATAGGGTGACAAAGTGCCGAGTACACACAGCTGCTTTTTTCTTTTCATGTTATCGATTTAGGAAAAGAGGAAATTATTAGTAAGCAAACAAAGGGTTGCATATTACTTTTTATATAGAGGCTTTAACCGTTCAATGTTGTCAAAAAAAAGGGGAGATAATAGCGATTCTTCAATGTGTGTACTTTGGCTTGACAGTATCGTAAATTTGGCATTGAAATTGAGGAAGTTGTTTTGGTTCCTAATATTATGAGGTTTAAGTTAGATTTTGGCTAGCTATAGACTACATTGACACGTGTAGGATATAAGAAAAATGAAGAAAAAACGTTCTTGGCAAGCTCGAGAACTCACTTTTCAAAGCCCATTTGGATTTGCAGCGAGCGTGTCGCTCTACTAGGATTATTAATCGCCGTTGGCAATTCTAATTACAACTTTGAGCTAAGTTTTTCTAATTTACGATACGCGGTACTGACAGCACGATGTGTATCTCGAATGACAAATATCTGGGCGATTTTTGTTCCCGATATACCGATTTAGATGTTAAATTGGCGCTGGAGAATGCAACAGTTGCTACCTCGTGGATAAATCTGATTTAGTTTACTTAAGTTAATCTCACATAAATCTCTCAGCTATTAATTCTAATCCGGTAAATTGTGTGTAGGTTTTGATGAGTCATGTGTTTTACAAACAAACCAAAACCCTTCCAAAACCTTAAAAGAGAGACCATTCTGCATGGAATAAGTGACAATGACTAGTACAACTTATAATATAGGCAGAAGGCAGGTGATCAAATTAATGTCCTTACAAAACTTAGAGTAAAAAAGTTATCTGAGAGAACTTATGAAACTTCAGAGAATATTTTTATTTATAGCGCTAAATTGCTACTTATTCTGAGAACACTCTTTCAATTATAAGTGTGCAAATATTTTTGTTTGAGGTTCTAAATCGTTACTTATTTCTGAGATCTTTTTCAATTATAAGTATTCAAATCTATAATTATAAATATCAGAAGCTTATTTCTGAGCCACCAAAAAGATATTTGTTCTATATTTTATCTTTAATAACTGTTAACTTCAATCATAAATCTCGAAAGCTAAAATCTAATATGGAGTAATAACTAAAAAAATAATATGGAGATATTTATTTATATCTTTATTTCTATAATTTCTATAATATCCTTTAATTGATAACTTAATGTGCGCAAAAAAATTCAGAGTTAGGAAGTTATTTCTGAGATATATCAAGTTGCAGGCATAGTTTGGGTTGGGTTGAGTTATTAATGAGTTAAGTGGGGGAAAACAGTTTATATATAAAACTTTAGTTATTTCTGAGTCAAGTGAATGGTTGACTCAGAAATAAATAAAGGGAAATTTTATTTAATATGTATTTACTTAAAAACCTATTAAGTTTAATAGGTTTAATGTGCTTACAAAGCTTAGCGTAAAAAAGTTATCTGAGATAACTTATCAAATTTCAAAAAATATTTTTATTTGAAGTTCTAAATCGTTACTTATTTCTGAGATCTTTTTCAATCATAAATGTTCAAATCTATAATTATAAAGATCAGAAGCTTATATCTTAGTCACCAAAAAGATATTTATTCTATATTTTATCTTTAATAACTGATACCTTCAATCTCAGAAAATTAAGTGAATGATTGACTCAGAAATAGGTAACAAAAGATTTTATTAAATATTTCTTACTTACAAAATCTTTTAACTGTAATCGAGTGATAAGTTAATCTGCTCAGAAAAAAGTACAGAAAATATTTTTGTTTGTAAAAGTTTATTTCTGAGCCAATAAAGATACACTTATTTATGTGTAAAATCTTTCACGTTTGATAACTATATTTACTTAGAAGACTTGACTCACAGACTCACGCAGGATGTATCTACAAAGTCCTAATTTTTTTAAATCATATCGGTTAAACGCTTATTTCTGAGTCATGAAAAAGATATTTATAACGTAAAATATCTCACCTTTGATAACTTTATGTGCTCAGAAGATTCACTCTGAGAAAGTCATATCTGGAAAAACTTATCAAACTTCAGCAAATATATTCGTGTATAGTCTTAATTTTTTTATTATTTTTGACACTACACTTTCAATTATAAATATCCAAAGCTAAAATCATACAGGTTAGACACTTATTTCTGAGCCAATATGGAGATATTTATCTATATGTGTATTTCTATAATAACTCACCTTTAATTTATAACTTAATTTGCCCAAAAAAAATCAGAGTTAGGAAGTTATTTCTGAGTCAAATGGGGATAACAATTTATATATAAAACTTTAAGTATTTCTGAGTAAAGTGAATGGATGAGTCAGAAATAAATAAAGGGAGATTTTATTTAATATTTATTTAATTAGAAATCTTTTAAGTTTAACTTCATGTACTTACAAAACTTAGAGTAAAAAAGTTATCTGAGATAACTTATCAAACTTCAGATAATATATTTATTTATAGCGCTAAATTATACTTATTCTGAGAACACTCTTTCAATTAGAAGTTTACAAATATTTTTGTTTGATGTTCTAAATCGTTACTTATTTATGAGACCTTTTAAAATTATAAATATTCAAATCTATAATTATAAAGACCCGAAGCCTATTTTTGAGCCACCACAAAGATATTTATTCTATATTTTATCTTTAATAGCTGATAGCTTCAATCTCACAAAATTAAGTGAGTGATTGACTCAGAAATAGGTAAGAAAAGATTTTATTCAAACTTTTTTTACTTAAAAAACTCTAATCGATTGATAACTTAATGTGCTCACAAAACTTGGAGTAAGAAAGTTATCTGAAATAACTTATCAAAGTACAGAGAATATTTTTCTTACTTTTACTTATTTCTGAGAACACTCTTTCAATTAAAAATCTTAAAAGCTCAAATCATAGGGTTAGAAGTTTATTTCTGAGCCAATAAAGAGATACCTATTTTATGTAAAATCTCTTACGTTTGATAACTTTAAGTGCTCAGAAGACTCACTCAGATTGACTTACAGAGGATATATCTATCAGGTTTTAGTTTTTTTAAATCGTATCGGTCAGAAGCTTATTTCCGAGTCATAAAAAATATGTTTATTTAAAAGGTAAAATATCTCACCTTTGATAACTGTATGTGCTCAGAAGATTCAATCAGATTAAGAAGGTCATCTCTGAGATAACTTATCAAACTTCAGAAAATATATTCGTGTATAGTCTTAAATTTTTAATTATTTTTGACCCTACTCTTTCAATTATACATATCCAAAGCTAAATTCATACAAGTTAGAAACTTATTTCTGAGCCAATATGGGGATACTTATAATAACTCATCTTTAATTGATAACTTAATGTACCCAAAAAAATTCAGAGTTAGGAAGTTATTTCTGATATAGTATCAAGTTGCAGACATATTTTGGGTTGGTTTGAGTCATTTCTGAGTCAAGTGAATGGTTGACTCGGAAATAAATAGAGGGAGATTTTTATTTACTATTTATTTACTTACAAATCTTTTAAGTTTAACTTAATGTGTAACACTCTTTCAATTATAAGTCTAAAAATATTTTTGTTTGAGGATCTAAATCGTTACTTATTTCTGAGCCACCAAAAAGACATTTATTCTATATTTTATCTTTTATAACTGATAACTTCAATCTCAGAAAACTCAGTGTAAGAAAGTTACTTCTGAAATAAACTTATCAAACTTTAGAAGTTGTCTTCGCCTATGGTTCCAAATTGTTATTTATTTCTGGGATCACTCTTTTAATTAGAAATATTGAAAGCTAAAATCATAAGAATTCAATGCTTATCTCTGAGTCAACCGAGGGATAATTATTTAACTAAACAACGCAACAAAATCAGCGTGAAAATTTTAGGAAGGAAAATATTTCTGAGTTTCAGAATGTCAGTTATTTCAGATATTAGAAGCTTATTTCTGAGCCAAGAAAGAGATATTTATTTTTACATACAATATCTTACCTTTAACTGACAACTTTCTTGTGCTCAGAAAGCTCAGCGTAGGAAAGTTTGTCTGACTAACTTCTCAAATTGCAGAATCACTTTAACTTTAAATGATCATTGAAATGTGCTCAGAAAATGTAAAGTAAGAAAATTATCCCTGATATAAAATATATTTAAAAACATATTTTTGATTATGATTCTCCATCGCTACTTATTTCAGAAAACGATTTTACGATTATACGAAATTATTACTTATTTCTGAATCATTTAACAGACATTAAAAAATGTAATTCTCAAATAAAATTCAGAGATTTTTAATTCAAATTAATGAGTTCAAATAACTTTGTCACTTGGATCAGAAGTAAACTTCTGTCGTTTATAATTTTTTCTTTAAACACCTACTTGGAAGAATAGGTTCAGAAATAAGTTACACGTTCAGGAAGCTCAAATACAACAGCTACACTCAGACAAAAACACTAGTTACCTTTCTTTGATATTTCTGAGTACATTAAGGTTATCAAATAAAATTTAGACTTTCTATATGTAGATCCATTTCTCTTATTTGGCTCAGAAATAAATAAACATTTTATGAATCTAAATGCAAAGCTTTATTTAATATGTTGGTTCTGAGATAACTCTCTTACTGAGTTTTCTGAGCACATTCAAGTTTTCCTAAGGCTCGTATGTAATTAAATTTTTCTTACTGGGCTCAGAAATAACAAATTATTTTTGTAACAAGAGTAAAATGTCGGCAGTGTAAAAAATCTCAGATATTTCTGAGCACAATAATTATATATTAAAGATGGGAGATTTTTCATATAAATAAATATCCGTTAACTGATTCAGAAATAAGTTTCTAACACTTATTTCAGCTATAATTATTTAATATAAAAAGTGGTCTCAGAAATAAAGAACCATAAACAGAAACATTATCTGAAGTTAATTTATAACAAAAGTGAAACAAGAAAAATAACGTCTTTAGATTAGCTTTTAAGCATGAGAATCCCAAAGTTCCGCATAATTTCTCCCACGCAAACGTTGTTTGTGATCTCGGCGCTTAAAAGTTTTCCGAACCCTCTGAAGTGTTGACTCAACGAAGTGGCGACACCACCCATGATGTTTTGTTTTCGAATTAACGCATTTTTACGTTGTTTCAATTATGAAAGTCTGGTCACTTCTCGTTAGTCATCCTTTGGAAAGCAAATTAGGACTTTTGCCCGGCCACTTAGTGAGCGATTTTTAAACCCAGGTGTAATTTATTGGGTAAACTAACCGGAAATTCCACAATGTTGATTAAAAATACACAGATTCTATTTACTTGAATATTAAAAAAAATCAAAGCAAAAATATTTTTTTCTCACTAAGCTCAGAAATAAGTTTTTTTTACATTTTGTTGCCTCAGAGATAAGTTTCTTTTCCTGACATTTCTGAGCCTATTAATAAAGTTAGTTAAAGTGTAAATATGCAAATAAACGTAACACTCAGAAAGCTACTGAACCACACGATTTCCTCTTTAAAAAATTATATCAGTGTATTCTAAGAAATGGGACAGGAAATAGGATGAGAGTACAAAGAAGCGAATTTCTGAAATTTGAGAAGTTAGCTCAGAGCAACTTCCTCACACTGCGTTTTCTAAGCACGTTAAAGTTATATCAAAGTTCAAATATTTTATATGTCAATAAACCCTGCTCACTTAGGTCGGAAGAAAACTAAATATTTTTTTCTAAAATTGTATAAGTTAGTTTTGCGGTAATGTTCTAAGTCTGAGTTTTCTGAGCGAATTTAGGCAAACAATTATAGTTTGGAGACTAAGTAAATCAACACCTCTCACTATGCTCAGAAAAAAGTTTTTTTTTTACATTTGGTTGGCTCAGAGATAAATTTCTTTCCCTGACATCTCTGAGCTTATTTATTAAGCCAATTAAAGTGTAGATATTTTACATGCAGATAAATGTATCACTCAGAAAGCTTCTGAACCATACAATAAACTCTCCTCACTTAGATCGGAGGTAAAAAATATTTTCCAAAAGAAATCAAAGCAAAAATATCTTCCTCTACAATTATATAAGCTAGTTTTGCGTTAATGTTCTCAGACTGAGTTCTCTGACCTGCACGCATTTAGGCAATAAATTAAAGCTTAGAGACTTTGCGTAAATAAATACCTCTCACTAAGCTTAGAATTAAGTTTGTTTTTTACGTTTTGTAGCTCAGAAATAACTTTCTTTCCTTGACATTTCTGAGCTTACTAATTAAGCCAATTAAAGTGTAAATATTTTACATACAGATAAATGTATCACTCAGAAAGCTTCTGAACCACACAATAAACCTTCCTCACTTAGGTCGAAAGGAAAAAATAATTTCAAAAAGAAATGAAAGCAAAAATATTTTCCTCTACAATTTTATAAGCTAGTTTTGCGTCAATGTCCTCAGTCTGAGTTTTCTGAGCGCACTTAGACAATAAATTAAAGTTTGGAGACTTCGTGTAAATAATGCCGCTAAGCTCAGAAAATTTCTGTTATTTTAGTTTGTTGGCTCAGAGGTAACTTTCATTTCCTGACATTTCTGGGCTTATTAATTAAGCCAACTGAAGTGTAGATATTTTATATTCAGATAAATGTGTCACTCAGAAAGCTTCTGAACCACACCATAAACCCTCCTCACTTAGGTCGGAAGTAAAAATTATTTTCCAAAAGAAATCGAAGCAAAAATATTTTCCTCTACAATTTTATAAACTAGTTTTGCGTTACTGTTTTCTGTCTGAGTATTCTGAGCTCATTTAGGCAATAAATTAAAGTTTGAAGACTTTGTGTAAATCAATATTTTCACTCTTACTAAGCTCAGAAATAAGTTTTTTTACATTTTGTTGGCTCAGAGATAATTTTCTTTCCCTGACATTTCTGAGTTTATCAATTAAGCCAATTAAAGTGTAGATATTTTATATGCAGATAAATGTATCACTTAGAAAACTTCTGAATCACACAATAAACCTTCCTGACTTAGGTCGGAAATAAAAAATATTTTCCAAAAGAAATCAAAGCAAAAATATTTTCTTCTACAATTTTATAAACTAGTTTTGAGTTAATGTTCTCAGTCTGAGTTTTCTGAGCGCATTTAGGCAATGCATTAAAGTTTGGAGACTTTGTGTAAATAAATACCTCTAACTAAGTTCAGAAATATTTTTTTTTACATTTTGTTGGCTCAGAGATAACTTTATTTTCCTTACATTTCTGAGAATTAACTCAATTAAAGTGTTGATATTTTATACGCAGATAAATGTATTACTCAGAAAGCTTCTGAATCACCCAATAAAACCTCCTCACTTAGGTCGGAAGTAAAAAGTATTTTCCAAAAGAAATCAAAGCCAATTCGTTGTGCAAAATGTGTTCTTCTACAATTTTATAAGCTAGTTTAGTGTTAATGTTCTCAGTCTGAGTTTTCTGAGCTCATGTTGGCAATAAATTAAAGTTTAGACACTTTGTGTAAATCAATACCTCCCACTACGCCCAGAAATAAGTTTTTTTACATTTAGTTGGCTCAGAGATAACTTTCTTTCCCTGACATTTCTGAGCTTATTAATTAAGCCAATTAAAGTGTAGATATTTTACATGCAGATAAATGTATCACTCAGAAAGCTTCTGACCACACAATAAACCCTCCTCACTTAGGTCGGAAGTAAAAAATATTTTCCAAAAGAAATCAAAGCAAAAATATTTTCCTCTGCAATTCTGTAAGCTACTTTTAGGTTAATCTTCTCAGTCTGAGTTTTCTGAGTGCATTTAGGCAATAAATTAAAGTCTGGCGACTTTGTGTAAATCAATACCTCTCACTAAGCTCAGAAATAAGTTTTTTTACATTTTGTTGGCTCAGAGATTACTTTCTTTCCCTGGCATTTCTGAGCTTATTAATTAAGCGAAATAAAGTGTAGATATTTTATATGCAGATAAATGTATCACTCAGAAAGCTTCTAAACCACACAATAAACCCTCCTCACTTAGGTCGAAAATAAAAAATATTTTCCAAAAGAAATCAAAGCAAAAATATTTTCTAATACAATTTTATAAGCTAGTTTTGCGTTAGTGTTCTCATTCTGAGTTTTCTGAGCGCATTTAGGCAATAAATTAAAGTTTGGCGACTTTGTGTAAATCAATACCTCTCACTAAGCTCAGAAAAAAGTTTTTTTTCATTTTGTTGGCTCAGAGATAACTTTCTTTTCCTGACATTTCTGAGCTTATTAATTAAATCAATTAAAGTGTAGATAATTTATATGCAGATAAATGTATCACTCAGAAAGCTTCTGAATCACCCAATAAACCCTCCTCACTTAGCTCGGAAGTAAAAAGAATTTTCCAAAAGAAATCAAAGCCAATTCGTTGTGCAAAATGTGTTCTTCTACAATTTTATAAGCTAGTTCAGTGTTAATGTTCTCAGTCTGAGTTTTCTGAGCTCATGTAGGCAATAACTTAAAGTTTAGAGACTTTGTGTAAATCACTACTTCTCACTACGCCCAGAAATAATTTTTTTACATTTAGTTGGCTCAGAGATAACTTTCTTTCCCTGACATTTCTGAGCTTATTAATTAAGCCAATTAAAGTGTAGATATTTTACATGCAGATAAATGTATCACTCAGAAAGCTGCTGACCACACAATAAACCCTCCTCACTTAGGTCGGAAGTAAAAAATAAAAATATTTTCCAAAAGAAATCAAAGCAAAAATATTTTCCTCTGCAATTCTGTAAGCTACTTTTACGTTAATCTTCTCAGTTTTCTGAGTGCATTTAGGCAATAAATTAAAGTCTGGCGACTTTGTGTAAATCAATACCTCTCACTAAGCTCAGAAAAAAGTTTTTTTTTCATTTTATTGGCTCAGAGATAACTTTCTTTCCCTGACATTTCTGAGCTTATTAATTAAATCAATTAAAGTGTAGATAATTTATATGCAGATAAATGTATCACTCAGAAAGCTTCTAAACCACACAATAAACCTTCCTCACTTAGGTCGAAAGGAAAAAATAATTTCAAAAAGAAATGAAAGCAAAAATATTTTCCTCTACAATTTTATAAGCTAGTTTTGCGTCAATGTCCTCAGTTTGAGTTTTCTGAGCGCGTTTGCGAAATAAATTAAAGTTTGGAGACTTTGTGTAAATAAATACCTCTAACTAAGCTCAGAAATAAGTTTTTTTTACGTTTTGTTAGTTCAGAGATAACTTTCTTCCCCTGACATTTCTGAGCTTATTAAGTAAGTGAATTAAAATGTAGATATATCATATGCAGATAAATGTATCACACTGAAAGCTTCTGAACCACATAATAAACCCTTCTCTCTTAGGTCGGGAGTAAAAATATTTTCCAAAATAAATAAAAGCAAAAATATTTTCTTCTACAATTTTATAATCTTTGCGTTAATGTTCTCAGTCTGAGTTTTCTGAGCGCACTTAGACAATAAATTAAAGTTTGGAGACTTCGTGTAAATAATGCCGCTAAGCTCAGAAAATTTCTGTTATTTTAGTTTGTTGGCTCAGAGGTAACTTTCATTTCCTGACATTTCTGGGCTTATTAATTAAGCCAACTGAAGTGTAGATATTTTATATTCAGATAAATGTGTCACTCAGAAAGCTTCTGAACCACACCATAAACCCTCCTCACTTAGGTCGGAAGTAAAAATTATTTTCTAAAAGAAATCAAAGCAAAAATATTTTTCTCTACAATTTTATAAACTAGTTTTGCGTAACTGTTTTCTGTCTGAGTATTCTGAGCTCATTTAGGCAATAAATTAAAGTTTGAAGACTTTGTGTAAATCAATACTTTCACTCTTACTGAGCTCAGAAATAAGTTTTTTTACATTGTGTTGGCTCAGAGATAATTTTCTTTCCCTGACATTTCTGAGTTTATCAATTAAGCCAATTAAAGTGTAGATATTTTATATGCAGATAAATGTATCACTTAGAAAACTTCTGAACCGCACAATAAACCTTCATGACTTAGGTCGGAAATAAAAAATATTTTCCAAAAGAAATCAAAGCAAAAATATTTTCTTCTACAATTTTATAAACTAGTTTTGAGTTAATGTTCTCAGTCTGAGTTTTCTGAGCGCATTTAGGCAATGCATTAAAGTTTGGAGACTTTGTGTAAATAAATACCTCTAACTAAGTTCAGAAATATTTTTTTTTTACATTTTGTTGGCTCAGAGATAACTTTATTTTCCTTACATTTCTGAGTTTAATAATTAACTCAATTAAAGTGTTGATATTTTATACGCAGATAAATGTATTACTCAGAAAGCTTCTGAATCACACAATAAAACCTCCTCACTTAGGTCGGAAGTAAAAAGTATTTTCCAAAAGAAATCAAAACCAATTCGTTGTGCAAAATGTGTTCTTCTACAATTTTATAAGCTAGTTTAGTGTTAATGTTCTCAGTCTGAGTTTTCTGAGCTCATGTAGGCAATAACTTAAAGTTTAGAGACCTTGTGTAAATCACTACCTCTCACTACGCCCAGAAATAATTTTTTTTACATTTAGTTGGCTCAGAGATAACTTTCTTTCCCTGACATTTCTGAGCTTATTAATTAAGCCAATTAAAGTGTAGATATTTTACATGCAGATAAATGTATCACTCGGAAAGCTTCTGACCACACAATAAACCCTCCTCACTTAGGTCGGAAGTAAAAAATATTTTCCAAAAGAAATCAAAGCAAAAATATTTTCCTCTGCAATTCTGTAAGCTACTTTTACGTTATACTTCTCAGCCTGAGTTTTCTGAGTGCATTTAGGCAATAAATTAAAGTCTGGCGACTTTGTGTAAATCAATACCTCTCACTAAGCTCAGAAATAAGTTTTTTTATATTTTGTTGGCTCAGAGATTACTTTCTTTCCCTGGCATTTCTGAGCTTATTAATTAAGCGAAATTAAGTGTAGATATTTTATATGCAGATAAATGTATCACTCAGAAAGCTTCTGAACCACACAATAAACCCTCCTCACTTAGGTCGGAAATAAAAATTATTTTTCAAAAGAAATCAAAGCAAAAATATTTTCTAATACAATTTTATAAGCTAGTTTTGCGTTAATGTTGTCATTCTGAGTTTTCTGAGCGCATTTAGGCAATAAATTAAAGTCTGGCGACTTTGTGTAAATCAATACCTCTCACTAAGCTCAGAAATAAGTTTTTTTACATTTTGTTGGCTCAGAGATTACTTTCTTTGCCTGACATTTCTGAGCTTATTAATTAAATCAATTAAAGTGTAGATAATTTATATGCAGATAAATGTATCACTCAGAAAGCTTCTGAATCACCCAATAAACCCTCCTCACTTAGCTCGGAAGCAAAAAATATTTTTCAAAAGAAATCAAAGCAAAAATGTGTTCTACAATTTTGTACGCTAGTTTAGCGTTAATGTTCTCACTCTGAGTTTTCTGAGCGCATTTAGGCAATAAATTAAAGTTTGAAGACTTTGTGTAAATCAATACCTCTCACTGATCTCAGAAATAATTTTTTTTATATTTTCTTGGCTCAGGTACATAACTAACATTCCTGAGCTTATTAATTAAGCCAATAAAAGTGTAGATATTTTACATACAGATAAATGTAATACTCAGAAAGCTTCTGAATCACACAATAAACCCTCCTCACTTAGGTCGGAAAAATTATTTCCTCTACAAAGCAAAAATTATTTCTTTCATAATTTTATAAGCTAGATCTGCGTTAATGTTCTCAGTTTGAGTTTTCTGAGCGCATCTAGGCAATAAATTAAAGTTTGGAGACGTTGTGCAAATAAATGCCTCTCACTAAGCTCAGAAGTAAGTTTTTTTACATTTTGTTGGCTCAGATGTTACTTTATTTCGCTGACATTTCTGAGCTTGTTAGTTAAGCCAATTAAAGTGTAGATATTTTATATGCAGGTAAATATATCACTCAGAAAGTCTCTGAACCACACAATAGACCTTCTTCACTTAGGTCGGAAGTAAAAAATAGGTTACAAAAAAATGAAAGCCGGTATATATTTCTCTACAATTTTATAAGCTAGTTTTGCGTTAATGTTCTCAGTCTGAGTTTTCTGATCGCATTTAGGCAATAAATTAAAGCTTAGAGACTTTGTATAAATCAATACCTCTCACTAAGCTCAGAAATAGACTTTTTCCACAATAGACCGCAGGTCGCGGTGGAGGACTGTACCCACGTCCACTCACATCGAATACAATAGAATACAAGCTCAGAAATAAGTTTTTTTGTTCATTTTGTTGGCTCAGAGATAACTTTCTTTCTCTGACATTTCTGAGTTTATTAATTAACCCAATTAAAGAACAGATATTTTATATTCAGATAAATGTATCACTCAGAAAGCTTCTGAACCACACAATAAACACTCCTCACTTAGGTCGGAAGTAAAAAATTTTTTTCAAATGAAGTCAAAGCAAGAATATTTTCAACAATTTTATAAGCTAGTTTTGCGTTAATAATTTTCTGAACGCATTTAGGCAATAAATTAAAGTTTGAAGATTTTGTGTAAATAAATACCTCTCACTAAGCTCAGAAATAAGTTTTTTTTTACATTTTGTTGGTTCAGAGATAACTTTCTTTCGCTGACATTTCTGAGTTTATTAATTAACCAAATTAAAGAGTAGATATTTTATATTCAGATAAATGTATCACTCAGAAAGTTTCATCCACACAATAAATTGAAATTTGGAGACTTTGTGTAAATAAATACCTCACCCTAAGCTCAAAAATAAGTTATTTTTTGCATTTTGTTGGCTCAGAGATAATATTTTTTTAAATTTCTAAATTTATTAATTAATTCTCTGACATTTCTAAATTTAGTAATTTAGCCAATTTTATATGCAGATAAATATATCACTCAGAAAGCTTCTGAATGTGTGAGTGAGTGTGAGTTTTCTGAGCGCATTTAGGCAATAAATTAAAGTTTAGAGACATGGTGTAAATCAATACTTCTCCCTAAGCTCAGAAATACGTTTTTTTACAGTTTGTTAGCTCAGAGATAACTTTCTTTCCCTGACATTTCTGAGCTTAGTAATTAAGCCAGCTAAAGTATAGATATTTTACATACCTCTCACTAAGCTCAGAAAAAAGTTTTTTACAGTTTGTTGGCTCAGAGATTACTTTCTTTCCCTGACATTTTTGAACTTGTTAATAAAGCTAATTGAAGTGTAGACATTTTATATGTAAATAAATGTATCACTCAGAATGCTTCTGAACCACACGATTTCCTTTTTAATCATTTATATCAGAGGAGTCTCAGAAATGGGACGTTGGAAAATATGAGAGTAAAGAGAAAAATATTTCTCAATAGACGCAACTTCTTTATCCTCAGTTTTCTGAGCATATTTAGGCCTTCAATTAAAGTGTGGAAACCTTGTGCGTAAAATAAATTCTCCTCACTAAGCTCAGGTATCTCCGAGATAACTTATCAAAAAGAGAAATAGCTGTCTCAGAAATAAATAACCATTTGCTCAGCAATAAAAGATGGCAATTTAAAATTCAGAAATTTGATAGATACATAAGATGTATTTTGGTTTTAGTTTTTTAGGACTCTAAATGGAAATGTTTTCTGTAATTGATTAGTTAGTTCATTACACGTTTAAATCGGCAAGATTGGAGTTTTTGCTACACAACTGTTATAAGGGCATTGTATATTAGCGCTGAGTGAATAATACATAACATTATTAACAACAATAGCTTTCCCTAACTAACCTACTAACTTCTTTTCTTAACTACCAACATGTTTATTAATAAACCACTTGCACTAACTAGTTGCGTAAAATTTTTTATGGGAGTTTATAATTGATTAAATTCTTCTAAGTTATTATTGATTACTAATAATGGTTATTGCACAAAATTCTATATTAATATTATTAACAATACGCACTGCCTCGTTCCGATTCAATGTTTGGAGCTATTGCCCAACACCATCAGCCTCTTATCGCGAACGAACCACAATACAATTATTAATTACGACCAATTATTTTATAGTATAAAAAATTGCAATTAAGTTACAGCGATAGCGTAACCTTACGAATTATTACGGGCCTTATCGCGCGTATCATTGAATTTATTATTAAACAATTTCCTGTTTATTAATCTTATATCCGACGACGTTTCGCCCGTTTTTATTTCTTCGCGATAAGCCTTTATGTGGGATAAGTTGTTGTTTACTCTTGAGATCCGCTTAATGTTTGTTCACATGCAAATTGTCTCTGCCAGATACACACACACACACACACACTCAAATGTCAGACGTAATAAAATCTGTAAGTTGTACATATATAAATATAGTTAATCTATATGTACATCTACGTAGGTATGTAAGTGTATTAATTAATGAGTTGGGCCACCCTGTAAACGGAAGTGTGCCATACACGATTCGCAACAAGAAATATTCCCATACACAGCCATCGTCATCGTCTTTAATAACCATTAATGAGTACCAGGTTGGTATCTTGGCGAATCGATGGCGTGCGCCGCACTACGCATTCTGTCGGCGCTTTTGAAGTACCACCCGCTGGGGCGCGGCCCGCTCGGGGACCCCCATGGGGGGTCCTCGAAGGCGGGTGGAAACGATTCGGCGTTTTGCATTGAGACCAAATTTTCTATACCGTATACCCATATTACCAAGTCTTTGGTAATCGACAATTTTACGACAATAATTATTCAACTTTGGTCAACAAAAAAGTGGCACCAATCACTCTTAAAGCTCAACTATTCTGTTAAGAATTGTGCACATAGTTTTGGGCTAATAGATCACCTTCCTTTTTATACAGAAAGGGGCAAAACACTTCAAAATTAATTAAACCTAAGAAAGAAATATAGTGGGTGTTTATCTAAAAACTTCATGTAGTTGGCTGTGAAATATCAAAGAATGAAGGAACAACAGTCTAGTTACTTTGACTATATCATGCTATTCTGTCAAAAAAATCATAGCCTTCTCGATGACATTTTCTAATGAACTCCTCCTTCGTGTCAACGTTGATATTATAAGTTCATTAAAAAAAATCACCTAGTTGGCTGTGAACTGTCAAAAGAAAAGAATGAAAGAACAAAAGTCCATTTACTTTGACTGTATCATCATTTTTTGTAAACCATTAATAGCTTTCTGAATGAGGTTTTCTGAAGAACACCCCGTACTTACAATCTAAAATGTTTTCCGGGATTTGAAGCCGTGGTCCAATACAATTTTTTTCCTGACTTTTCGTCTACAGCTACGGCAGACATTATGAAGCATCGATTTTTTTGCCAATTCTTACCAAAAAACTTAAATCATTAATCGTTGAAAAACACGGTTTTTGTGCCAAAATTGTTTCACAGTGGAAATCAATTCAGGTTACAATTATTCACTTGTTAGAAATGTAC
Source organism: Taphrorychus bicolor (assembly GCA_951812265.1). NCBI lineage: Eukaryota > Metazoa > Arthropoda > Insecta > Coleoptera > Curculionidae > Taphrorychus > Taphrorychus bicolor. The sequence goes on from OX638303.1 coordinate 18,890,856, forward strand.
AATTTAAGTCAATTTAGATAAAAAAAAAAACTTGAAATAAAACCTTGAAAACTCGTCAAACAAAAACACATTAAAAATGAGTAATTCAAATTAAAGTTATATTTATTAGAAATTATTAAGAATTACCTAATAGAAACAAATTAAAGAACAAAAAATTCAACGAAACACCAGAAAAGATAAAAATAGGAAAATATTAGAAATAAAAGAATAGTAAGAAAAAATAATGAAAAACTACAGAAGCGAGTTAAAAAAAACCTGAAAAAATCAAGATTGTAGAAAAAAAAGAAGTCCAAAATAGATAAGTAGAGCCACAAATTTAAAATATTAAACAATAAAAAAATAATGACAATAAGAGAAATTTTAAATCAAAAACGACGAAAAGAAAGAACCGAAAGCGAATAATCTGGAATAGGCAGAAACTATCAAAATCATCAAAATTCGTGTTGTAAATCAACCAAAATCGTCAAAAGTCGTGTTGTAAAAGTTCTATTTCGAGGGAAACTGTAAAAAAAACACTTAACACATCAGGAATTATTAATTGTTAAAAACACATTTCTGGTCGAGCATTCATTGAAGCAACACGCCGTTTACAATTTATTTCGAGACGGCAGTGCCTGTTTTGGTTTCGTTTCAATTCTCCACTTTGTGTACGGGTGCTTAAAAAAAACTTAAAAAAAACCCTGAGGAATATTGTAATACACAATCGAAACGTCGGGAATTTTTTAAAAGAGATCTGGTTTTATTTACTCCTATACCCGTAAACCTGCTTCTATTCATTGACAACAAGGACGTTAACCACACACAAAGTTAAAAACACAGTTTTAGGCTACCATTTTCTGATTACAAATCAATATACTTTACAACGGTCTACTCGTTGGACATTTAAAAACAAAAACCCAATAAAAACTTCAATGTAGATCAATGAAAAAATATGTTAAAGAACAAATCTTGAACGAAAAATGACAAATAAAAAAATAGAAATTTATAAAAAAGAAAACACTATTAGATACACATATTGCAAAAAATTATCAAAAAATTCAACGAAACATGACAAAAGATAAAAATAGAAAAATATAAAGAATACACTGTGAAGGGTTTCACGGCCAGTCAAACTGTATTCCGGGCTTTGAAGCCGCGGTCCAATAAAATTTCTTCCTAACGTTTCCTCTACAGCTGCGGCAGACATTATCAAAGGCGATAAGGCAATGGAGTTATGGTATGATATTATGTGACAGTAGCAAAAGTCTCTGGAAGAAATCTTCAATCTCATCGATGATACAGGAAAAATACCTTCTGACTGGTGAATATCTTCCTTTATTACGCTCCCTAAAAACCCTCGAGCCATTAGGCTAGTATAGGCTCCTTAGTCTCATCAATCACATAGCCAAAGTGTTCACCAAGATTATCCGCAGCAGAATATATAGAAAATGTAACTTATACACCGGCGAATCTCAATTTGGATTTAGAAATGCCCTGGGAACTGAGAGGCAATCTTTTCATTACAAGTCCTAGTACAACGCTGTAGGGACATGAACCGAGATGTGTACGTATGCTTTATAGATTTTTCAAGGGCTTTTGACAGGGTAAAACACACAAAGTTGGTGGAAGTAATGAGGGAATAGGCCTAGACTGCAAGGATATACGAATTATAGCGAATTTATATTGGAACCAGTCAGCTTACGTGAACATAGCCGGCAACAAAACAGAGGAGGTGAAGGTCCAAAAAGGCGTTCGCCAAGGGTGTGTCCTCTCTCCAACCTTATTTAACATCTACTCTGAAAATATATTTCAGGAGGCACTGGAGGATTTTCCTGAAAGGATTAAAATAAACGGCGGAAACATAAACCAGAGATACGCAGAAACCGTCAGATACGCAGATGATACTGTTATCCTCGCAAGTAGCCTGGGGGGTTTTGAAACTCTTTTGGAGAAAATGAATACAATGAGCGAGGAATATGGCCTTAGCTTGAATGCAAACTGGGATCAATCCATAGAAGTAAGATGCAGAATCGAGAAGGCAAGAACTGTAATCAATAGAATAACATTTTTCGTCAACAGAAACCTTAGCGTACAACTGAAAATAAGAATAGTCAGACGTCACATCCTTCCAGTCCTTTTGTAAGGCGTTGCAGGGTGGATCATGACAGAAGCCTTGATGGGGAAGCTCGAAGCATTCGAAATGTGGATATATCGGACAATTCTGCGCTTCTCATGGATCGAGCACGTAACTAACGAAGAAGTACTTGGAAGAATTGGTAAAACGAAAGAAGTGACATTCACAGTGGAGAGAAGAAAAATGGAGTCCTTTGGACGTATAATGAGGAACAATAAATATCAACTACTGCAGCATACCCTACAGGTAAAGATCGACGGTAAGAGAGGACCAGGAAGGAGAAGGACCTCATGTCTGCAAAACCTGCGCCAGTGGTTTGGGATGACATATTTACAATTATTTAGACAGGCAGGTTGTAGAATAAGAATATCGACCTGGAGTTTACCGAGTGGCAGTTGTGGCTCGATATACGTTGGAACCACAAAACGCAGTATGTCGACACTGCGTTTTGTGGTTCGACAACAATTTCAACCAGCAATCGACAATAATTTCAACAGGAAGGAGGAAATTACGTTTCTAAATGCAGAAGCAAGTTCTACGACATACTTCCTGAAGCCTCGAGCCACCACTACCCCCACCTCAGTCCCTTCACTGCAGCGCGACGGCGCGGCGGTTAAATAAATACCACGGAGCTCATCGATGTCTGCCGCAGCTGTAGACGAAACGTCAGGAAGAAATTCCATTGGACCACGCATTCAAAGCCCGGAAAACCCTTTAGATTATAATACAGAACAGTAAGAAAGAAAAAAATCAATGAAAAACTACAAATGCCCATACTTAAGAAAAAGTTCAATTTTTAGGTAAAAAAAACTAAACTAAAGAATTAAAACATATTGAAAAGTCTAGTTTAGATTATAGTTGTTTAATCCAATAGCAAATTATTAAGGACTATTAGAAAAAAAACCTTTCCATGGCAAAAGAAAAGAAAAATATGAAGAGTAAAAGAACAGTGAGAAAAAAAAATATATGAAAAAGTACAAAAGCCCCGAGTCAAGAAACAAATTTCTCCCGAAATGTTCTGAAAAAAAAACAATTTTTGGCTGATGGAAAAAGTTTAAAAGTTTCAGGTAAAAACTATTATTTAAAAAATAAAAAAAAAAACTTAAAATATCGGGTATCATTATTTAAAAAAACAGAGTTTTGTTCCAAAATGATCTCAATGCAACTCCATTTATATTGCAGTTGAGTCGCTCAGAAGCGGAGTGGCGTAAGTGCAAGAGTAGAGAGTTTTGAGAAGTAAAAACGGAGCAAAAAATTTTAACCAATTTTTCTGTTTTATATTGCCATTTGATTTATAAGTAAACATTTGGTTAGAATGGTATATAACATTGAAGTAAAATGATGAAAAAAATAACAAAAAAAAACATTTTAAAAAATTGAGCCACTTTACCAAATACAAAATTTTAACAAAATAAAAATCTCTTCTTTCTTCTGTTTATTCATTTGTCTTTAAACAGTTGTAAAAATCGTGACACTATGGCGGAATATATGAAAGAAGACTTAGAAGATCTTCAGATTTCAAAGGTTTCAGTTGGACCGCATTTTCGTATAAAAAAAAATTTAAATCTTAACGTGCCCCAGTGGTTTATGTGGCACCATGTCGTGGGTAATAGGAAAAGGTTTCTTGGGCCTAATGTATAAAGAAAAACTAGAGGAAAAAATTGGAGAAAGTGTTAATGAAGAAGAAAACAAAATTATGAATAATAAAAGAAAAATAAAAAATAAAAATTAAAAACGACCAAAAACACCGAAATCAAAAATATGCATATGGGCAAAAATTAAAGGAGTAAAAAAATGGGAAGCGTTTATTTGAAAATGTCATCTAGTTGGATGTGAAATACCAAAAGAAAAGGATGAAGGAAAAAAATTTCCTTTGATTATGTCATTCTTTCCTGTCAAAAATACATAGTATTCTAGGTGACGTTTTCTGACGAACACACCGTATATCCAAAAGAAATAAATAGTTAAAAGCACAACTTTAAAATATCCCTAATTTTAAGCCAAGATCGTGTAAAAACTTTAAAAAATTTACCAAAAGGACCTTTTTGTAAAAATATACTTTTGAGTCCTGTTGTAAAGTTCTATTTTGGGCCAAACCGTATAAAAAAGACTTAAAAAATCAATGTTCATTAATAGCAAAAAGACACAGTTTTGGGCTAGAATAGTCTCATTACAAGTCAATATTGTTACGCCCGACCGAAGCGGCAACGCCGAGCGCAGACCGCGCCGATCATCTAGACTAAACGAGAACTGGAGACAGTCGACTCTGTTCTTGAAAGTACGAGAGTCTGTTCAGGCCGGGTATATAAACCAGCGAGCCGCGCGAGGTAGGGGGAATAGATAGTGTAGTGCAGTAAGCGGACAAGCGAACACTGAGAATTGTTAGTAGAGATGTGTTTTAATCGTGTTGTCATAGTTAAAAGTAAATAAAAGTGTGTAGTTAATTAACGATAAATTATTGGAACTCGCATTCTGTAACAACTGGTGTCAGCAGTGGGTTAATTTTCGTCAAACTTGTGACTGTACGGACAAAAGAGTCGTCGCGCCCGTGGAATTTTGCGTGGTAAGGACAGTGCAAGAACTTTAGTGTTTTCTACATGCCATATTCTCGATCTACGATAAAAATCATGGATAAGCAACTGGCAGCAGCACTTATGGAAATGCCGAAGAAGGACAAAGAGGAACAAAGGAATTTTCTGGAAGAACAAGAAAAACAAATGCAACTTTAGAAAAGGGAGCAAGAACAACAAAGGCAGCTCGACAAAGAGGAACAAAAAAATTTTCTGGTAGAACAAGAAAAACAAAGGCAAATTGAGATAAAGGAAATTTACACCGTGGCAAAGGTCTTGGTTGACCAATTCTTCAGTAGATTCGGCGTACCATTAGAGCTTCATTCGGACCAGGGGCAGAATTTTGTATCGCAACTATTCAACAAGATCATGAAACTTCTGAGAATCCGCAAAACAAGAACAACTTCGCTCCATCCACAATCAGATGGCATGGTCGAGCGTTTCAATCGAACCATGGAACAATACCTTTGCAAAATGGCAGCGGACCATCAGAAAGATTGGGACAGTTCTGCCTCTTCTAATGATGGCTTACAGAGGTGTAGTGTATAACACGACAGGACATACCCCTGTCAAGGTTATATTTGGTAAAGAACTTCGACTTTTGGTAGATTTGGTGTACGGATTACCAGAAGAACCGGTGCGAGATGTCCAGAACTATGCTGATGAACTTGAACAGCTTGAATGAACTTGAAGAACTTGCTGAGAAAGATTAAAGGAAATCCATCGAAACGTGAGGACAAAGATAAAGATTGCCAACGATCGGATGAAAGCCAGATATGACCTAAGGGCAAATTCTCCAGGATTTAAAGCAGGTGACTTGATTTGGCTGTATAATCCACAGAGGAAGAAAGGAAATCCTCCCGAATTGTCACCAAGTTGGGAGACTCCATATACAGTTATCAAACGGATCAACGACGTGGTCTACAGGATCCAGCGTACCTACCCCTAGAGCATAGATGAAAGTTGTTCATCTTGAAGGTTTAAAAACTTACAGTGGTGGAGTTTTCTCTGATCGGGACGATCATAGCTAAGAGGGGGCAATGTTGCGCCCGACCGTCGGTCCACAGAGATTCGGGCCGAAGCGGCAACGACGAGCGCCGACCGCGACACCGGGAACCCATCTAGACTAAACGAGAACCGGAAACAGTTGCTCCCGTTCTCGAAAATACGAGAGTGTGTTCAGGCCGGGTATATAAACCAGCGAGCCTTGCGAGATAGGGGGAATCGATAGTGCCGTGTAGTAAATAAGCGAAGTAAACGGACAGCAAACAGTGCGAATTGTTAGTAGAGATTCATTGTGTTTTAACCGTGTTGTAATAGTTAAAAGTAAATAAAAGTGTGTAGTTAATTGACGATAAATTATTGGAACCCGTATCCCGTAACAATATACATTACTGTTATTGGAGGAACTTTAAACGAAAAATGATAAATAAAAATAGAAAAATATAAACAAAATGAGAAAGCAAAACTTGAAAAAAGAATAAAGACGACAAGGAAGAGAACGGCTAACAACCCCAAACAATAGTAAGTTGAGTTTTGGTATTTTGTTGGTTAACTACTTGTTGAAGAACTGCCACAGCAAATAGATAAATTCTAGCAGAAAAATGAGTATCTAAAAACAAAATTTGTGAAAAAAATAGTAAGAAAGAAATAAAAAGGCAAACAGACAAAAAACTGAAATTGTTACTGTGGAGGAAAAAACCTCAAACAGGGGAGTTCGAATGGTTTCCAAGACATTGGAATGAGCTTCTGAAGAAGTTTCTGGACAAATACAAAAGACCGTTATTATCGAGCAAGAAGTTCCTGCTAAAGTAATTAAAAAAAGGATAAACTTAAGAAGCAGCTTGTAATGAGGAGAGTAATTTTTTAAAAAAAAAAAGGAAGGTAAAAGGAAGGAAGAGGAAGAAGGCAAAAAATCTCAAACTACGGTCATTGCGGAAGAAAGTTGATCTTATACTATTATAGAAAAGCTATCCACAGCGGTACAGCAGATAGTCCTAGAAGAAGATATCCCAAAGAAAAAAAAAACGTGTAAAAACAGCCATCAAGATAAAGAAAAGAACAGAATAAAAGTTGAGGTTACTGTTGAGGAAGAAGGTAAGTTACCAGAAACTAAAAAGATTGAAAAGTCTAATTTAGAGCAATAAAAAAGTATTTTAAAGAACAAAACTTTGAACGAAAACTAACAAATAAGAATAGGAAAATATGAGAATTAAAAACAATGAGACAGCAAAGCTATAAACAAGAATAAAGAATAACAAGCAAGGGAAGACAGAAATATATACAGTAGAAGAGGAATGCCAACAACCCCAAACCACAAAAGTTTGTTTCGGTATTTTGTGAGTTACCTAGGGGAGGAAGAAATATCTAAATTGTCAGAATCGTTTGTTGAAGAACTTCCACAGCCATTAGAATTGTAGTAGACAAATGAGTATATAAAGAGGCAGAAGTAAAAGCAGCTTGTGAAGAGGAGAGTAATTGTTAAAAACAAGAAGAGTAACAAAGAGGAAAATAATGAAATTATTATGGAAGAAGGCAAAAAAAACCTCAAATCACTGTAACTGCGGAAGAGAGTCCATCTTATACTATTGAAGAGCTACCAAAAGAAGTACAGCAGATCACAGTTCTAGAGGAAGGCATTCCAAAAAAAAAAAGTGTAAAAAACTAGTCATCAAGAAAAATAAGTATAGAAGGAAAAACTGAAATTGTTAGTGTTGACTGTTGAGGAAGAGGGTAAGTTACCAGAAACTACTATGACTATAAAATAAATTGACAAAAAACCGGAGAATTTATGAATATTATCACACCAAAATTGGCTTTTGTCTTCAAAGTTATCACCAAAGTGGGCAAAAATTCACAAAATCTGTTGAAAATTTTCACCAGAGCTGGTCTCGATTCAGAATTATAGCATTTTCGATTGGGACTACAGGGCAAAACTAGTGCAATTTGTACGTTCGATTGGTAACTTTCGTGCAGTTTGGTATGTTTTATTGGGAAACCAGTGCGGCGAGTTTCACACTGAGTGCAACATTTTCGACACGAGCTGTATTAGATAGTTTTGCACTTAGTGCAATGCAAATCCTAATTGCGTGTTTTATTGAAACTGCGCCGGGGCAAAAATTTGAAGAAACTGGAATTGCCCTGCGGTCGACTCGGTGCAAAACTCGTTTTGCCAATCGAAAACGCTATTAGACTGACCGACCTTTTCTAGCTATCACCTTTTAACTATGGAATTCCCTAAAAATACTGGAACAATAAAAGAGAACCCTTGAACATGTACGGGTAATTTTTTTATTGTTATTAAGGTAATGTTCACAGGTAATATTGTTCGAGTAACAACACTGAAAGTGGCGTAAACGAGGTATTGAATCACGACATGCACCTCGGCAAAAGGTCGTTTCAGACCGGCCGGCCCCGGCTCGTAACTGCTTCCCGTAACAAAATTGACATTACTTTGGCTTTTTCTCAGCACCGTAATTGATGTTGATGTCTTATGCAGGGCGTATTTTTCTGTTTACTCTCTATAAACTTGCTTAGTTACTGTCGATCACCATCTCTCTTGACAAAATGTCTTGTGACAAAATGATCAAAGTATCTGCTCTGTCGAACTTTACACAACCAGTAACTACAATTCGATACCTGTGCCATTATTATTGAGTTGAAATGGAGTATGATATAAAGTACATTTGAAGAAATAAACGAGTATGTCAGAAACGGTTAGAGGTAGATATGGTAGAGAATGTACCGATTTGTCCTAAACTAAATGAAGAACAATACGGAGATGACTGAATTAAAAAAAAATCTCTTCTGAAGAATAAGGAGACCGCCTTGTAGATTTTCGACACTTCGTACCCATACGATATTCAGGTCTATGTATATTTATTTGCAATTTCATGTTTCTTGTTCGACCAATGTGGAACTAATTAGCGCCTTACCGACATATAAACACGATAATACGCCAATCCAATAAAGATATTTTAGTCATGACTCAGACATATGCATTGTCGTTATGACCACGATAAGAATCGAGCAAGGCTCATATCGGCAAATTTTTATCCATTATATCCTGATGATGATGATTCATAGAAGTCTGGCCTAAAAGAAGCAAAATTCAACGAATCCGAGTTTTATATAATAGATAATAATGAGTTTACTTTATTTTACTTTTCAACATTTATTTATTTATTTTATTTTTTTTGATAAAAACCTATATGAGTGGCAATCAACCACAGTGGCACCGTGGTATTCCCAACATATTTCGGAACACCACTAGTGTTTTTCTGAGAGCGCACATCATCTCTCTTGACACCTAGAAGGGTTAGAAATAAGACGTTCTTTGAAAAAACGTGCATCAGGTGGACATTTTATTTTTTTCTGTGGAAAACCTATAGGGGAGGCAATCAACCACAATGGCACCGCTGTATTTCCAACGTATTTGTGAACACCACAAGTAATTTTCTGTGAACGCACATCATCCCTCTTAACACCTTGGAGGGTTAGAAATAAGACATGCTTTGAAAAAACCTGTAACAGCTATAAACTTAATTTTTTAGTGAAAGACCTATCAAGGTGGCAATCAGCACCAATGGTACCATACCTCTAATCCAAAATCTACCTCTCTAAAATGACTAATAGTAATTATAGGCATTTAATTATATCTAAGTAATAATTCATTCTTAACTGAACGAAGAAAGCACTACTTGGTAAAGCGTTGTGCAACTTCGGATTAGGTAAATAACCGAAATATTATAAATTTGTATTATAAATCTTGCCTATGCAATAGGCTAGAAGAAAGTCGGGAGGCGGCCTGTAACACTGTAGGCCACGCCGTCGCTCCGTGCATCTTCGGAAATTTTATGGCTGGCATTTTATGGATAACTAACAATGAAACCTGAGATTGCACAATTTTGTAGATGTCGCAATTCCTCAAATATGGGTCACTAATTATTATTGTTGCGTATAATAACCATGAACGTAATAGGATGGTTTGTGAATGAAAGATGGCAGCAGGATGTATGGAATTTCGTGCCATCAGCAAGTAAGTACTTGCACTAAAGTATCTTGCGTGGGCATTTTGCAAACGTAATATTGGCGTGTGTTAAAGTGTGGGTGCATAGGTCAGGTGCGGTATTTAAAACTGAATACCGACGAAAAGTAGATAGATATTTAAATAGTTATTAAAAAATGTAAAAATTGGCCTTTTCTGGCTGTTTTAACCCAGGAGTGTGTGCCCGATTAATAATATAAACTAACCTGAACAAGTAATTTCAATAAAGACCTTAAACTTACACTTTCAGAAAACATGTTACATCCACATCGTTTCATTAACTTTTTGCTATCAGCACGAACACTAATCACCAATTAACAATAATACTATGGACGTCTTGCTTTAACTGTAGAGAGATATTAAGAGGTAAGCCTGCAACTTATTATTAGCCCTTGCGGCGAGAAGCAAACTCTTATTGGTCACGGAGGCGGTCACCCTGGTAACCGTACAGTCAAGCCGTATCAAGGCTTATTAAATTGCCGTGTTTGCAGGGTTGTTTTCTAGAATATACGACTAAGTTATCTTGTTGATAAAGTTGCTTGGCTAAATTCTGACCCAGATTGCATGGCAAATAATTAAAATAACCACACAAATGGTAACGAAATCAGCAATAAGGTATAGGAAATTTACAAAAAGGAGAGCAACAATGAAGAGAAAGTGAAGCTCAACAGATTAATGTCTTGCCAAGTTTAAATTTTTTCTTCTTTTGACCCTCTTTCCATAATTTTTTATTTAAATTTTCAAGGTTTTCAGTATTGACTTTGAATATAATAAATAAAGCAGATGATTGATTGAAACGCTAGATGTATATCATTGGTCAGTTTTTTGATTTCCATAGAAATTATATCCCTTCTAAATTTACCAGGAAATCGATAGTGGGTTCAAGTAGATAAGAGTTATTTATGTATTAAGAGCGAAAAGTACAACTTTTTTGCTCGGAGAGTGAAGTTTGCCGCGAAGCGGAGAGCGGCAATCACTCGAGAGCAAAAAAGTGACTTTTTGCTCGTAATGCATACAACGTTTCTTCTGCAAACGATCAATTTCAAATGATGTGAATCAAAACTGAGCATCACTGAACACACAATCTAAAAATTTAAATCAAACTGATAATGACGTTTTAAATATTTGGTTGAGTGGGGCTAGTTGCTATTGACAGCAAGCAAAAAAATATGTTTCTACAAGCGTGCTTATTATGTCACTTTCCCGCACGGCGTGGGTGAAAGTAAATTTGGCGTGCGGGAAATATTTAAAGAATGACTGATTTATAATATAACTTAGACTTTATAGTCTATCTATCTAGATAAGTGCATCTGCCTTACAGCCGTGCCAAACATTTTTATCTGTTTTAAGGAACTATTATGCTTGCCTTTATTGATTTTTGATACAAAATATACCTATAATATACGTACTTTTTATTCCAATGTTACCATTCATACATAACAACCAATTGATTGTTGATTAACTCAGCTGTCATACTGTTGACAAAGGTAGAGTTGTTTATGTATTGTATGTTTATTCCTTGTATATGTTACTATGAATTGGCTCGTAGAAAAAATATTGTTCCTAACTCATGCGGAAAGTGTCTTTCCCGCACTCGTCAGCTCGGCAGACAGCGTGCGGGAAAGTATAACTTTCCGCACTAATTAGGAAAATAACTATTCCGTTTTTTTCTGCCATTTTCTTAGGAACCATTTGAACCATATGATACATGAGCTTTTATACACATATTACCTGTATTTACAGCCACTTTTTCACACCCTACTCGATATTTCTGGAAATGCCAGGAGAATGTCGGACGAGTTTTTTTCACCATAACTTTTGAAAATGACCTGCATTGTCTAAAAATGCAAGAATCTATGTTTTTGGATAAATTCAATTTTAAGGCAGGCTAAACTAATTCAATTCTTCTAATTTGTTGTTTTCGGTAAAATAAATGTTTTAACTAAAAAAAGTAAAATTTGATTCAAAACATTCCAAAATGCAGATTTGGTGTTATTCGAAAAAGTCAACATAGGATTGAGGCTAAAATGTGTAAAATGTGACTCAAAGTGTGTAAAAATACAATTGTTTTGGAAAAAATCAGGATAGGATTAGGGCCAGAATCAGTTAAAAATAACCTGAATATGTTTGGAGAAACTCACTTGACAATTAGAGCCAAAATACGTTAAAAGTTACTCAAAGAGTTTAAAAATGCAAATTTAAAATGTATGAAAAAAATAGGTCACGATTTGAGCAAGAATCGATTCAAAATTACACAAAGCGCCTAAAAAAAGTAAATTTGAAGAAGTAGAATAAGGGCGAAATGGGTTAAAAGTAACAAACATTGTCTATACACAAACAAATCTTTAGACGTTTTCGAAGAAATCAACTTTTAAGACAAAATATTCTATTTTGTTGTTATTGGTTAAATTATTTTTGGGGAAAAAAAGCGAAGATTGATTAAAAAAAACCCTCAAAATAAAAATTGGATGTTTTTCAAGAGTCAGGTTAAGATTATGTTTAAAAATCGACTTGAAGCTTTTAAAAAATGCTGACTATGATTATTTGGAGTTTAAGAATAGGGCTAAAAAAGATTGAACACGACTCAAAGCTTCAAAAAAGGGAATTTGGAGTTGTTGAATGATTTTAAGTTAGAACTAGGGCCAACATCAGTTTAAAATCATTTAAAGGATTTAAAGAGTAAAAAAATGCAAAAGTTAAGACTATGACCAAAAACATGTTTTGTTTTTTTTGGCCTGTAATGGCAATGAAATGTCAATATGCAAGGTATTAGGGTGCAAAAAAAATAGCTCTTAATAGCGGTAATGGGTGGATAAAAGCTCAGCCTCATAGGTAAAACGGTTCCTAAAATATTGACTAAAAAGTAAAAAAAAATGAAATAAAATTTTTGACACCCTGTATCTGGTGCCGACGAGAACTAGGAGAAATATCTTTGTTCACTTTTTGTACAATAATATATGGTGAATTATAACCCTTGGACTGGAATAGCGTGAACAATATTCATTATTCACGGTGCGTCTTTTGATTATTTTTTTCATTATATTTTCCATAAAAATTGCATGCAGACTCCGCAACGTTGTAAATTACAAACAAAACAAATGAAGGTTCAAACTGTTATGACCGCTCTGATGACATATCATAAGCATCATTCCCTCAGATGAGGCGCGCCACCAGCTACGCTCGTGGGCTCAAACACCATCTTGAGGAATGACTACATGCTTGTTGGATATTATATACCGGGTGACACAGGAGACATGAGACAACCTCTAAATTTTTTAACTTTTATGATAAAATTTTGAAAATTTCTGCGGTTATATACCTTGTTATTTCGCTTTCTCACAGCTTTCCTTTTGTAGAGAAGAGATTTGTTTTTCAACCATATAAGTTTCAGTTAAACCGGAAGTAGAACAAAATATCGGTAAAGCTGTGAGAAAGCGAAATAACGAGATATATAACCGCACAAGTTTTGAAAATTGTATCTTGAAAAGTAAAAAAAATAAAGGCTGTCTCATGTCTCCTGTGTCACCCGGTATATTATTTTTAAAATTCTAAAGAACAGGACTATCTTGTCAATATTTTGTTTCACCTTATTTTTTGAGTACATTATATGTGCCCTAATGCATACTTTAGCATGCATTAACAAAAAAAAGTTTTTCTACAACTGCCTCGAAAATTAACAAAAGCGCACTACTAACTACAGTTGAAAATCGCATATTGCAAACAGCGCGCACAAAGTGCATTTTTCCCATTTCTCTTATGCAGAACCGTGTGCAAAGTCGTATATTTTAAAGTACAAATGATCATTTTTCTGCCTCGAAAATGAACAATGCGCACTACTAACTACCGTTGAAAATGTGCTCATTGCGCACGCTATCATACAGAACATACAGTTTTGAACACGCTTCTGATTGTTTTGCACACGCCTTTGCATATATTTTTTAATTCAAATGATCCTTTATGAAGCAAAATCGCAGTCGTAGAAAGAGTATAGTGTGCAACACGTACGAAAATAACTCTTCACACTCTTGTGATGTTGTATCACTCGCCTACGGCTCATGTCCAAAGCGTCACACTCTTGACGTGAAAAGTGCAATATTCGACACTAGTTGCACAATAAACTATTATGAAGCATAATCGCAGTCGTAAAAAAAGTGTAGTGTGGCGGAAATTTTCAACAGTCGTTGCACAATATATTATTACTTAGTCTTATGCGGCAAGAGCATTTTATTTGTGTGTTGAAAGTAGTACTTTACCGCACGTGCGCGTCTAAAGATTTCATCAAAATCTCTGCTCGGCTAATAAGAACTTTGTATCTAACCCGAAACAAGGAAATGCAAGCGCATATATTGTACTTGTTATAAGGTGGTAAATTACCAGTAGGGTATGTACCACGGGTCGAAAGAAGAATTACGTCCTTTAAGCCCAAATTAACTCGTCCGCGGGTGTAATGCACTTTTTTGTCCTTTATACTTTAAATAAATGTTTTTGCACAATAAGTGTGCTGCAAGTGCCTTTTACCGCACACAAATAGAGACATTTTAAAATCACGTTCTATATTTGCCATCATATACAGATGGAGAATTCTCATCGCCAATAACAAGCATCGGTGGTTCAATGGTAGAATGCTCGCCTGCCACGCGGGCGATCCGGGTTCGATTCCCGGCCGATGCAGAACTTTTTTAATTTTTTTTTATTTAAAAATTAATAAACAGTCATCATTACCACTACTTTCATCCTCCATTTCCAATAGTTTAATCTAATCATAACTCATAGTTAAAGAGAGTTCATAAGTGCTGAAATTCTTGGGTAATCGGTCTGTGTGTGTCGTGTCTAACAGACCGATTACCCAAGAATTTCAGCACTTGTGTACCTTGGCGGTCAAGACTATTCTCTCCGTTAAAGAGTTCAGGTAGGTGTATATGCCGATTTATCTATTTTCTAAACTGTTAAAAAAACAAAAATAACAAAAGTATTCCTAAAAAAAAACAAAAATATTCCTAGGAGTAGAAAAAATATTGTACAGTTTGTACGATAGTACAAACCTATATTGTACCAGCCCAAATATTGTACGATAGTTTGATAAGGATCAATAAAACGGCTACTGGATGTGAACCGTTACAATCGTCGACGTTTCGGCTCTAAAACAGAGCCATCCTCAGGACAATATAACACTTGCCAGAACAATATAACACTTTCTTTTGTGTTCTTCGTATGCAAATGCCGACTTGATCGCTCGACTTCATTCTGCTTTGGCTATGATACGGCCTACGTCTCGTCCATTTTCCAAATCACACGCACTATAGTGGCAATACTAATATATTCGCTTCATATACGATATGTCCTGGGAAAGCCAGAGTCTGACGCACAGGGAGTGGCAAGTGTTATATGGTCCTGAGGATGGTTCTGTCTTAGAGCCGAAACGTCGACGATTATAACGATTCACATCCCGTAGTCGTTTTATTGATCCTTACCAAACTATCCACCGTAGAATATATATCTGGTTCACCAATAACAGCTGCTCAAGTAGAAAAAATAGTTACCGCTTGCTTGCCACCTCTGATATTCGTGTAAGAATTGATCCGCAAACACACCTGCGGTAAAACTTCTTACCGCATGTGTGCCTGTAAAGTTCTTTTACCACACGCTAAAATTTACTTGAACTTAAAGCAAATACTCATGCGCTCATAAGAAAAATTTTGTGCAAACGAGCCTATACCGCACTTGGCGCCAATACCAAGCATCGGTGGTTCAATGGTAGAATGCTCGCCTGCCACGCGGGCGATCCGGGTTCGATTCCCGGCCGATGCAAGACCTTTTTTATTCTTTTTTTTATGACACTGTTTATATACGCCGTGTTCATTAAAAACCATCGTCTTCATCAAAAAATGTATAGCCTTCTATACATTTTTCGCAAATAATCAAAGTAAATAGACTTTTTTTTTATTCTTTTCTTTTGACATTTCACAGCCAACTAGATGCCGTTTTCAAATGAACACCCCCTAGTTCCACCAACATAAGGAGAGTAACGCATTTTCAAATAATGAACAATTGCATGCCTATTTATTATTTAAATAGTCAATAGTTCTTTTTCAATTCACGTGCGGTAAAGAGTCTATACCGCACGTATTTGCGATTTGAAAGCAGCATATTACACACTAATAAAAAAAAATTTACCGCTTAACCACAAAAAAATACAAATTAAATACACATGCACCCGTAGAAAAAGTTTGCACCTATAGCCCATTCACTTATTTTTGACGTCTCCTTACTTTTGAAATCTTATTTTTTTTAAACCTATCTCTCTTCGGCACATGTTGAGAAGATACGATAAAAATGTGAGTCAGATTTCTACGAAAGGCGTAGAAGGACCAACAAGTTTTTTTTTCTTAAATTGCGACATTAAAATCGGATCTAAATTTCGAGTTCAAAGTTGGAATTTAGTCAAATTCCAAGTTTAAAGTCGGAATTTAACTAAGTTTTAACTTTAAACTCGGAATGTAACTAAATTTCAACTTTAAACTCGGAATTTATCTAAATCCCAACTTTAAACTCGGAATATAACTAAATTCCGACTTTGAACTCGGAGTTTAGTTAAATTCCGACTTTGAACTAGGAATTTAACTAAATTCCAACTTTAAACTCGGAATTTAAGTAAATTCCGAATTTAGACGCGAATTTGAACTAAATTCTGACTTTGAACTGGCGGTTTAACTTTAACTAAATTCCGATTTTGACCTCGGGATTTAGCTAAATTACATCTTTGAACTCGAAATTTAACTGAATTCCGACTTTAGACTCGGAATTTAACTAAATTCTGACTTTACACTGGGGCCTTAACTAAATTTGCGACTTTGAACTCGGAATTTAACTAAACTCCAACTTTAAACTTGGAATTTATCTAAATTCCAACTTTAAAAACCGAATTTAACTAAATTCCGGCTTTAAAACGGACTTTAACTAATATTGGACTGTGAACTCGGAATTTAACCAAATTCCGACTTTAAACTCGAGATTTAACTAAATTCCAACTTTGAGCTCGGAATTTAACTAAATTCTGACTTTGAACTAGGGGTTTAACTAAATTCCGACTTTTACCGCGGGGTTTAGCTAAATTCCATCTTTGAACTCGAAATATAACTGAATTCCGACTTTGACTCGCAATTTAACTAAATTCTGACTGAACTGGGGGTTTAACTAAATTCTGACTTTGAACTCGGAATTTAACTAAATTCCAACTTTAAACTCGGAATTTAACTAAATTCCGACTTTAAAACGCAATTTTACTAAATTTGGATTGTGAACTCGGAATTTAACCAAATTCCGACTTTAACTCAGAATTTGACTAAATTCTGACGGTGAAGTCCGATTTTAACTAATTTCCAACTTTGAACTAGGAACTAACTAAATTCCAACTTTGAACTCGGAATTTTACTAAATTCCAACTTTAAACTCGAGATTTAACTAAATTCCAACTTTGAGCTCGGAATTTAACTAAATTCTGACTTTGAACTAGGGGTTTAACTAAATTCCGACTTTTACCGCGGGGTTTAGCTAAATTCCATCTTTGAACTCGAAATATAACTGAATTCCGACTTTGACTCGCAATTTAACTAAATTCTGACTGAACTGGGGATTTAACTAAATTCTGACTTTGAACTCGGAATTTAACTAAATTCCAACTTTAAACTCGGAATTTAACTAAATTCCGACTTTAAAACGCAATTTTACTAAATTTGGATTGTGAACTCGGAATTTAACCAAATTCCGACTTTAACTCAGAATTTGACTAAATTGTGACGGTGAAGTCCGAATTTAACTAATTTCCAACTTTGAACTAGGAATTAACTAAAATCCAACTTTGAACTCGGAATTTAACTAAATTCCAACTTTAAACTCGAGATTTAACTAAATTCCAACTTTGAGCTCGGAATCTAACTAAATTCTGACTTTGAACTAGGGAATTAACTAAAATCCAACTTTGAACTCGGAATTTAGCTAAATTCCATCTTTGAACTCGAAATTTAACTGAATTCCGACTTTGACTCGCAATTTAACTAAATTCTGACTGAACTGGGGGTTTAACTAAATTCTGACTTTGAACTCGAAATTTAACTAAATTCCAACTTTAAACTCGGAATTTAACTAAATTCCGACTTTAAAACGCAATTTTACTAAATTTGGATTGTGAACTCGGAATTTAACCAAATTCCGACTTTAACTCAGAATTTGACTAAATTGTGACGGTGAAGTCCGAATTTAACTAATTTCCAACTTTGAACTAGGAATTAACTAAAATGCAACTTTGAACTCGGAATTTAACTAAATTCCAACTTTAAACTCGAGATTTAACTAAATTCCAACTTTGAGCTCGGAATCTAACTAAATTCTGACTTTGAACTAGGGAATTAACTAAAATCCAACTTTGAACTCGGAATTTAGCTAAATTCCATCTTTGAACTCGAAATTTAACTGAATTCCGACTTTGACTCGAAATTTAATTAAATTCTGACTAAACTGTGGGTTTAACTAAATTCTGACTTTGAACTCGCAATTTAACTAAATTCCAACTTAAAACTCGGAATGTAACTAAATTCCGACTTCGAACTCGGAATTTAACTGCATTCCAACTTCAAACTTGGAATTTAATTAAATTCCAACTTTAAACTTATAATTTAACTAAATTTGGACTGTGAACCCGAAATTTAACAAAATTCCGACTTTAACTCAGAATTTGACTAAATTCCGACTATGAAGACGGAATTTAACTAATTTTGAACTTTAAATTAGGAATTAACAAAATTCCAACTTTGAACTCGGAATTTAACTAATTTCCAACTTTAAACTCTAAATTTAACTAAAATCCGACTTTGAACTCGGAATTTAACTACATTTTAACTTTAAACTCGGAATGTAACTAAATTCAAACTTTAAACTCGGAATTTAACTAAGTTCCGACTTTAAAACGTAATTTAACTAAATTTGGACTGTGAACTCGGAATTTAACCAAATTTCGACTTTGAACTCGGAATTTAACTAAATTTTAACTTTAAACTCAAAATGTAACTAAATTCCAACTTTAAACTCGGAGTTTAACTAAATCTCGACTTTGAACTAGAAATTTAACTAAATTTTAACTTTAAACTCGGAATGTAACTAAATTCCAACTTTAAACTTGGAATTTATCTAAATTCCAACTTTAAAAACCGAATCTAACTAAATTCCGACTTTAAAACGGAATTTAACTAATATTGGACTGTGGACTCGGAATTTAACCAAATTCCGACTTTGAACTCGAAATTTAACTAAATTTCGACTTTGAACTCGGAATTTAACTAAATTTTAACTTTAAACTCGGAATGTAACTAAATTCCAACTTTAAACTCGGAATTTAACTAAATTCCGACTTTAAAACGGAATTTAACTAAATTTGGACTGTGAACTCGGAATTTAACCAAATTTCGACTTTGAACTTGGAATTTAACTAAATTCCGACTTTGCACCCGGAATTTAACTAAATTTTAACTTTAAACTCGGAATGTAACTAAATTCCAACTTTAAACTCGGAATTTAACTAAATTCCGACTTTAAAACGGAATTTAACTAAATTTGGACTGTGAACTCGGAATTTAACCAAATTTCGACTTTGAACTTGGAATTTAACTAAATTCCGACTTTGCACCCGGAATTTAACTAAATTTTAACTTTAAACTCGGAATGTAACTAAATTCCAACTTTAAACTCGGAATTTAACTAAATTCCGACTTTAAAACGGAATTTAACTAAATTTGGACTGTGAACTCGGAATTTAACCAAATTTCGACTTTGAACTCGGAATTTAACCAAATTTCGACTTTGAACTCGGAATTTAACTAAATTTCGACTTTGAACTCGGAATTTAACTAAATTTTAACTTTAAACTCGGAATGTAACTAAATTCCAACTTTAAACTCGGAATTTAACTAAATTCCGACTTTAAAACGGAATTTAACTAAATTTGGACTGTGAACTCGGAATTTAACCAAATTCCGACTTTGAACTCGAAATTTAACTAAATTTCGACTTTGAACTCGGAATTTAACTAAATTTTAACTTTAAACTCGGAATGTAACTAAATTCCAACTTTAAACTCGGAATTTAACTAAATTCCGACTTTAAAACGGAATTTAACTAAATTTGGACTGTGGACTCGGAATTTAACCAAATTCCGACTTTGAACTCGAAATTTAACTAAATTTCGACTTTGAACTCGGAATTTAACTAAATTTTAACTTTAAACTCGGAATGTAACTAAATTCCAACTTTAAACTCGGAATTTGACTAAATTCCGACTTTAAAACGGAATTTAACGACAAATTTCGACTTTGAACTCGGAATTTAACTAAATTTCGACTTTAAACTCTGAATTTAACTAAATTCCGAATGTGAACTAGAAATTTAACTAAATTTTAACTTTAAACTCGGAATGTAACTAAATTCCAATTTTAAACTTGGAATTTATCTAAATTCCAACTTTAAAAACCGAATTTAACTAAATTCCGACTTTAAAACGGAATTTAACTAATATTGGACTAATATCCGACTTTAACTCAGAATTTGACTAAATTCTGACGGTGAAGTCCGAATTTAACTAATTTCCAACTTTGAACTCGGAATTTAACTAAATTCCAACTTTAAACTCGAGATTTAACTAATTTCCAACTTTGAGCTCTTAATTTAACTAAATTCTGACTTTGAACTAAGGGTTTAACTAAATTCCGAATTTGACCTCGGGATTTAGCTAAATTGCATCCTTGAACTCGAAATTTAACTGAGTTCCGACTTTGAATCGGAATTTAACTAAATTCTGACTGAACTGGGGGTTTAACTAAATTCTGACTTTGAACTTGAAATTTAACTGAATTCCAACTTTAAACTTGGAATTTAATTAAATTCCAACTTTAAACTTATAATTTAACAAAATTTGGATTATGAACTCGGAATTTAACGAAATTCCGACTTTAACTCAGAATTTGACTAAATTCCGACTATAAAGATGGAATTTAACTAATTTCCAACTTTGAACTAGGAATTAACAAAATTCCAACTTTGAACTCGGAATTTAACTAAATTCCAACTTTAAACTCTAAATTTAACTAAACTTCAACTTTGAGCTCGGAATTTAATTAAATTCCAATTTTAAAATCGGAATTTAACTGAATTCCAAAAAACTCGGAATTTAACTAAATTTCGACTTTGAACTCGGAATTTAACTAAATTTTAACTTTAAACTCGGAATGTAACTAAATTCCAACTTTACACTCGGAATTTAACTAAATTTCGACTTTGAACTCGGAATTTAACAAAATTCCGACTTTGAACTCGGAATTTAACTAAATTTTAACTTTAAACTCGGAATGTAACTAAATTCCAACTTTACACTCGGAATTTAACTAAATTTCGACTTTGAACTCGGAATTTAACTAAATTCCGACTTTGAACTCGGAATTTAACTAAATTTTAACTTTAAACTCGGAATGTAACTAAGTTCCAACTTTAAACTTGGAATTTATCTAAATTCCGACCTTTGACCTCGGAGTTTAGCTAATATCCATCTTTGAACTCGAAATTTAACTGTATTCCCACTTTAGACTCGAAAGTTAACTAAATTCTGACTTTGAACTGGGGGTTTAACTAAATTCCGACTTTGACCTCGGAATTTAGCTAAATTCCATCTTTAACGAGATTGAACGAGAACGAACTGTATTCCCACTTTAGACTCGAAAGTTAACTAAATTCTGTCTTTGAACTCGGAATTTAACTAAATTCCGACTGACTTTAAACTCGGAATTTAAGAAAAAGAAATCTTGTTGGCCCTTCTACGCCTTCGTAGATTTCCAACGCCTACTTGACGGCAATAATAAGAGAATGGTTTATATCACGTGCAGACGCGCATGTAGCGCGCCTCAAAGCAATAGCAAGCATCGGTGGTTCAATGGTAGAATGCTCGCCTGCCACGCGGGCGATCCGGGTTCGATTCCCGGCCGATGCACAACTTTTTTAGTTTGTTTTCTTATTTTTTTATGTTTACAATACTAATCATATAGTTATGGCAATAACACATTTGTAAATAATGACCAACTAAATGACGATTTAAAATTTGTTAGAATCCTCAATTAATTATTATTATTATTTACAAAACAATAGTTATTTTCTAATCTACCTGCGGTAAAGTATCTATACCGCACTCATTGCAGCAAAAGTATAGCAGAACAAAAGTTATTACATTTAAGTTTTTGTATTAAGAAAAAAGAAAAAAAATACAGCAAATTTTTAAAATCATAAAAAATACTAAACATCTTTATAAATATGTTTTTAGAATGTATTTTTGTGTACTTAGTTGTTTTTAATTTTTTTTTATTAATCCAAAATGACCAGTATAGTTACTTCAAAACTTTTGTCACAATAATTATTCAATAATAATTAAATCATATATAATATATACTGTTACGATCGCAGCAACGCCGCATGGGAGGCGGGGCAACGCATGGGAGCGTGTTGGTTGGTGGAGCTTCGCGACCTATCCGCGCTGCGTCATGGCTGACATGAGTGATTTATTGCTCGTCTGGCTTAATCTAGAAGGCAGTTGTTTACAACCGTTTTTTTTTATATGAGATTATTCAAGAATTCTTATAAAGAACTTTCTAGGTTTTTCTGTAATTTTAGGATTGTATATAAAAGGCG
Source organism: Taphrorychus bicolor (assembly GCA_951812265.1). Lineage (NCBI taxonomy): Eukaryota > Metazoa > Arthropoda > Insecta > Coleoptera > Curculionidae > Taphrorychus > Taphrorychus bicolor. The sequence continues at coordinate 18,913,306 of OX638303.1, forward strand.
CACAGAGCGCCCGAGTAGAGTAGTCTTATTTTAAGCGAGCTATAAGTAAGCTAAAGTTACGAAGCGATAATAGAAGGCTATAAAGTGTTAAGTAGTGAGTTATTTAGTAGTCGTGTGTAATTGTGGAATAAATAAATAGTGTTTTCGTGTTAAATCGTTACACTGGAATTATTGAACCCCGAGTTCGCAACAATACTCTTTATTAAAGTATAGGTTAAATTTAAGAAAAAAATTGCAACAAACCCTAAAGTGATTTAGAAAAAGTATATTACCCTGTATACAGGGTTATTTAAATTTGCGTCTCAAGAATGGGATCTCGTAAACCGTAGCAGATACGAGTTCGATAAAATAGGGGCAAAGTTGAGCATATACGTACCGATTTTAATTCTTATATCTTTTCAAAACATTCGAGAAAAAATTAAAGTTTCCTGACCTTGGTTGAAGCGATACTCTAAAATAAATTGCACATTTTCACATTCATTTGACAACTTTTTTTGCTCTACAAGAGGGAGTTGTTAAATTTTTAATCCGACGTTTGGATTTTTGTTATGGCATTATCAGCTTTTTAAATATGGGCTATACATTTGTCACACTTTATGTTTCCCTTAGAGTTTACGTGTATTTTAAGCTTTTACCTAACTTTCTACAGATTATTCGGGTTTGAAATTTGTAATACAAATCCGACAACTTCCGAAACTATTCGAAAAAAATAAAAATTTCTTATAATAACGTTGGCTTTACTTATTTATTATTTTACATATTTTAAGACATTTTGAAATATAATTTTCACTTCCTTGTTGGCTGTTTTTTTTTCTACAAGATAGTGTAATCAGATTTCTAGTTTGAATTTTGGTTATTTTAATAATTTTTTACTTCGTTTCTAAATGTAGGCGCGAAGCGAGTTCTACGACACACTTCAAGTGCGCCGAAACCCCGCGCAATTGGGCGATATTGCAAAATACATTTTCTTCATTTACATGTTTGGTTGCATATGTGAAATAGCAGGCAAAAATTTCTAATTTCTACATTCTCTACGGCAACCTGCCCACCTGCCCTGCGGCTGCATGCATATAAATTGTAGAAAAGTAAGTAGTAGTAAAAGTATGTTGATTGCAATATATTTTTTTTTATTTCTGAGATAAAAATTATTTTAATAACCAAGACTTCTTTAAACGAGAACTACAACATTATAACTATTGTCCACTAGAGGCCGTTTTTCCTATTTTTTTTTTTTTTTTTTAAGTTGGCAATTGGGCGATTTGGGCGATATTGTAAGAGCGAGATTTGCGATTTCCACGGAAAATTACTGGCAACCCTGAGCTCACCACAGTCGAATCCGTCAACGTCGGAAAGCACAGGAGATCACTTCGTCCATTGCCTTATCGCCTTTGATAATGTCTGCCGCAGCTGTAGACGAAACGTCAGGAAGAAATTCCATTGGACCACGGCTTCAAAGCCAGGAAAAACACTTTAGATTCTATTGAATATTTTTTCTCTCCTGTGTCTGGACCCTATAAACTCTTTACAGTCTGTATTTATTATGTGGGCGAACCTATAGACTAGACACATGGATTCTTATACTGTGTGTCCCCGGATTTTGGGGTTCAGCTCTGCTTAGTCAAACACCAGTTTCTGGCATAATTTAAGTTTTGAAAAGTCAAGAATTGTCAAAAAAACCTCTTTTTCGGTCGAAATCATGGATTCACGACAAAATTATGATTGGCTAGTGAGAACTTTTTATTGGAGCTCCTATCGCATTTTTTGCAGTCTGTTTTATGTGGAGCAAACCTGAACTTGAGGTATTGCCTTGTCTGGCCAATATAACAGGAATTACAATTTGCACATGGATTCTTATGCAGTGTCCCCCCGAATAGGTAAAGTGACGTTTGTCCAAAAAATTACCAAAATTACAATTTGCACATGGGCTCTTATACAGTGTGTCGCCGGATAGGGCAAACACTCTTGTAAAAAGTAAAAAAGTGCCAGAATTAGAATTTTGTTTTTAAGGTTTAGCCCTGCTTGGTTTAAGAGCAACTTTTGATATAATTTAAGTTTTTAAATTCAAGGTGGTCTTTGAAATTGTCAGAAAACCTCTTTTTCTGCTCGGTAAAGTTTTCGTTCCATGAGAGATACGACAGAAAGTCATTAAGAAAACTCAGAATTATTGCTCAGAATCAAAAACTAATCCAATGTACAAATTTCCGAAATCTCAGCCATCATGATTTTTCAATTTTTATATCATTTTCAAATTTGAAAATCCACTGACCAACGTTTATCACTGTAACGGTGTCACATAATTTTGTTTGATTTTGAAATTTGGTATAAATGTTTAGCTGATGATTCTAAGCACTCCTTCATCTAAGCAAGTTCCCTTCATTAAAAGATGAAAAAGATGATTTCTGACAATTTCCAAAACTTTTTTGCTTTTCCAAAATTTAATTATGACGACAGAAATTGGTTTTTGACAAAGCAGAGCCAAACTCGAAAAAGTTATATTTTAAATTGGCATTTTTTTTTTACTTTTTTTAGAAGTCGTTTTACCTATTCTGTGACAAACTTACATTTTTATTCTAATGAAGTATAATTTTTAAGGCTTTTTCTTCGTGAGGTCCATAATTTTACTTAGTCACCCAAAAAAACTGCGGAGCTTTCTGAACTTTTCTTTTTTGAAGAATGTGGGGCGTTTAATAAATGCGAGTAACCTTTAAGTTAATAAAAAAGAATATCTAAGCGAAGGACTCCGCATCAATAATGAGTTACAGCACAATCGAAGTCGGTGAAAGATCAAAAATAACATCTCACACGACCTAAACGGTTTTAACCTGATTACTACTACACTTTAACAAAAAAAACTAATTTATTTTTAGTTTTATTAAGAAATCCGAGGCGATTACTGCCTCCGAGGTCAGACCGAGGTCATGCAGATGCGCCCTTATCAGGTCGTTGCTCGAATAACCGAACGAATCCCCCCGTTGCCAATCGCTGCACTACTTTAGTGGATAAGGTCGGATTTACATTGTTTACGTTTTGGTTATTAATGGGCAATCACGAGAGTGATAAAACATTCATTATAGGTAGTACAAACCTCCATAATTTTCCTAATGTCTTTGATAGCTCTGCGTTGTGTAGCTGTGGGTGCTGATCGGCCAGCTTCCTTCGAGCTGCCTGTGCCCAGACCATAAAGGCGTTCATTGGCCGTTTGACGTGTAGTTTCCGCTTGTCTGAGGCAGCCCTTAGAAATAAAACAAAAAATACGTTACATTTAATGTAAAGACAGGTACAACGAACTAGTACACTACATATGGACATTTCACAGTTTTGAAGCAGTGGGTCACACAAAGATGGCGACAATATTCGTCGAAAGTAACGCACGTTTTACGTCAAATGATTCAAAAACGCAATTTTGGCGACATTACGTCAGGGGTCACACAAACATGGCGGAAGATTCAGACTAATATTTGGAAATTGTTTGGTGGTACCTCCATAAGTTAGTTCCCACTTAAAAATTAAACAAAAATTGATCTGATTAGGCATCATTTAGGAAAGCATGGACGCACTACGAACCGCAGCCGCAGTAAAACCCCAGCACCGAGAATTTTTACACCAATCATGATAAATCGCAGCAGAATGAGTAATTTTGCTAATGAATGGCAATGAATAATAAGCGATATAATTACAATTTTAGTTGTGCCATTGATATCAGTGCACATCAATATGAAAGAAATAATTCACAGAATAACACACTATTATCAATCCTTTTGAGATTAAGGACAAGTTTAAGTAAAGAGTAATAACATTTAGCAATAAGCTTATTCTTAGCGCTCTTCAGAACCACAAACCTTCTTGATACCAACATGGTTTCATAACAGTAATTAGTTTAGCCTATCTCTTTCTATTTCAAAAGCTCCTATATTTCATCTTTGTTAGATTAGGTCAAGCGTACGTCCGTGCTTGAATCTTCGTTTTGATGGAACAAAGAGAGATAACCTTATCAAAGATCGTAATGAAGATAAAGATGGATAGAGAAAGCAATGTTGGACATTTTGGAAACCGAGCCTGTTCCGCGACGTCTGGCCATGCTGGTGCCTATTAATAGAAAATCTCTGGTCACTTACATTGACTTACCTACAAAGTTAGAAAAAACTTAGAAACGCATGTTAATAGCTAAACAACATATATCTAAAACAAAAAAAAAATCTTAATTCTAGAATATTTAGTTCACTGCACAAAAAAAAACGAAACAAACCATGAAAAACACCGCCCTTTTGTCAAATTGCCAACGTTTCGATCTTTTTTAAGGAAGTCCTTCAACGTTCAACGGCCATATGAAACTACGAGCAAACGAAGACCAGATCAAGACAACACATTTTTTTTTACTGAATGGAATGGTCTTCCTGATCTGTGACAAATTTCGCTTATTAAAAAAGCCCTGAGGAAGACTTCAATAAGTTATCGTAAAATATAAAAAGGCAGGAACATAAAAAAGATTAAACATCAGTCATGGTTGAAGCTAAAATACGTTTGACGTGAGGTGAATAACAGAAGTTTTCCGCCCTACGTTAGGCGCCAATTCAAATTACATGTTCGAAAAATCCTCTTTTAATTCTGAAATTTAATCCCGTTTAATCAATTATAGTACATTAAGACCTTTGTCAATATGCAGTAATAATCAAACTATTAAAAATTACATGATTTTTGTCCCAGGAAAGAAAAGGCGCCAAACGCTATACCAATTCCTCTTTCGACTTTCGTCTTTCCACACTTACGTTATGCCTCTACTATTGGTGATCGCAGTAAAAGAGATCCCTTTACAATAGACAATAGACAGTATTTATTTCCAAATATCATAAATAAATAAATAAATCATAAAATAATCTTAAAATCATCAATACATACTCTCCTATGCCTGACCCAGCTGGTTTATCACAGCATATTTCCTATAAGGGTAAAACCCAGAAACTTCACTGTGTAGGGGAGTGCGGTAAAGCTGCGAGAGTTTTCCAGTGTGGAAAAGTAACTTTCCCGCATTCAGTGTGGAAAAATACCTGGGAAACGACTTGGATGTTTTAGATATAGTAAAATCTCATTAGGAATAGCTCATGGTTTGTCAGCAAACAGTAGGTAAGTAAGTATTCCATCTTAGTACGATAACCATGAACAAAACTTCAAAAATCAAAATAAGATCAGAAATAGGAAATAAGATCAGTAAAAGTTTTCTTTAAAACTCAGAAACTCTCAATTACCTTAGAGATTAGAAATAAGAGGGCGTTTGAGCGCCTCAAAAAACTCTTTGAAAACGGATTTAAGGTGCAGTCATTTGTGGTGAAGAGAAAATCAGTAAAGGTTACTTTACATCTCAGAAGCCTTCTCAGAAGAATAATAATTAAGGACTTTAGAAAACAGAAATGGGAGAAAGTCGAGGAGAAAGTGTAAAAACCTCAGACATTTTTGTAAAGTGTACTTTACCGCACGCGAGTAGGAAAAATAATTAACAACCTTAGAGATTGGAAATAAAAAAGTGTGTGAAAACCTCAGAAAAAAATCCTTTAATAATGTTCAAGGTTCAGATATCTGAAGGCGTTTGAGAGCCTCAAAAAAACTCCCCCCCCCAGAGTCAAATGAGTGCTGTAAAGTGTACTTTATCGCACACGAGTAGGAAAAATATTTAACGACCTTGAGAGATTAGACATAAAAAGAGAGTGTGCAAACATCTGAAAAAAAATCCCTTAATAACGTTCAAAGTTCAGATATTTGTAGCAAAAATAGGACCAGTAAAAGTTTTCTTTAAATTCTGGAAACTTTCAATGACCTTAGAGATTAGAAATAGGAGGGCGTTTGAGAGCCTCAAAAAAACTCCTTCCCACAGTCAAATGAGTGCTTGTAAAGTGTACTTTACCGCACGCGAGTAGGAAAAATAATTAACGACCCTAGAGATTAGAAATAAAAGATTGTGTGAAAACCTCAGAAAAAAATCCCTTAATAATGTTCAAGGTTCAGATATTTGTGGCAAAAATAGGATGAGAAAAACTCCCTCCCACGGTCAAATGAGTGCTGTAAAGTGTACTTTACCGTACGCGAGTAGGAAAAATATTTAAAGACCTTAAAGATTAGAAATAAAAGATTGTGTGAAAACTTCAGAAAAAATTCCTTAATAATGTTCAAGGTTCAGATATTTGTGGCAAAAATAGGATCAGTAAAAGTTTTCTTTAAATTCTAGAAACTTTCAATGACCTTAGAGATTAGAAATAGGAGGGCGTTTGAGAACCTCAAAAAACTCCCTCCCACAGTCAAATGAGTGCTGTAAAGTGTCCTTTACCGCACGTGAGTAGGAAAAATATTTAACGACCTTAGAGATTAGAAATAAAAGAGTGTGCGAAAACCTCAGAAAAAAATCCCTTAATAATGTTCAAGGTTCAGATATTTGTGGCAAAAATAGGATCAGTAAAAGTTTTCTTTAAATTCTAGAAACTTTCAATGACCTTAGAGATTAGAAATAGGAGGGCGTTTGAGAACCTCAAAAAAAACTCACTCCCACAGTCAAATGAGTGCTGTAAAGTATACTTTCCCGCACGCGAGAAGGAAAAATATTTAACGACCTTAGAGATTAGAAATAAAAGGTAGTGTGAAAACCTCAGAAAAAAATCCCTTAATAATGTTCAAGGTTCAGATATTTGTGGCAAAAATAGGATCAAAAAAACTCCCCCCCCCCCCACAGTCAAATGAGTGCTGTAAAGTGTACTTTACTGCACGCGAGTAGGAAAAATTATTACGACCTTAGAGATTAGAAATAAAAGATAGTGTGAAAACCTCAGAAAAAAATCCCTTAATAATGTTCAAGGTTCAGATATTTGTGGCAAAAATAGGATGAGAAAAACTCCCCCCCACAGTCAAATGAGTGCTGTAAAGTGTACTTTACTGCACGCGAGTAGAAAAATTAATTAACGACCTTAGAGATTAGAAATAAAAGAGTGTGTGAAAACCTCAGAAAAAAATCCCTTAATAAAGTTCAAGGTTCAGATATTTGTGGCAAAAATAGGATCAGTAAAAGTTTTCTTTAAATTCTAGAAACACTCAATGATCTTAGAGATTAGAAATAGGACGGCGTTTGAGAACCTCAAAAAAACTCACTCCCACAGTCAAATGAGTGCTGTAAAGTGTACTTTCCCGCACGCGAGTAGGAAAAATATTTAACGACCTTAGAGATTAGAAATAAAAGAGAGTGTGCAAACCTCTGAAAAAAATCCCTTAATAACGTTCAAAGTTCAGATATTTGTAGCAAAAATAGGATCAGTAAAAGTTTTCTTTAAATTCTAGAAACTTTCAATAACCTTAGAGATTAGAAATAGGAGGGCATTTGAGAACCTCAAAAAAACTCCCCCGCACAGTCAAATGAGTGCTGTAAAGTGTCCTTTACCGCACGCGAGTAGGAAAAATAATTAACGACCTTAGAGCTTAGAAATAAAAGATTGTGTGAAAACCTCAGAAAAAAATCCCTTAATAATGTTCAAGGTTCAGATATTTGTGGCAAACATAGGATCAGTAAAAGTTTTCTTTAAATTCTAGAAACTTTCAATGACCTTAGAGATTAGAGCTAGGAGGGCGTTTGAGAGCCTCAAAAAAACTCCCTCCCACAGTCAAATGAGTGCTGTAAAGTATACTTTACCGCACACGAGTAGGAAAAATATTTAACGACCTTAGAGATTAGAAATAAAAGATTGTGTGAAAACCTCAGAAAAAAATTCCTTAAAAATGTTCAAATTTCAGATATTTGTGGCAAAAATAGCATCAGTAAAAGTTTTCTTTAAATTCTAGAAACTTTCAATGACCTTAGAGATTAGAAATAGGAGGGCGTTTGAGAGCCTCAAAAAAACTCCCACCCAGAGTCAAATGAGTGCTGTAAAGTCTACTTTACCGCACGCGAGTAGGAAAAATAATAAACGACCTTAGAGATTAGAAATAAAAAAGTGTGTGAAAACCTCAGAAAAAAATCCCTTAATAATGTTCAAAGTTCAGGTATTTGTTGCAAAAATAGGATCAGGAAAAGTTTTCTTCAAATTCTAGAAACATTCAATTACCTTAGAGATTAGAAATAGGAGGGCATTTCAGAACCTCAAAAAACTCCCTCCCACAGTAAAATGAATGCTGTAAAGTGTCCTTTACCGCACGCAAGTAGAAAAAATAATTAACGACCTTAGAAATTAGAAATAAAAGATTGTGTGAAAACCTCAGAAAAAATCCCTTAATAATGTTCAAGGTTCAGATATTTGTGGCAAAAATAGGATCAGTAAAAGTTTTCTTTAAATTCTAGAAACTTTCAATGACCTTAGAGATTAGAACTAGGAGGGCGCTTGAGAGCCTCAAAAAACTCCTTCCCACAGTCAAATGAGTGCCTGTAAAGTGTACTTTACCGCACGCGAGTAGGAAAAATAATTAACGACCTTAGAGATTAGAAATAAAAGATTGTGTGAAAACCTCAGAAAAAAATCCCTTAATAATGTTCAAGGTTCAGATATTTGTGGCAAAAATAGGATGAGTAAGACTCCCCCCCACAGTCAAATGAGTGCTGTAAAGTGTACTTTACTGCACGCGAGTAGAAAAATTAATTAACGACCTTAGAAATTAGAAATAAAAGGGTGTGCGAAAACCTCAGAAAAAAATCCCTTAATAATGTTTAAAGTGTTACGTTAAAACTCCTACCGACAGTCAAATGAGTGCTGTCAAGTGTACTTTACCGCACTCACGTAGAAAAAATAATTAACGACCTTAGAGATTAGAAATAAAAGATTGTGTGAAAACCTCAGAAAAAATCCCTTAATAATGTTCAAGGTTCAGATATTTGTGGCAAAAATAGGATCAGTAAAAGTTTTCTTTAAATTCTAGAAACTTTCAATGACCTTAGAGATTAGAAATAGGAGGGCGTTTAAGAGCCTCAAAAAAACTCCCCCCCAGAGTCAAATGAGTGCTGTAAAGTGTACTTTATCGCACACGAGTAGGAAAAATATTTAACGACTTTAGAGATTAGAAATAAAAGATTGTGTGAAAACCTCAGAAAAAAATCCCTTAATAATGTTCAAGGTTCAGATATTTGTGGCAAAAATAGGATGAGAAAAACTCCCCCCCACAGTCAAATGAGTGCTGTAAAGTGTACTTTACCGCACGCGAGTAGGTAAAATATTTAACGACCTTAGAGATTAGAAATAAAAGAGTGTGTGAAAACCTCAGAAAAAAATCCCTTAATAATGTTCAAATTTCAGATATTTGTGGCAAAAATAGGATCAGTAAAAGTATTCTTTAAATTCTAGAAACTTTCAATGACCTTAGAGATTAGAAATAGGAGGGCGTTTAAGAGCCTCAAAAAAACTCCCCCCCAGAGTCAAATGAGTGCTGTAAAGTGTACTTTACCGCACACGAGTAGGAAAAATATTTAACGACTTTAGAGATTAGAAATAAAAGATAGTGTGAAAACCTCAGAAAAAAATCCCTTAATAATAATCAAGGTTCAGATATTTATGGCAAAAATAGGATGAGAAAAACTCCCCCCCCACAGTCAAATGAGTGCTGTAAAGTGTACTTTACTGCACGCGAGTAGAAAAATTAATTAACGACCTTAGAGATTAGAAATAAAAGGGTGTGCGAAAACCTCAGAAAAAAATCCCTTAATAATGTTCAAGGTTCAGATATTTGTGGCAAAAATAGAATCAGTAAAAGTTTTCTTTAAATTCTAGAAACTTTCAATGACCTTAGAGATTAGAACTAGGAGGGCGCTTGAGAGCCTCAAAAAAACTCCCTCCCACAGTCAAATGAGTGCTGTAAAGTATACTTTACCGCACACGAGTAGGAAAAATATTTAATGAACTTAGAGATTAAAAATAAAAGATAGTGTGAAAACCTCAGAAAAAAAATCCCTTAATAATGTTCAAGGTTCAGATATTTGTGGCAAAAATAGGACAAGAAAAACTCCCCCCACAGTCAAATGAGTTCTGTAAAGTGTACTTTACTGCACGCGAGTAGGAAAATTAATTAACGACCTTAGAAATTAGAAATAAAAGGGTGTGCGAAAACCTCAGAAAAAATTCCTTAATAATGTTCAAATTTCAGATATTTGTGGCAAAAATAGGATCAGTAAAAGTTTTCTTTAAATTCTAGAAACTTTCAATGACCTTAGAGATTAGAACTAGGAGGGCGCTTGAGAGCCTCAAAAAAACTCCCTCCCACAGTCAAATGAGTGCTGTAAAGTGTACTTTACCGCACGCGCGTAGGAAAAATATTTAGCAACCTTAGAGATTAGAAATAAAAATAGTGTGAAAACCTCAGAAAAAAACCCCTTAATAACGTTCAAGGTTCAGATATTTGTAGCAAAAATAGGATCAGTAAAAATTTTCTTTAAATTCTAGAAACTTTCAATGAACTTAGAGATTAGAAGAAAGAGGGCGTTTGAGAACCTCAAAAAACTCGTTGAAACTGGATTTAAGGTGCAGATATTTGTGGTGAAGAGAAGATCAGTAAAAACGTTATTTTAAATCTCAGAAGCCATCTCAGATAAATAATAATTAAGGACGTTAGAAAATAGAAATAACAGAGCGTGTAGAAACCTCAGAAATTCATTAAAAATGTTTAAAGTTAAGACATTTGTAGCAAAAATACGATCAGTAAAAGTTTACTTTAAATCTCAGAAGCTTTCTCAGAAGAATAATAATCAACGACTTAGAAAATACAAATAAGGGAGACTAAAACCTCAGAAAGAAATTCCTTAAAAATGTTTAAAATTAAGACATTTGTGGTGAAAATTCGATCAGTAAAAGTTATCTTTAAAACTCAGAAACTTTTAATTACCTTAGAGAGTAGAAATAAGAGGGCGTTTGAAAGCATCATAAAACTCTTTAAAAATCGATTTAAGATGCAGTCATTTGTGGTGAAGAGCGGATCAGTAAAAGTTTACTTTAAATCTCAGAAGCCTTCTCAGAAGAATAATAATTAACGACTTTAGAAAATAGTAATAAGAGAGAGTTTAAAAACCTCAGAAAAAATCCCTTAATATTTGTGGCGAAAATAGGATCAGTAAAAGTTTTCTTTAAATCCCAGAAACTTTCAATGACCTTAGAGATAGGAAATAAGAGAGCGTTTAAGAGCATCAAAAAACTCGTTGAAAATGGATTTAAGGTGCAGACATTTGTGCTGAAGAGAAGATCAGCAAAAAGTTTACCATAAATCTCAGAAACCTTCTCAGAAGAGTAATAATTAACTACTTTAGAAAATAGAAATAAGAAAGAGTGTAAAAACCTCAGAAAGAAATTCCTTAAAAAAGTTTAAAGTTAAGACATTTGTAATGAAAATATGATCAGTAAAAGTTTTCTTTAAAACTCAGAAACTTTCAATTACATTAGAAATTGAGTCATTTGTGGTGAAGAGAGGATCAGTAAAAGTTTACTTTAAATCTCAGAAGCCTTCTCAGAAGAATAATAATTAACGACTTTAGAAAATAGAAATAAGAGAAAGTGTAAAGACCTCAGAAAGAAATTCCTTAAAAAAGTTTAAAGTTAGGATATTTGTGATGAAAATACGATCAGTAAAAGTTTTCTTTAAAGCTCAGCAACTTTCAATTACATTAGAGATTGAGTCATTTGTGGTGAAGAGAAGATAAGTAAAATTTTACTTCAAATCTCAGAAGTCTTCTCAGAAGCTTTCTCAGAAGAATAATAATTAACGACTTTAGAAAATAGAAATAAGAGAGAGTATCAAAACCTCAGAAAGAAATTCCTTAAAAATGTTTAAAGTTAAGACATTTGTGGTGAAAAGACGATCAGTAAAAGTTTTTTCTTAAACTCAGAAACACTCAATTACCTCAAAGATTAGAAATAAGAGGACATTTGAGGGCCTCAAAAAACTCTTTGAAAATCGATTTAAAATGCAGTAGTTTGTGGTGCAGAGAGGATCAGTAAAAGTTTACTGTAAATCTTAGAAGGCTTCTCAGAAGAATAATAATTAACGACTTTAGAAAATAGAAATAAGAGAAAGTGTAAAAATCTCAGAAAAAAAATTCCTTAAAAATGTTTAGAGTTAGGACATTTGTGGTGAAAATACGATCAGTAAAAGTTTTCTTTAAAACTCAGAAACTTTCAACTACGTTAGAGATTGAGTCATTTGTGGTGAAGAGACAGAGGATCAGTAAAAGTTTACTTTAAATCTCAGAAGAATAATAATTAACGACTTTAGAAAATTGAAATAGAGAGTGTAAAAACCTCAGAAAAAAAATCCATAATGGTTAAAACATTTGTGGCGAAAATACGATCAGTAAAAGTTTTCTTTAATAGAAAGAAACTTTCAATTACCTTAGAAATTAGAAATGAGAAGGCGTTTGAGAGCGTCAAAAAACTCGTTGAAAATGCATTTAAGATGCAGACATTTGTGGTGAAGAGAGGATGAGTAAAAAGTTTCCTTTAACCCCCAGAAACCTTCTCAGAAGAACAATAATTAATGACCTCAGAGATTGGAAATAAGAGAATGTTTGAAAACCTCACAAGTCCCTTGAAATTGAATTCAAGGTACAGACATTTGTGGTAAACAGAGGATCAGTAAAAGGTTTATTTTACCTCTCAGAAACCTTCTCAGAACAATAACTAACGACTTTAGAAATTAATAACAAGATGGTGTTTGAAATCAATAGAAAAACTTTAGATTTTTTGAAATTTTAGATGCATATGATTTTCTTCATTCTCTATGTTACTTCATATCCTATGTTAGTTCTTCAATTTGATATTATACTACACAATAACTCGTTCTTCTTTGACTTCTTTTCTCCTTCAGAACTCCCTTTTTAATACTTATTTTTGTAGGAACATCTTTCTCAATAATAATGATTATTTACATTTGCTCAGAGACTTCCTCTGGAGCGTATTCTAATTAATGGCTAGAGAACCTCTTTAACTGTAACCATTGTTAGAGGCTTTTTACTTTTTCCTTTATAGTAATGATTTCGTTTTTTCCTTTTTATTTTTTATATCTTATATTTTTTATATTTTATATTTTTTCGAGAACATTACCAAACTCGGCTTCGCCTCGGTTGGTAAACTGTTCTCTTGCGAGAGAAAATGCTATTTTCCTCACTCGTTAAACAATATTCTATTGTTTGCTAGTCACGAACTTATATGAAATTTCATTTATAAGAAGTTCAAAATTGACATTAAAAGATGTGTCATGCGTCTCAAAGAATTAAGCAAATCAGACATTTGAAGACTTTTTTATGATTGTTTTAGTTTACTAAAAATTAATTAATATTCTTTGTAGTGTTACACATGTACAAGCACTACCCTAAACAAATAAGAAAGCACGAAATTCCCACACTAAACCGACATATCAAAAGTGCAAACAAACCGCGATTCTGCGACATTGTCCAACAACCGGAACCAAGCTATCAACCCCCTCAAACGCACCTGAGAAACGCAAATAGTGATGTAAACACTCCTTTATAGATTACACCCCCTTTAAACCTAAATGGCGGGCAATAAAGATAGTTAGGTAACATGATCATAACTACACGACTTAGCTTGTTAACATCAAAACCTAGGATATTTAAAGACAACCACAACCCATACGTGGGCATAATTTTATCGTGTGTACACAAAAGTAACTGTTAGATGGCCTCTTCTAATTACAACTTTGACTTCCTGTCTGCTTGCTTAATTTTCGGCGCTTCCCCAAAGCATCGGTAGGTACTCGGCAGTACCAAACCAAACAACAGTTAGAAATGAGTACCCGGATAATTGGTCGAGTCCGCGGTTAGTCAACAATTAAGACCACCCGATGGTCCGAGTAACACCTAAAAGGCGTTAACTCGCCACGTTTTTGATCCTAAATAGAACAAAGCTGGAGTGTATTTATACACGCCATTTTTCCGTGGTACGGAACTGTTTGCCGCCACAAAAAGATTTTAAAGCATGTTAATTAAGGTACCGCTGTTAATTAGCCCTAAACGGCGGTTTGCTTTATCTTTCACGAGGCTGAACGTCTTTTAACGATTCTACGGTTGTGCTGCGTTTTGTTTGATGATCACCAGCCTAAAAAGCGTCTCGAGTGTGAACCCATATTAAGATTTTATAAGTAGTACCTAACTTCTCCTGTGTTAAATTACACTTACGCAGCATTAAAAAAATTGCAGACGTAGCGAAGACCTAAATGGCTCTTTGTAGTGCGGCTTGTGCCAAAAATCATCGGTTACAGATAGCAGGAAAACAAGTTGTTTTGTCTACGGTGTCAGATTTGTGGGTACTGACTGTATTTTGATGTCAACAGAGTCTTTGTGTTCTTTTTGCCTGCTTTGATGATTCCGCTTTGTTGTGTAAATATATCACATGAACAAGAAGTACAAAGGCTGTACGGTGCGCCAGAAAGAGCCCCCCCATTCATCTGCTTTAACTGAACTTAACCTGATGACTTAAATACTGTTTTGAAATGGCAAAAGACGGAGTTGCGGAGATGTTTTGATGATGCGGAATTAATGGCATCGATAAGGTTATTATTATTGCAAAACGAAACTGATATACCGCTACCGAAGAGGTACCCTTTAGTTGTATTGGAATATTTTGATCGTTTGTCGACTTGTATATTCAAAGTTCGGCCTGAGAACAAGCATCACAAAATGGCTTCTGAATACATGCAGTTTTATTATAAAAGGAACCTGAAGACAATGAACCTGAAACATTTGGTTTGAAGCTTAAGAGCAGAATTGTCCATGTTGAGTTCCCTCCAGTAAGCGAAGCGTGATGAAAAATCAAGTACCCTTTGTGAATACTTTAAAAACGTTTCAGGAACATTGCGGGTCCGGGAACATTGAAAAGGCTGCAATCCTAAAGCTTAAGCAGAAGAAATAGATGCCGAAGAACTTGAAAAGTTAACTAAAAGAAAGGGACAAATCACTGTACGCGATGAGTTTGGAAAGCGGCCCAAAATGGCAAAGAAGGCAAAACCATTCTAGTAACATTTGTTGAAGTTAAGTCTCTAAATACTAAAATGATAGAAATCACTCCTACAGTAGTCAAATTGAAAAAGGTTCCAAGGAGACCAGAAGTGGCAGAACTGAAACTTCCTAAGATTAAGTTAAACAGTGGGATTAACTGGATTCCCACCAATTAATGAAATATTTCAATTAATTGCTTCAGGTTACCTTAATTTAAGCCATCAGAGAAGATGGTGTAATGTCTAGAAATATAAAAGCTGAAAAAATAAGAGACAGATTTCAACAAAATCCAGAGATATCGATAAAGATTCAATCGACTTCACGAAGAAACAGCCGGAGGATTTCTTCGTGAAGATTAGGTATCAGCGAAAGCCTGAGAATAAGCTCGAAGAAGAAACTGTTAAATTCAAGATTACCAAGAAAAAGAAAAACTAGACAAGAGGGAGAACGTTGATACGGTTGTTAGAACTAATAAAATTAAATCGATTATAGGCGACAACTTAACAGATACCTACTTCCGGAAGGGAACCAAAGGCCGGCGTTAACGGCCCAGATTTCGAGCTCTTTGATTTTTCCCATGACGACACCGACAATACGAGCCTTCAATCCTGAGGAACACGAGCAAGAAAAACTTGTAAAGAAAGAAACGAAGCCTGAAAAAATACTGACAAACCTATTCCTGAAACCGAAAAAATAACCATCAAAAATGGTGTACGAAAGCCCCGGAAGGAAACGAGAAGAAACCAAGAAGACGTTAAAAAGAGAGCTTCTCGAAAACCTAGACCCAAAAAAAACCCGCAAAATGGAAGCTTAACTCGGTCAAGAGACATCAGGACAAAAAAAGAATAGGATGTGGTTAGGATCACAAAGCCAGCGAAGCATGAGGAAAGGAAAGAAATATTGTCAAAATTGGACAACGAAATTTATGATGACTCAAAGAGAAGAAAGACAAGGACCAAACCAAATAGAGCGCTCTGGACGAAGCTGCACTTACTGAAGGCGAGAAGTCTATTTAAAAAAAAAACTCCACAAGAAAAAGCCACAAAACCCAGAAAGACTTATTTCTGAAACCGAGGAAATAACCATCGAAATCCTCGGCAGGGAAACATCCAAGAAGAAATTAAAATGAGTGCTTCTCGAAAACCTAGACCCAAGGAAAAATCCGCGGAAAGAAAGCTTAACCGCGTAAAGAGACATCCGGACAAAAAAGAATAGGATGTGGTTAGGATCGCACAGCCAGCGAAGCATGAGGAAAAAAAGAAATATTGTCAAAACTGGACGACGAAATTTATGACGACTCAAAGAGAAGAAAGAAAAAGACCAAAACAAACGGAAAGCTCTAGAGGAAGCTGCACTTACTGAAAGCGAGGAGTCTATTTCAAAAAAAAAACTCCTCAAGAAGAAGCCAGAAAACGCACAGAAACCTACTTCTGAAATCGAAGAAATAACCATCGAAAATGATGTACAAAAGCTGTATGATGTACAAATGATGTTCAGAAGGAAAACATCCAAGAAGAAGTTAAAAAGAGAGCTTCTCGTAAACCTAGGCTCAACGAAAAATTCACGAAATTAAAGCTTACCCCGGTAAAGAGACATCAGGACAAAAAAGAGTAGGATGTGGTTAGGATCGCACAGCCAGCGAAGCATGAAGAAAGAAAAGAAATATTGTCAAACTGGACGACGAAATTTATGATGACTCAAAGAGAAGAAAGAAAAAGACCAAACCAAACGAAAAGCTCTAGAGAAATCTGCACTTGCTGAAAGCGAGGAGTCTATTTCAAAAAAAACTCCACAAGAGGAAGCCAGAAAACGCAGAGAAACCATCCCTGAAACTGAAGAAATAACCATCGAAAATGGTGTACGAAAGCCTCGGAAGGAAAATATCCAAGAAGTTAAAATGAGTGATTCTCGAAAACCTAGACCCAAGGAAAGATCCTCGACATGAAAGCTTAACCAGGTAGAGAGACATCAGGACAAAAAAGAATAAGATGTGGTTAGGATCACACAGCCAGCGAAGCATGAGGAAAGAAAAGAAATATTGTTAAAACTGGACGATGAAATTTATGATGAATCAAAGAGAAGAAAGAAAAAGACCACACCAAACAGAAAGCTCTAGAGGAAGCTGCATTTACTGAAAGCGAGGGATCGATTTAAAAAAAACTCTACAAGAAGAAGCCACAAAAACCCAGAGAAACGGAGGAAATAGCCAGCAAAAACGTTCTAAGAAAACCCGCAAAATAGACCGGTGGAGAGAGTTCAGGAGGAAGAAGAGAATGTGTTTAGCAAGGTGTTAAGGATCGCCCATCCAGCGACGCATGAGAAATCAAAAGAAATGTTTGCAAAACCAAACAGCGAAATTTATTTATTTGCACTGTCATTGTCTCACTATCGATAATCGATATCAGGGCGAGAAGTCTATTCCAAAGAAAACTCCACAAGAAGAAGTACCTACAAAGACAGTTTTTAAACCTAAACTTAATAAGAATACAGAAAAAGAAACTGCTCAAAATTCTAAAAAATTGTAAAAAGACTAACAGAAATGTTTCTACGCCAGGTAGAGCTCTTTCAAGAGGCCTTTGATATTTGTTTCCAAAAACAAATAAAATAAAAGAACGTTAAGCCTGAAGAGACCCTGGAAAATAAGAAATTCATGCTTGAAAAACCTAACAAAGCTGAAGATCAGGAGGATCCGCAAAATGACGCTTAACTCGGTAAAGAAATATCAGGACAAAAAAGAATAGGATGTGGTTAAGATCACACAGCCTATGTGTGACCACTCAATATTGTCAAAATTGGACGACAAAATTTATGATGACTCAAAGAGAAGAAAGAAAAAGACCAAACCAAACAGAAAGCTCTAGAGGAAGCTGCACTTACTGAAAGCGAGGAGTCATATTCAAAGAAAACTCTACAACAAGAAGCCAGAAAACCCAGAGAAACCGAAAAAAATAGCCAGCAAAAATGTTTTAAGAACGCCTCGGGAAAAATAGACCGAAATTGAAGTTAAAAGAAACCTGCTAGAAAACCTATATCTGAGAAAAAAACAGCAGTAAAGAGAATAAAGAGACTTCAGGAGGAAGAAGAGGATGTGTTAAGGATCGCCTATCCAGCGAAGCATATGAGAAATGAGAAGAAATGTTTCCAAAACCAACCAGCGAAATTTATTTATTTGCACTCGCACTATCAATAATGACTCGAAGAGAAGAAAGAAAAAGGATCAAACCAAAGATGAAGTTCCAGAGAAAGCTGAACTTACGAAAAGCAAGGATTCCATTTCAAAGAAAACTCCACGGGAAGAAGCCAGAAAACCCAGAAAAAACGAAACCTGAAACAGGAGCAATAACCATCGAAAATAGTGTACGCAAGCCTAGAAAAGCAGTTACACAGCAAGCTCTTCGAAAACCTAGAACCGAGCAAGAAACCGCGAAACCGAAACGAATCGGGTAAAAAGACCTCAAAAGAAAGAAGAAGAGGATGTGGTTAAGATAACCCAGCCAGCAAAGCATGAGAAAACAAAAGAAATGTTATTAAAACCTGCATGCAGCCAATGCAGCCAAATTTATTTATCTTTATTTTTATTATCGATGATGACTCGAGAAGAAAGAAAAAGACCAAACCAAAGAGGGTAATCTAGAAGAAGCTACGCTTACTTAAAGCCAAAATTCTATTTCAAAGAAAACTCCACAAGAAGAAGATCCTACAAAGACATTTTTCAAACCTAAAGCTAAGAAGGATACAGAAGAAGAAACTGCCCAAAATTCTAAAAGTTGTATGAAGACTAACAGAAATGTTTCTAAGCCAGGTAGAGCTCTTTCAAGAAACCTTTGACATTTGTTTCTAAAAACGGATAAAAAAAAGAAAGTTAAGGCTGAAGAGGCTCTGGAACATAGGAAACTCATGCTTGAAAAACCTAACCAAACTGAAGATCAGGAGGGACCTCAAGTTACTCTCGCAAACATAAATAGAAGCCCAAACCCAAGAGGTTCAGGCAGCTAGAACCCTTCGAAAAACCTGCAAAAAAGGACGAAACCCGAACTTATAAAACTAACAAAAACGCCAGTAGGTACTTAAAGATGACAAAAAGAAAGAGTTTTCAAACCTAAACCAAAAAAGAAGACAGAAGTAGAAGCTCTCAAAACTGTAAAACTTGTATTAAAGAAAGAACCATCGGCGTCTGAAGAAGTAGGGGCCGAAACAATTTTACTGAAGAAAACATCCAAACCTGAACAAGAAAGTTAAAGTAAAAGCTACCCTACAACCCAAAGAATTAGTGAACAAGAACCAAAGAAAGAAAAAGACCAAACCAGACAGAAATCTCTAGAGGAAGCTGCACTAACTGAAAGCGAGAAGTCTATTTCAAAAAAATACTCTACAAGAAGAAGCCAGAAAACCCAGAGAAACGGAGGAAATAACCAGCAAAAATGTTGTAAGAAAGTCTCGGAAAAAAGAAACCGAAATAGAAGTTAAAAGAAACCTCGTCGAAAACTTAGATTCGAGGAAAAAACACGCAAAATAGATCGGGAACGAGACTTCAGAAGGAAAAAGAGGATGTGTTAAGAGTCGCCCACACAGCGAAGCATGAGGAAGTAAAAGAAATATTTTAATAGAATTTAAAGAAATATAAAATAGCAAATTTTGAGTTTTCTTGGCTTGTAGTCAGATTTGTAATGTATACTTATTTACACTTCGATAAAAATACCAAAATTGAATATACCAACACAAAGTTCTATTTCAGAGTATTTGAAATTTTTTGTTTTCTCGAATGGAGTGAGTTTTACATTAAATTTGAAAGTGGCATTTTATAGTTAAAATAATTAACCTTAAAACAAATGCCAAGCTGAGTGTGCGATTTTTTAAAAATTGTAAATTTCGAGTTTTTTCGAATTCTTTTCGAGTGACTTCCATTAAATCTGAAAATAATATTTTATAAGGCGTTTTTATAGTTAGAAGAAATTACCCAAAGATGTACTATTTTATAGAACTTAAAATTCGAATTTCCTCGAATGAGGAAATTCGAATTTTTATAATAAAACTTTTGCAATAAAATTGAAATTAGCATTTTATAGTTAGAATAAGTAACCCAAAAATAAACGCCAAGCCAAAGGTACTTGTTTTTTAAATTATAAATTTCGAGTTTCCTCGATTTGTGTGCTTTTTGGACAAATTTGAAATTTATAGATATTTATACTTGCCATACTATTAAAAGATGAATACCAATACAAAATTCTATTTTTCAGAATCTGAAATTTTGAGCTTTCTCGAATGAGTTCTTTAACATTGAATTTGAAAATCGCGTTTTATAGTTGGGATAAATAACCCAAAAATAAATGTCAACCCGAAGGAACTATTTTTGAAAATAGTAAAATTTTAACTAACTTAAAATTTAAACTTCTCAACAACTCAAGAGCTCTTTCAAGAGGCCTTTGACATTTGTTTCCAAAAACGAATAAAAAAAGACAGTTAAGCCTGAAGAGACTCTGGAAAATGAGGAGCTCGTGCTTGAAAAACTTAACAAAACAGAAGATCAGGAGGGACCGGAAGTTACTCTCGCAAACATAAATAGAAGCCCAAACCCAAGGGGCTCAGGCAGCTAAAACCATTCGAAAAACCTGCAAAAGAAGACGAAACCTGAACTTACGAAACTCGCAGAAACACCAGTAACCACTAACCTGAACCTAAAGATGACAAAAAGAAAGAGTTTTTAAACCCAAAACCAAAAAAGAAGACAGAAGAAGAATCTCTCAAAACAGTAAAACTTGTGTTAAAGAAAGAGCCATCGAAGTCTGAAGAAGTAGGGACCGAAACAGTTTTACTGAAGAAAACCTGAACAGGAAAGTTAAAGTAAAAGTTACCCTACAATGCATATCAATGGGAACAAGTCAATTTAGGAAAAGTAACTTCCTAATAGAAGGGGAAAACGAAATATATAAAACGATAAATGTGGAAACGGAAGAACTGCTTCCAACGGAGTTTGTTGGAGCTGAGGAACAATTTTGGGCCGAACGAACTACCAATTGTCGACGAAGGGATACAAGAATTACCTATCCCTGAACAACCACATGCGGGGCTCACGATGGTATCTCGTGGTACCCAATATGGTTTATGGAAGAGTGTACTTGAGAATGTAGTCTGCATTGGTTCTGGAATGACACTGAAATTACCTGAAACTGCTGTTTGAGGAAATTTGGTACATTTTAACCTGAACTAACCTGAATTACAAAATTTTGATATTTGACAATTTTGAGGCATCAAATCTGATTTAGAAAATGGGATCAGTTCTGAAGCAATAATATCTGTATTAGTTTTACGATGCAAACGAACACTTCATGTGTTTATCTTTAAACATAACGAGGTACAGAGCAATATGGGCTGCTTCTCGAACTGAGAGCCATCTGCCATGCAATATGAGATCTAATACGCTGGCGGATGTCGTCTGCTCTGTACAACATCTCACCGCTATTCCGTAGTTTTTTGGCTTTAAGCCGCCAGCTCACGGTCTCCAATTTGTCGACTAGCCAAAGCTGTACTGATGAGGGGTAGATCACGAAACTAGTATGCAGATGGGTTAATCAACACATTGGTGACCACCTACTCTTTAAATATAACAACAAAATTGAACGGGATAGCTGATCTCTTGGATGTACTTTGGAAAACAACAAAAATGGTTAGTTTCTTAGAAGATATCCAATATCTCGTGAACGGTTTGGGGCTGGGATTGAGCGTTGCAGAAAATGAGAATGAATGGCAGTCTTAGTTTCACAAAAATAGCGGAAAATCAGGAGAAATTTCATTTGTTTATCTTGAAAAATCACATAAATGGACTGCTGTTTTAAGTCTATTTTTGAGTATCTATCCATGAGTTAAGATAAGAGTGATGTTTTATAGTTTGACAGGGGCAAATATTTTGAGAACGATTGGAGGTTACAAGAATTGTACATGACCGTTGTCTTAGCTGGAAATGTAGTCTGGTGAAAATTGGTGAAAATAAGTTCAAACTTCCTCGGTTGATTTTGAAAAATTACAAAATTGGTCAGTTTTTGTAGAATTGCCAAAATCTCAAAAACAGTTTGAGTGTGCAAAAAGTTTAATAAACAGCGGTCTGGTTGAATAAAGTTAGCAAAAAATTAGTAGTTCCTTCATGAGTCTACGTTGTAAAATTACAAAATTAGTTTTCGGAAAATAGTTAATATTTCGATCACGGTTTGAGGTTGCAAACATTCTAACAAACTATTCTATTTGTAGAGCAAAAGTAGACACAAATCAGTGCAAACTTTCTGTATTTATCCTGGAAAATAAGACAATTGGACTTCTATTTGTAAAATAAGCAAATTTTTTAGCATCTCAGAAAATAGCAAACATCTCAAGAACGGCTTGAGGTTGTTAAAAGTGGAGTTTCTTCCACTTGCCTTAAGCGGAAAAATCTATGAAAAGTTCATGAAATCCAATAAAATTAGTTCTAAGAAATAGTCCAGGTCTGAAAAACGGTTTGAGGTTTGACAAATTTAACTAGATAAATGTCTAAAGTGGACCAACGTGGTGTATTATCTGAATACGTGTACAAACGTCATGTCTTTATCTTCAAAAATAACAACACAATTGCACTGGACTGGTGTCTTAAGTCTCTTTTGGAAAAATTCGAAAATTTTTTAGCTCAGAGATTAAGCAGGTATCTCAAGAATGGTTTGAGGTTGGCAAAAAACTGCTCTCCTAATTGGAGAAAAATTAGCTGAAAACGGATAAAAATGTGTCCATTTTGGAAAATAAAATTACCTTTTATGTTGCAAAATGGAAAATATCTCGAGAATGGTACTAGAATACAAACATCATGTAAGTGTTTTTTTTTCGAAAATAACAAAATTAGTTTCTTTTTGGAAACTAACAGGTATCTCAATCTTAGTTAGACAATTACAAGAAATATGTACTGAACTGCTGCCTTCGGTCTATTTTGAAAAATAACAAAAGGTTTTAGTTTAACCGAGAACAGCAAATATTTCGAAAATGGTTTGAGGGTTTGAGATTCAAAAATTAAAGTAAAATGCTGTCTGGGTTGGAAATGAATAGGACAAACTTGAATGTGTATATCTTGAAAAATAAAATAATTGTATAGGTGGCAAAATAGCAAAAATGCATATCTTGAAAACGGCATGAGATTGGAAAAATTGAAATAAACTGCTGTCTAAGATAGGAAAATTAGATGAAGACAAATAGAATCTTTATTTATTTACTGGAGCATGAACTTATTATTTTATGTCATGCAAAATATTAAATATCTCGAGAACGCTTTGCCCTTTAAAAAGTTGAACTGTACCATTGTTTTAGTTGCGAAAAATTATCTGAAGACTACTCGTCTCCTTAAAATTCCTTGGGTCAAGTTGAAAAATAATAAAAATTGCGGTTCTTGGCCACCGAGTAGAAAGTAATTTTATTAATTTTTCTTGATCTTCGTATCTTTATTTTTTATTATATATTTTATATATTAGATTTATATATTTAGTTAGAAGATCCAACTAACCTACAAGAAAAACATAATATTGTTACTAAAAGTGTTTCTTTGTAGTATGTGTAAAGTCTCTAAGAAAAGACTACAAAAGCACAGCTGAAATATATTCTTTATAATATGTATATATTAACGAACACACCAGTTTGTTACATCTCTAGCCTTCAAGACGTCTAAAAAGTGAGATAAAAAAGCTATAAAAACATTTCCTAAAACTAATAAAGCACCAGAATTTTTATATTTTTTAATTTTCTTCTTAATGATAACCTCGATGATAAAAATGTTTCTGTATAGCTTTCAGTACTGATTGCGCACTATGTTTTCTTAGAAATTACGCACTTTTTCTGTTTTCACAGATTCTGAGACTACAAAGAGTTAGAAACACATTTTTCCCATCTTAGTTACCTTCAATAGTAGAAAAATACAACTTGGAGCAAGGTCTGTTATACACATTTTAAGGATAAGAAGTAGAATACTCTGTTCCATTAAGTGACACAAAATGAATAAATAAAAGAAAAAATAAGTGCGTTTGAGGTCTTCTATGTATTTGGAAGGAAAGAGAAGTAAGTTATTAATATGTAAAAAAAGTTTCTGAACTTGGTTTAGTTGATTGTTTTGTTTTTAGAGTTTTTATTGTTTTTCTTTTACTTTATTTCTTTTTTGTTATGTACTTTAAATACATGGCTAAAAAATATAATTACGTGTAGATCTGCTTAATGTCAATTTTTCAAAAGAAGTTCAACGTTTCTTATGGGTTTTCTGAATGTATTTTACTTAGGGTTTTTCATGGTGGTGTTAACCGCGTGGAAAATACCCAATAGCCATTAGAACAAACTTTCCAAAAACAAAAAACTTTCTTTAAATTGATTGTTTATGTAGCAGTCAACGGATGTTAAATTTATCATAGTGTCTGAAAAGAAAAAGTCTACAGACCACTCTACAGGACATCACAAAGAATAAAATCCCTTAGTTTTTCTGTAAGCTTCAATTACACCGCTATAAGAGTTTCTGTAGTCGTTACACAAAACAAGTATCCAAAATCTTTTTTTTTTACAGACTGAGCGTTTCTGTAGCGTTCAAGAAAACCAAGTAACTAGTCCCGCAAACCTGACAAAACCAAAAAGAACGATTGACTTTACAAAATATCAACATCAACGTCTTGTATTCTACAACTCAGGTGTTCTAAGAGCTCCCAAAAAAACTTGTGGTTTCTGTAGCAATGTGTGACTGATGTTTTCTGTAGCTTTCAAGGCATTTAACAAGCGATAGTTGAAACTGCGGCACAAATAGCTATATATGAGTCGAAAAGACTACATCACTAGTTTTCACTAACCACTTATTGTGACCTATGGTTTCTGTAGTTTATCACCCTTCAATTCGAAAGGCTACAAAAAAATATATCGTTTAAGAGACTTGAAAAGACTTGTGCTTATTTGATTGCCTATAACTAAGATACCTCTGTGGCTTTCAAGATACATAACAATTTAATGGACTACAGAGACATTAGGCTGTAGCAAGAAACTTGTTTGTTTCACTGTAGTCTTAACACATCCTACACCATTCATAGCAGTCATAAAATGATTACTGTCGCTGTAGCACTTCAGACTTATTTTAGAAAAACATAAAATTTTTTTGAAGACTAAGCGTCTCTGTAGCCTTTACTATTTATCACAACCGCTATGTAGCCTTGTGAAGCCCCATTTATGTTTCTGTAGCCTATTTGAAGACATCCACTTGTTAAAAAAAAGTTTTTGAATAAAACGATGTCCTTATAGTAGTCAAAAGCAGTAAATTCTTAGGTAGAATATCAAGAAAAAATGTGAACATAGAGAAAAGAAGTACCTAAAATAAAAATAGTATTTTTTAATAAATAAAATTTACTTTTTTTCTGAACAACCCCGTATACATTCCTGCAATATATAACTCATTTACTTATTTTTGTGCCACCTCATTATTTTTTAAACCTTCACTTTTTAGACCTCTCTCCTTTCAGCACACGTTGATTATTTACGATAAAAATGTCAAAGTCAGATTTCTAAAGCCTACTTGATGTCAATAGTCAAAATTACGTTTTCTGACAGAACTTGTTTCGAGATATTTTGATCAGTTTTTTGATGGAGACTCTCCCAAAGTTTGGGTTTTGATCGCTCTACTGGGGTTTTTTTCTGATGGATATACTCACTTTGAAGCGATAGGCATCAGTGACCAGTCGTACCCCTGCAAAACTTTGGTAACTGCCTCGTTAATCTCACTCTTGTCCAGCGGTTTACCCTGCGGAAGGACGGCGGTACTCGCCGCCGCCGCCGAAACAGGTTTGTCCTGCACGGAACCACCGACGCCCGACGACGGGACGCCTGCCGTCGTACTGATGCCATTGTCGGCGACGCTAACCGCACGCGACAACATTATCCCAGCTCGGTCCACTTTCTTTCGTTATCAATCTGTCACTTAATACGAATAACAACCGGAACCACCTGTTCAATGCTAAATAATGGCACTTATTGTGTTATGCAACGATAGTACCGTACACACGCTCCAACGCTTCGAATTCGAATGAAAGACTGCTTTGATTTGACGACTGCTTTAAAACTTTTCAGCGGTAGTACCCGCGTAAAGGCCAACTCCTTGCCGGCTTCTCAAGTACGAGTGAGAGGGAAGGCGAGTCGGTACTACTCGAGAAACATTTCAGATGACCAATCGCACGGGGCCTAGACAGCCGTTGGACCGCCTTTGACGAGGGATTGGCGGCGCGCTTTTGTTTTAGCCTTGTTTTGTTTTGTAGTACGTGGTAGTACCGAGTGATATCTAATCTGCGATCTCTGTATGGACAAGCGGAAGACGCAATTCATCTACAATGTCGGTTAATGGTTATACGTAATTATTGCTCTGAGAAAGGGGAAGTACGGATGGGAAGATGTAGTACAAAAGAAAAGATGATTAGAAAGATTTAAAAAGTAGCAAAAATCAAATTTAGAATTTTTCTTTAAAATGATCTAGCCGAGTTCTAGAAAAATGATGTAAATAGAAAAGTTGTAGGGAATTTTGCTATAAATAATAGTTCATAATTAAAAAATGACAGTTGTTAGAAAAAATCTGATTATCTCAACTTATTCAGAGAAAAATTCTCTACAACTTTTATATTTACGTCATTTCTCTAGATTTAATATTAACTCAGCTAGAACGACTTAAAGAAAAATTCTAAATGTAATTTTTGCGAATTTTTAAATCGATTTAGCGGAGTTATTATTAGTTCTAGAGAAACGATGTGAATACGAAAGTTGAAGAGAATTTTTCTCTGAATAAGTTGGGCTAATCGTATATTTTCTAATGGCTGTCATTTTTTAATTATGATATATTATTCAAAGAAAATTGTCTACAACTTTTGTATTTACATCATTTCTTTAGAACTAATAATAACTCAGCTAATTCCAGTTGAAATTTGCACAAACCAAGTTTAGACTAGGTATGTCTTGAACTCGATCTAGCAGAGTTATTAAGAGTTTTAAACAATTATGTAAATACGTAATTGTAGAGAATTTTTTTCTGAATTATATATCATAATTAAAAAATGACAGCTATTAGAAGAAATATGGTTAGCCCATCTTATTCAGAGAAAAAATCTCTACAACTTTTGTATTTATATCATTTCTCTAGAATTAATTTTTAAATTGATTTAGCGGAGTTATTATTAGTTCTAGATCAATGATGTAAATACGAAAGTTGAAGAGAATTTTTCTCTGAATAAGATGAGCTAATCAGGTTTCCTGACAGCTTTTTGAGTTGTGATATTACAACCGAGAAAAATGGTCATTTTCAAACTGTACTAAAAAACTGTCTACTAAAAACTAAAAAAAAGTAAGTTTATGTCATATTTCGCAAATGACAGTTTTCAGAATGATTTTGATTATTCTGTCTGAGGAAAATCGATTTCGTAACTTTGCCGGTTTCTCGGATTTCTTTACTAAACATCAAAAAAATTAACTCTTGTATAGAGTGTCTTTTTTAAAGTTAAATTAGCAAAAGTAAGCGCTTGTGTCACTTTTTTAGAAAACCTCTAAGTCGTTGCCACATTTTGAGCGGTTTCCGAAATATTAAACCGAAAAAAAAACGTATAAATTGCAAAAGAATATACAAAAAAAACAAAATTTATTTAAAAAACATTTCATTCCTAAAAATTTCTAAATTTTTTAGTTTTTCAGAAAAACTTCAAATCTTAATTTTTTAACTCTTTGAATAATTTTGAACGAATTTGTGCACAAATTGTTACTTGAATTTATCAAAAAATTCCAAAATTGAATTATTTTTCAACGAATTGTGGCTCTAATCCTGACCTAACTCTCGAGAAACTATATACTTATTTTTTTTTTTCAAATACAAAATATTAAAAGATTTCAATCAATTATTTTACCTATCCTAAATTGTCCTAAAAATACATTTCTTCAAAAACATTAATATATTACATAAAATCAGTTCAAAACACAAAATTTTGAATTGATCTTAGCTCTAGTTCTAACCAAATTTTATCCATAGGCTCAAAAACTGCATTTTTAAACGCGATGAGTTATTTTACCCATTTTTGCTATTATCCTAACCTGAATATTTCCAAAAACTCAACCTTTTTATAAAAAGTTTTGAGTTTTTTAAGCACATAAAGCTTGTAAACTAGTTTTACGTGCTTTGTGTCATTTTTCAAGGATCGTTGTCCATAATCCTAAGTTGATTTTTTCGAAAAAAACATTTTTTAGACATTTTTAGTCAAATTTTAATTAAATTGGTTTAAAAAACTAATTTATCAAATCAAAGAAATTAGAATATTTTAATTGGTTTTGCCTGATTTTGTTCTAAAATTCAACTTATCCAGATACATAAAATTTTGCATTGTTAGACACTTTACGTCATTTTGGCCGAAATCTGACCTAAATTTTTCCAATCCCTGCAAATTTGTATTTCTACATCCTTTTTAATCTCTTTTCAACGATGTTTGTCCCTTTAGTTGGTACCTGACTTTTGCCAAAGATCAATTTTTCATTTTGGTGAATTTTTAGTCAAATTTCCCTATTTTTTTTTCCAAAAACATCAAAAATTGAATTTCTAGATAATGTGGGTCATATTTAACTGATTTCGCCCTAATCTTAACCTGAATTTCTCCAAAAACTTGCATTTTCAGAGGGTTTAACTCATTTTAACCGATTTTGGTCCTAAAATGAATATTTCCAAAAACTTTATTATTTTACATGCTGTTTGTAATTTTTTCAACGATTATTATTTTCCCTAACACTAACATCTCTTTTTCAAAACAAAAAAAAAACAAAAAAACGAGGCGTTTTCAGTTAAACTTTACTTATCTTGATTAAAAAATTAAATTTTATTTTTTGAAAGTGAAGTTTTGCCTTATTATGTTCTACAGCTCAATTTTGGGAAATACATCATAATTTGCATTTTTAGACAATGCAGA
Source organism: Taphrorychus bicolor (assembly GCA_951812265.1). Taxonomy (NCBI): domain Eukaryota; kingdom Metazoa; phylum Arthropoda; class Insecta; order Coleoptera; family Curculionidae; genus Taphrorychus; species Taphrorychus bicolor. The sequence goes on from OX638303.1 coordinate 18,942,211, forward strand.
TCATATTTAACTGATTTCAGCCCTAATCTTAAACTGAATTTCTCCAAGAATTTTAAATTTGCAAATTTGCATTTTTAGATGATTTAATTCAATTTAACCGATTTTGATCCTAAACTATATATTTCCAAAAACTCTAAACTTTATAATTTTACAAGCTTTTTGTAATTTTTTCAAAGATTGTTTTCTCTAACACTAACGTCTCTCTTTGAAAAAAATTTTTGGTGGGCGTTTTTGGTTAAACTATACTCATCTTGGCTAAAAAATTTAATTTTCTAATGTTTTAAGTGAAGTTTTGCCTGATTATGTTCTACAGTTCAATTTTTTTCAAATACATTAAAAATTTGCATTCTTAGACACCTTAAGTCACTTTTAATCAATTTTGGCCTTAATCCTAACCAAATTTTTTCCAAATTTGTATTTTTACATCTTTATGAGTCCCTTTCCAATGATTTTTGGCCCTATACTTGGTACTTGGACCTTTTGACTTTCTTCAAACCAACAATTTTTCATTTTGAGGCGTTTTTAGCCAAAATTCACTTATTTTGGTCAAAAATTTTATTTTACCAAAAACAACACATTAGGAGATTAGATTGAATTTTGCCTAAAATTCAGTTTCTTCAAAAAAGTCAAATTTTGCATTTATAGACTTTTTTAGCCCTAATTTTAAATTGAATTTCTTCAGAAGCTTCAAATTTAAAGTTTCAGACGCTTTTGTGTAATTTTTAAGCAAGTATGACCCTTATCTTTTCTGGAATTGTTCCGAAAACTCCCAAAAGTGACGTAACTGTCACTAAGAGTTACGTAACTTTTTCAAAAAAAATTAGGCGTTTTTAGTTAAACTTTACTTATCTTGGCTAAAAAATTTAATTTTCTAATGTTTTAAGTGAAGTTTTGCCTGATTAGGTTCTACAGTTCAATTTTTTTCAAATACATAAAAAATTTGCATTGTTAGCCACCTTAAGTCACTTTTAACCAATTTTGGCCTTAGGTGATCCTAACCAAACTTTTTCTAAATTTTCCAAATTTGTATTTTTACTTCTTTTTGAGTCCATTTTCAACGATTTTTGGCCCTCTACTTGGTACTTGGCCCCTTTGACTTTCGCCAGACCAACAGATTTTTACTTTGAGGCATTTTTAGGGAAAATTCACTTGTTCTGGCCAAAAAATTAATTTTACCAAAAACAACATATTAGGATATTTGATTGAATTTTGCCTAATATTCAGTTTCTCCAAAAAAGTCAAAATTTGCATCTATAGAAAATGTGGGTCATTTTTAATTGGTTTTAGTCCTAATTTTAAATTGAGTTTCTTCAGAAGCTTCAAATTTAAAACTTAAGACGCTTTTGCGTAATTTTTAAGTAAGTACGACCGTAATTTTTTCTTGAATTTTTCCAAAAACTCCCAAAAGTGACGTAACTATCTCTAACACTTAAGTCACTTTTTCAAAGAAACAATATATGAGACATTTTTAGTTAAGCTTTACTTTTCTTGGTTAAAAAGCTTAATTTTCTAACGTTTTAAGTAAAGTTTTGCCTGATTATGTTCTACAGTAAATTATTTCCAAATACATTAAAAATTTGCATTCTTAGACACCTTAAGTCGTTTTTAAGCAATTTTGACCTTAATTCTAACCAAATTTTTTTCAAAGTTTCCAAGTTGGTTTTTTTTACATCTTTTTGAGTCCTTTTTCAACGATTTTTGGCTTTATACTTGGTACTTGGACACCTTGACCTTCGTCAAACCAACAATTTTTAATTTTGATGCGTTTTTAGCCAAAATTCACTTATTTCGGAAAAAAAAATAATTTTACCGCAAACACCCATTAGGAGATTTGACTAAATTTTGCCTAAAATTCAGTTTCTCCAAAAAAGTCAAAATTTGCATTTATAAACAATGTGGGTCATTTTTAATCGATTGTAGTCCTAATTTTAAATTGAATTTCTTCAGAAGCTTCAAATTTAACGTTTCAGGCGTTTTTGTGTAATTTTTAAGCAAGTATGACCCTAATGTTTTCTTGAATTGTTCTAAAAACTCCAAATTGCATTTATAGAAGCATTGAGACATTTCAATTAAACTTTCTTCCAAAAAATTTTAACTTGACTTAATTTTAAAACACCAATTTCACTTTAAAATTTAATTTCTCCAAACAAAAAAACTTGAATTACTACAAACAAAAATAAAATTGGCCTCTCCAAATGCTCCATTTGTATTTTTACATCTTTTGAGTCATTTTTCAACAATTTTTGACTTTATTCCATACCTCGTTTTCTCAAAGTACGTAAAATTTGCATTTCGAGGCACTTATTGCCTTAATAAATCTTTATCCTAATTCTAACCAAAATTTTTCCAAACTTGCATTGTTAGATACTTTTGAGGTTTATTTTCAACAATTTTTGTCTATATTTGATACCCGGCTTTATTCAAGAAACATCCATTAGGAGATTCCATTAGGAGATTTGACTAAATTTTGCCTAAAATTCAGTTTCTCCAAAAAAGTCAATATTTGCATTTATAAACAATGTGGGCCATTTTTAATCGATTTTAGTCCTAATTTTAAATTGAATTTCTTCAGAAGCTTCAAATTTAACGTTTCTGGCGCTTTTGTGTAATTTTTAAGCAAGTATGACCCTAATGTTTTCTTGAATTGTTCTAAAAACTCCAAATTGCATTTATAGAAGCATTGAGGCATTTCAATTAAACTTTTTACCAAAAAATTTTAACTTGACTTAACTTTAAAACACCAATTTCACTTTAAAATTTATTTTCTCCAAACAAAAAAACTTGAATTACTACAAACAAAAATAAAATTGGCCTCTCCAAATGCTCCATTTGTATTTTTACATCTTTTGAGTCATTTTTCAACAATTTTTGACTTTATTCCATACCTCGTTTTCTCAAAGTACGTAAAATTTTCATTTTGAGGCACTTTTAGCCTTAATAAATTTTTATCCTAATTCTAACCAAATTGTTTCCAAACTTGCATTGTTAGATACTTTTGAGGTTTATTTTTAACAATTTTTGTCTATATTTGATACCCGGCTTGATCCAAAAAACACCAAAATTTAATTTTCCGTTTTTAGTCATACTTTTTAGTCAAATTTCCTTTATGTTGGTCCAAAAATAAATCTTGCCAAATACAACAAATTAAGAGATTTAACCAGGTTTGCCTGATTTTATTCTAAAATTGAATTTCTCCACAAGCATATCTACATACAGTTTTAACCGATTTTAACCGTCCCTCAACCCTAACTCGAATTCCAAAGGCTCTAAATTTGCATTTTCCATGTTTTATGTACCTTTTAAACGACCATGGCCCTAATCCTAACCTGAAATTAAAAAAAAAAGCTGCAAATTTTTATATTTAGACGTATTGAGGCAGCCTATTTTGGCCTTAATCCTAACTTGGATTTCTCCAAAAACTCTAAATTTCAATTTAAGACGCTTTACAAATTCACTTTTTTTGGTCAAAAAATGAATTTTACCAAAAACAACACATTAGGATATTTGATTGAATTTTGCCTAAAATTCAGTTCCTCCAAAAAAGTCAATATTTGCATTTATAGGCAATGTGGGTCATTTTTAATCGATTTTAACCCAAATTTTATATTGAATGTCCTCAGAGAAGCTTCACATTTAAAATTTTAGACGGTTTTGTGTAGTTTTTAAGCAAGTATGACCGTAATCTTTTCTTGAATTTTTCCAAAAACTGCCAAAAGTGACGTAACTATCTCTAATACATATGTCACATTTTCAAAACAAAAAAAAAATGAGGCGGTTTTAGTTAAAGTTTACTTATCTTGGTTAAAAAATTTAATTTTATAATGTTTTAAGTGAAGTTTTGCCTGATTATGTTCTACAGTCCAATTTTTTCCTAATACATTAAAAATTTGCATTGTTAAGTCATTTTTAACCAATTTTGACCTTAATCATAACCAAATTTTTTTCATAATTTCCAAGTTGGTATTTTTTAGTTCCTTTTCAACGTTTTTTGGCCCTATACCTGGTGCTTGGACCCTTTGACTTTCTCCAAAACAACAGTTTTTACTTTTGAGGCGTTTTTAGTCAAAATTCACTTATTTTGGTCAAGAAATTAATTTTACCAAAAACAACGCATTAAGAAATTTGACTGAATTTTGCCTAAAACTCCCAAAAGTGCGGTAACTTTTTCAAAAAAAAATGAGGCGTTTTTAGTTAAACTTTACTCGATTTGGTTAAAAAAATTTATTTTCTAATATTTTAAGTAAAGTTTTGCTTGATTATGTTATACAGTTCAATTTTTTCAAATACATCAAAATTTGCATGTCAGACTCCTTAAGTCACTTTAACCAATTTTGGCCTCAATCCTAACCAAAATTTTTCCAAACTTGTATTTTTACTTCTTTTTTAATCCCTTTTCAACAATTTTTGGTCCTATCCTTGGTACTTGAACCCTTTGACTCTCGCCAAACCAACGGTTTTTTTACTTTGAGGCGTTTTTAGCCAAATAATTCACTTATTCTGGTCAAAAAATTAATTTTACCAAATATAACACATTAGGAGATTTGACTGAATTTTGCCTAAAATTCAGTTTCTTCAAAAAAGTCAAAATTTACATTTATAGACATTGTGGGTCATTTTTTATCGATTTTTGTCCTAATTGTAAATTGAATTTCTTCAGAAGCTTCAAATTTAAAGTTTTGTGTGATTTTTAAGCAAGTATGACCCTAATATTATCTTGAATTGTTCAAAAAAACCCAAATTTGCATTTATAGGGGCATTGGGTAATTTCAATTAAACTTTTTTTTCAAAAAAAATTAACGTGACTTAATTTTAAAACACCAAGTTCACTTACTTCGGTTCTAAAATTTAATTTTCCCAAACAAAAAACTTGAATTACTCTCTTTGTATTCTTTGAATTATTTTTTAACGATTTTTGGCTTTATTCCATCCCCCAACTTTTTTAAAAAACAAAATTTTCATTTTGAGGCACTTTTAGCCTTAATCAATTTTGATTCTAATTCTAACCAAAATTTTTCCAAATTTCTGTTTTTAGATACTTTTAACGTTTTTTTTTTAACAATTTTTGTCTCTATTTGCTACTTACCTGACTACCCAAAAAAACACAAAATTTTTATTTTCCAGCGTTTTTAGTCAAATTTCACTTATTATGGTCCAAAAATAAATCTTGCCAAATACAACAAATTAGGAGATTTGAATCAGGTTTGCCTGATTTGGTTCTAAAATTTAACTTCTTCACATGCATATTTATGTGCGTCAGTTTTAACCGATTTTAGCCCTCCTCCCTATTCAAACCTAACTCGACTTTCAAAGGCTCTAAATTTGCATTTGCCTGTGGCCCTAATCCCAACCTGCAATTTTCAAAAAAAAGGTGTAAAATTGTATTTCTATACGCATTGAGGCAACCTATTTTGGCCTTAATCCTAACTGGAATTTCTCCAAAAACTCTAAATTCGCATTTCAGACGCTTTAAGAAATTCTTAAACGGTTTTGGCATTAATGCTGTTAAGGGATACGGGTTCCAATAATTTATCGTCAATTTTGTTTACTTTACTACTTACTTTTGTTTACTTTTAACTCTTACAACACGATTAAAACACAATTACTCTCTACCAACCATTCGCATTGTTCGCTTGTCCGTTTATTTCGCTTATTTATTACACTGCACTCTCTATTCGACCCCATCTCGGGCCGCTCGCTGGTTTATATACCCGGCCTGAATGCACTCTCGTACTTTCGAGAACGGAGGCGACTGTTCCCGGTTCTCGTTTAGTCTAGATGGATTCCCGGAATCGCGGTCGGCGCTCGGCGTTGCGCGCTTCGTCCCGAATCTTTGTGGACTGACGATCGAGCGTAACAATACTAACCCGCATTTTTTTGTATTTTAAAATTTTTCACAATTAGTTTTAGAAATAGGAAAGAGAAATATTTTTGGCATTTTTTAGATTTTTCTAAATATTTAGGATACCAATTACAATTTGGCAACAATGTGGAGGTTTTCTAAAAAGGCTTTTCTTAGAGTATGTATAAACCGTTCACATATTACTGACATCAAGTAGGCGTTTGAAATCTGCCTTTGACATTTTTATCGTAGAATCTCTCAACATGCCGTTAGTGTGTACAAAAAATGAAGGCCTGGAACACGTTTATTTATCGTGAAAATTTTAAGCCACGAGAGGCGGTTTCGGTTCTGGCGCCATCATCATCACCCAAAATTCCTCAGACTTCCTTTTTAAAATATTTATTTTCGGATAGTTGAAACTATTGAAGGATTCCCAGAAAAATCATCTTTTAATCAAAAATTAGTCATTGTCTTATCATCTTTGATCTCGTGCTGACTACATGTATGTACTTGAGGTATTGTTTCCGTTTACATAAGTCTTTGTTTACATATTTACCAATCTCTCACATATTGTTATTGTATTGTCTACAATTATAACATTCAAAAAGGTGCATTACTCATTTCAACGAAACCTTAATATTCGAAGATTATATAAATAAATTCCTTTTGATAAGAAAAGAAAATATTATGATAACTTGGGCGTTCAATAGGAAAAGCAATCAGATTGGCTGAACTTGCATATCAAACTTTATGAATTTTTCACTACTACCGCAACAATTTCCACTCATAATGCGATACATTCTTACCATATTTGCCAGTCTAACTTCCGCCCTCTTTGATCTTCCAGGTGGAAAAAGAAACGATTTATGGCACGGGTCTTGGTTTTGGGGTAAACGGCCGGGACAAAGTACACGATCGAAAGTTCAGGTTAGTATCAGTGTTCATTTGAAAACGTCATCTTGTTGGCTGTAAAATGTCAAAAGAAAAAGATGAAAGAACATAAGTCAACACTTTGATTATGTCATCCAAAAATGTATAGTCTTCTATAAGCCATTCACTTATTATTGTCGTCAAGTAGGCGTTCGAAAATTGATTTTGACATTTTTTATAAATAAAAATGAAAATTTTAAAGGTAACTAGATGACAAAAAAGTGAATGGGTAATAAATAAAGTGTCCTAATGAATTATCCGCATTAATGTTGTGAGAAAAAAATTAATAACGAGTTTTCCTATGTTTTTATTTACCAAATATGCAATAAGAGTCGGACCTATTTAAGCACTCTCCCCCTAAGTAATAATTTGTTAAAACACAGAAATATGCAGTCGCAAAGAAGAAAAAGGGTGGTCCAATGGCGGTAAGCTGAAAGGCATTTTTCAGTGACTAATGACTGTCTCCGAACGAGATGGTACCGGTGGTTGGCCACATGACGAAGGAAGTGCCGAATCATAGATCAACAGCAAATTCATAGCATAACTCTGACGAATTCAAAATTGAGAATTCAGTTTTTCTGAGGTGAAAACGTAGTTTTCAAATCTAAGAATTTGTTAATTAAAAATTTATGCACACCTGGCCTGTCACTTTTCTCTAAAATTATACACGTGAACCAGGCTTAATGGCCCGGATCCAGCCGCCGATTCATGGAGCGTAACGTGCGTCGCGACGCGTGTCGTCACCATCTACTTACTTGCGTCCCTTGGCCCACTAATTAATGCGTAAATAAGCATTTATCGCAGTTCAATCAGTTGTGTTTAATTGGAACGAGTGGGGTTCGTTAAATGCCATTTAGAATGCCCTAATAATGCAAACTAGTAATAGTACCCCGAGTTTATTAGAAAACATCATCTAGAATGGTTTTTGGCAAAAAAGGATGACATAATGAAAGTAAATACACTTTCGTTCTTTCATTTTTTTCATTTGATATTTCATGACCAACTAGATGATGTTTTCAAACGAACACCCCCTATGTTTCGCATAAATTTAATTATTGGCGACTCGAAATAAGGTTACAGCGCCAGCTATTAGTTTAGTAGACGTCACTTGACACTTGACCTCTAAAATCAAACCAACGAGCTAGTATATTACATTGGGAGGGACCGTCCTGTTTTACAATTTTGGCCCGCTTTTTAGCAGTGTGTACCTTAAATTGGCGGCAATCTCCTCTTGAATTGACGTCACCTGATGTCTTACGTCAAATCAGTTGAAATTGTGATTCGCCAATGGATGTGCTCGGACGACAAGATTACGTCATGGGGGACACAAACATGGCGGACAAATAGGACCAATTTTAGCTCAGATTAGCAGCATATTCAGCATTTGTTTGGTACTTCTGGTCTCGCCTCAATGATAATAACACCAGTGACTTTAAACTAACTAGATGTCCTTACGTCGGATCAGATGAATTCTGATCTGAAAACAGGAATCTGTTTTTAGAATCATTTGACGTCACCTTTCCCGTCAAATGATTCTAAATCGTGATTCGCCTAGTGATGTGCTCTAATGTGAACATTACGCTCTGGAAAATATAAACATTTCGAACTCGGACCAAAAAAAAAACGGGGCCAATTTTGGGAAATTATGGGTAATTATTTGTTTTCTCCACTCTTACGTCCATGGTTCGCAGCAACGAACTAGTATATTACATCTGGAGAGTCCCTCCTGTTTTACAGTTTACTCGTGACAAAAAAATACGGCGTGATTACAGCCAATTGACGTCACTTGACGTCTTATGCCAAATAAATTGAAATCGTGATTTACCAAGTGATGTGCTCTGATAATAAAATAATATCATGGGTACCTTAAAAATGGCGGATTTCCATAATTTTTAGGTGTTTGTTACTTCTAGATCATTGGTACTACAAAAATATCTATTTTTATCATCGAGCTAATCTAGATACCCTCTCCTGTTTTATAGTTTTAACCCCCCTTTTGTGGAGTGGAAACCTTTAAACTGGTGACGATATCCGCCGGAAGTAACGTCTCGGTGATGTCATGACGTCTTACGTCAGATTATTGTAAAACAGTTGTCACTATCATTATTTATATTATTCCTTATTTCCAATGAAATCCACCGTTCGGGAAAATTCAGTTTTTTATAATAAAGCCTTACAAAACGCAATTTATTGCAAAAAACCCATATCCAACAATTTAATTGTTTTGTATCACAGAAATGGCGTCTCATCATTTATCGTAAAGGGGGATAAAACCCCCGACAACTCGCCCTGATGGTGTCCACTCTCTTTCCTTGTCAAAGTTCTCTACAGTAACGTCAAACGAGCTAGTAGATTTAGAGTGACCCTCCTGTTTAGCCCCCCTTTTTAACAGTAAAAACCTTAAAAATGGCGTCGATATCCGAAGGACGTGACGTCTTGGTGACGTCTAACGTCAAATTATTGCAAAATAACTTTCACTGTCATTATTTTTATTACTTCTTATTTCCAACCCAATCGAATATCAAAATTATATTCATGTTTTAGTTGGGGAGTTAGGGCTCTTAGACTTTACCTGATCTAGCTCCAAGTTTTTCTAAAACTTTTAATTTCTGGTCCGGCTTTAAGTTGCTACAATGCTTATATGACGCGCCCTGACAATAACATTGCGTAAGGTAACCCTCAAAATGGCGCACTTCTGGCCAAAAAACGGAATGTTTTTGAGGAAATATCGGCATTTGTTGGCTCTGACCATATCTCCTAAGTCATTGGTAACGTCCAATGAGCATATCACATCTGGTGTGAGGTCCTTCTGTTTTACAGTTTTGGCCATACTTTTTCGCAGTGGGTGCCTTTAAAATGGTGGCGATATAGCCGGAAGTGACGTCATCTGACATCTTACGTCAAATAATTCAAAATCGCGTTTTGTCAATTGATGTGCTGTGACGATGAAAGTACATCATGGGTACCTTAAAAAGGGAAGGAAGTCCGCCATAGTTCCGGCCAAAATGTGGTACCTACCATTTTTATTCGTTTGGTCTGTCTGTATCTTCTAGATCATTACATTATGTCATAAGACAAACAAACATGGCGGACTTCCGGCCAAAGATTTAAACCAACTTTAAGAAAACGTCATCAATCCTATCATACATAGGTACATACTTCCATGATTGAAATGAGGTCTTTTGTCTTCTCAAGACTAGAGATGCATTTTCGGAAACTTACTCGGAATATATTCGCACTAACGTGAACTAACCTGACTCTAGATTTTCGTTTGCTTCATCAACATACTAGACACTACTAGGACAGCTCACTGGCCATTTAAAAAACCTAGACCCAAAATGATGACGTGGGCATAGTGCGGCCACGACCAATCAAGAGCTGTACCTAGTAACCTAGTAACCTGTAACCTAGGCGAGACAGAACAAACAAATGCCAATAATTCCCTAAAACAGGTCTCATTTTCTGAGCTGAAGTTCACCATTTTTAAGGTGCCCATGACGTAATGTTATCGTCAGAGAACATCAATTGGACATAAGATATCAGTTGAAGTCAATTTGCCGTAATTAATGACCTAGCATATATGGACAGAGCCAACAAATGATGATATTTCCCTAAAAATAGCCCCCTTTTTTTGGCCGGAAGTCCGCTTCTTGACGCGGGTCTCATGATGTTATTTTGTCGTCAGCATACGGCGTCATCATATCATAGCTTAAAGCCGGACCGGATATTGATTGTCGATTATTTTTTATTTTTGTTAGGTTAGAAGTTAAGTTTTAGAAAACTTTGGGGCTAGGTCAGTTAAGGACTAGGAGCCCTAGCGCTCTAGCTAGGATATGGATATAAGTTCGATATTCGATTGTATTGGAAATAAGAAGTAATAAGATAATGACAGTGTCAACTGTTTTGCAATAACTTGACGTAAGACTTCAGACGTCACTTCTGCCAGATATCGCCGCTATTTTAAAAGGTTCTTACTGCAAAAAAAAGGAGGCCAAAACTGTAAAACAGGAAGGGGTTTAACCATCGACTTTCAAACTAGATAGATTCAGTGAGTCAATCATAAATTGTCAGGTTTGTTTACTTCCAGCATGCAAGCTCTCTTCCACACTCGGCGGCCAAAAAATGGCCGCCGAGTCGGGTAATCGCTGAAAACATGATACATGCAACTTACCTGTGATACAAAAGATTTCTGTCCCACTTTTATCACTAAAAGTCTTACATATGCTACAATATCTGACCATAACGATAAAATCTTCACAAAACGTTCGCAAGCTCTATCTCAACTTCAGACACAAAGAAAACACGTTTTGACGTTTTGTGGTTGACATCAATTCAATATGATTGACACACACATTGAATTGACAGCACTGTTGCCAATTCGTCAATTAAGAAGATGTTCGACCTATGTTTTGATTGTGCTGTACTGCTTTATTTGGCTACACAAAAAATAAATATATGGGTTGTATAGTTGGACCCTGAGAGCGGGCAATATCGCAACGAACCTTTAGAAATGAGACCATACAAAATTTTGTAAATAAAGGACTCTAGTTAATTCTTCCTCTGTGTGTTTAACAGTTTTGGCTCTCTTTTTAGCAATGACCTAGGAGCTATAGACAGAGAAAAAAAATGCCTATATTTTCCTAGAATTGATCCTGTTATTTGCTGGAGGTCCGCCATTTTTAAGGGACTCATGACGTAATTTCATCGTCAGAGCCACTAATAGCGTATTCCATTGGTAAAATTAGTGCCGCACCAGAGCAAATATTGCACACCATTGGTTAAGTTAGTGCAAGTTTGGGCGTTCCATTGGGAAACGAGTGCCGCACTTTTTGCACTTAGTGCAGCCAGCTCCGCACCAGGTCAGATAAGTGGTGCGGCACCGATTTTACGGGTATTGGTGGATGGGGGGACCATAAAGCATAATATTATATTTCTCTAATAGGTAACTTCAATAAAATAAACCGAAAATTAAAGCCGTATCGTGCTTTCTCTTTTCCAGTCCAAATTTCCTGCCAAAGATATTTCAAGGTCATAAAATCGGTCTCCATTGATTTTGCACTTTTACTGCACTAGCAACGAGAGAGTGCAGCCCTCGTGCGATTCTAGTGCAGCACTAATTTTACCAATGGAATACGCTATTAGTTAATCTGGAGACCCCCTCTTGTTTTAAGTTTTTGCCCCCTTATTAGCAATGGGAACCTTTGAACTGATGACGACTTCTGCCGGAAGTGACATCTCGGTGACGTCACTTCCCTCAGTTTATTAAGTATGAAGAGCCTATTTGTTTTGATGTTTTAGGAATTCATTTTGTTGCACAACACATCCATGTATTAGGTGGATTTCGTTACCTTTGAAAGCATCAAATGCAAACCCAAACATTTCCATTTCCATGTTTTCCAACCTAACCAAGCAGCGGTAATTGATTATTAACGACATTAAACAATGGGACATTTACAGCAAGGGCAACAAGCAACACTTTGCTCGAAGATTAGGCCAATTACAGGCTTTAGAAGGTAAATTATAGTTAAATATATCTCAAAATTCTTAAATCAAACATGAAACATATTGATCAAGATCAAGTTATTACTTATTAAGTTACTTCTGACATTTTAATAGGGTTGGTCCGCCATATTGCTATAAGGAGTATGTTGTCAAATGACGTAATTCTGGATGGTCAATGGAAACGCACTGTTAAAGATTTTCCTTACTGTCATTTTCAAATTATGCTTCTGTCAATATATACTAACCAATACTACCAATAGAAAATATGTGACGTCAGAGGCAAGACGCAAAATTATGTGAACCCAGCTGAAAGTCTTCTCGCCGTCATTTGTCGGTTGTCATTCGTCGTTTGTCATTTTCCTCTTTTTCTTTTGAGGTTTTGTTTTTGTTTAATTTGCCGATTTCCAACTTATGTTTTTAACTAAAAAGTGATGAGTTGGATGTAAAATTGCAAAATTTATCAGAATATTAGAACCGCATTGACTTCTTCGCCTTGGTATGTTTGTATTGTTTTAATCATTTTTATATTAGTACTTTACTGATGATATGTACCTTTACATTTCAGTTTTGAAACAGGTGGCAACACAAAAGGGGTCCCTGATTAGCAGGCATCTCTGTTCCATTACAGCAATCAGTGATTGTGGATTCTTTTAGCCCAAAGAAAACTTAGGGGCCCTTTGTTTGTAGAGGTTCCACCTCATTCTAGATTCAAAAATTCATGATGGATGTGACAGAGGAAATAACTCCTGATGTGACTCCTCATCTCAGAAGAGTGTGTCGAATAATCCACAAACAAGGTTCTACTAGATTACTCCAAGGGCTTGATTCATCTTCAGATGAAGAAGATAAGTGCTCGATCAAAGTTTTGGGTAAGCCAGTTGCAAATAAGTACAAATGTATAAACATACAAATCCTAGTTTTACATGCACAAGAGGTTTCCTTCTCATCCCAAATGAAAACCAAGTCACCTGCGTGCATCATCCTGGGATTTAAAGTCCTCAAACTCAAAAATTATTTTGTTATCTTTTTCTTAGCAAATTGATTTATTGATAAATAATCTTCAAAAAATGTTCGAATTCTTGAAGGTTATTCAACCCACAAGCTTAAAACCTGAGAAATGATTCTTCTCAGCAGGGGCTTTATGTAGGAATGTACAGACCAGTCCTCAGTCCGGGTCCAGTCTAAATGACAACACTAAATGTGTTATTTTTTAAAAATTAAATTTTTTTTTCATTGAATTGTTTATACCTGATTAGTATATTACATTGACATATTAAATAAATCTGGACAGTGTGGAGGGTGACAGAGGGGGAACTGGGAGGAGATAGATGCAAAATACTGAGACCAGGTATGGTGCAAGAGAGGTGGCATTACTCAGGCAAATAAAAAAAATTTCCTGTGTTCTTAAATGAGGATTTTGAGTTTTTCGATTTAGCGTTTTTGCTACTTCTTGTCACTTTTTTGCCCATTTTCTAATGGTATCATACCATTTCTATGGTTTCTAACAATATGTAATTTCTCTGTTTAGTAGCTCTGCTTTAATTAATTTAATGGGGACCCTGTTTTCTGGAAATGTGATCTTGGATCAGATTTTTGAAGTTGATTAGTTGTCAAGAAATGATAAATTTGTAATTTTGTTTCTAACACTTTCCATCGATTGAGAAGAAAATTCAGAGACAAAAGGTTAACAGTATCTACTTCTGGCTAGAAGAAACGCTCCAAACTAAGAAAAATTCTGGAACACCACTTTGAAAAGGAAGGGCAAAAACACTCGTTTTTAATATGTTTATGTTATTATTTTACCTATATAATTCCCAGATTCCAACACTGGGTGCATTACCCCTTGTCAGTATGGTTTCATAGTTCTATAGTTAGTTTGACTGTTTTCTTTTAGAGACAAAAAAACTTATTAATCTGTTTAATAACTTGCATTCTTTAATGGAGCTGAATTATAAATATAATACGTAAATCCAAATTCAATAAAATAATAAATTGATCTGAGCCTCTTAAATTTACAAGTCTATCCCCTTTTGTAAATGCGCTTGCCGTGATGTGGCTTATACCAATATTAATTTTGTCTTGCATAATGTTCTAGAAAAGCAGATTTTTGATTTTAGGTCTATCCCTCAAAGCTTACTGAATCTTCTCCTTGATATTGCTTTTTTTGTCATCAATTATTGTAAAATAAGAGGTTGGTTGCAGAAGGTGTGTGTTATCTTCAGTGAAAACTAAAAGTAAATAGATAGTCTTAAATAATATATAAAGTTCTCATCACAGTTTTGTTTTAGGTTTTTTTGTCTTAAAAGACAACTATGAAATTTTTTACTAAAATAGGTAAATGTAAGAGATATTTGCGTATTTTGGGTGTGTGATGTGCGTTCTTATTATCTTTCACAGAAAATAAATATAGAGCGCTTAAAAGGAAAGATACCTATTTAATGTTCAATAGGCCATATTCCATATTATTCTTTGTTCATTAAATATACGGATTAATCCATGAATAGCCTCGAAAAGTGAAAAATGATGTCTTGAAAGGAACGTTAGTGCTCTTCCTTTTCAAAGCAGTATTCCAGAATTTTTCTTAGTTTGGAAGTGTTTCTTCAAGCCAGAAGTAGATACCGTTAACCTTTTGGCTCTGAATATTCTTCTCAATAGATGGAAAGTGGTAGAAACGTTTAACAAAATTTACAAATTTATTATTTCTTGACAACTAATCAACTTCAAAAATCTCACACTTCCAGAAAACAGGGTCCCCTTTAAATGTATTAAGCAGAGCTACTAAACAGAAAAATTACAAGAATTTTCAGTATATTGTTAACCAAACCTTGAGGCACATGATACCATTAAAAAAGTGACAAGAAGTAGCAAAAAATCTAAATCGAAAAATGCAAAAACCCCATTCAAGAACACAGGAAAATTTTTTTTATTTGCCTGAGTAACGCCACCTCTCTTGCACCATACCTGTTCTCGATTGCTTTTATGGAACAGGTAACTGATTGGCACATCCATAAAAGTAATTAAAACTTTAACTCAGTCTACTGTAAAGTTATTAATTTGTTGGGTATAACTTTTTGCCTTTTAACCATCGATATAATTTTTTAGCAAATTTAAAAACTATAAATTTATTTAAGTAGTATATTTGAGATTATTCCTAGGATTCCAGGATTAGGCATATAAAACCTGAAAAATCCCAGGTTTAATATAAACAGCCAAAATTAAAACCTCTAGTGCACAGTCACATTTTCTTTGCTCTTTTGTTCTCTACACTAATCTTTCAAATCAAATAAGCTTTAATGTCAAAGCAGGTGCTCATAGACAAAGCAAATCTCCTCACATCCCACAATAATAGCATATTATTAAACGAGGTTTTTATGATAGCCATTATTCCCTTAGGGGGACGTTTGCGTCCTGAGCGGCAGGGGATGGGCGCAAGTCTCCCGTGGGAATAATGGCCATAAAAAGCGAGTATAATACTATACTTTGTCCATGGCCATTGTCTAATTACATATTATAAAATCTATAGGTAGCGTAAATAAAATTATTGAAATGTCAAAGTGACACTGGCGTTTGACACAAAAACCGGTGCCACCAGTGCATTTTTTACGCTGCGGCATTGTTGTCTACTCCTATGGGGTGTTCATTATAAAACTTCATCTAGTTGGCTGTGAAATGTCAAAAGAAAAGAATGGAGAAACAAAAGTCCATTTATTTTGATTATGTCATCCTTTTCTGTCAAAATTTCATAGCCTGCTAGATGAAGTTTTATAATGAACACCCCGTACTGGTTGCCAAGACAACATATATAACTTAAATGGCGAGCAGGAATAATGATATTATTTCCGCAGTTTTAACTCATTTTTTCCTCTGATGCTAAGAGCCTTATTTAACTTTTGTCAACAAGCTGAATATCAATATATTATTAGGTGGTCGTGGACGAAATAAAATATAACATCATTCATTGCCAAACGTCATCAACACGAAAAAATGAGAAAAAAGCACATAGGTAATAAGTTGTGAAACAAGCAGCAAAACAACAGATAATTTGCAGTGCAAGATATAAAAATATAGGAAATATGCACAATAGAATATAGACTAATAATCACTTATAGTAAAATAGAACAAACCTGCAATTACAATGGTAGGCATTGTCCCTAAGGTTAAATACCTAGTTGCATTATACAATGTACGTCTACCTATACTAATACAATAATTGACTAAGATAAAATATAACATTAAATATAAAATTAAAACATTTTTAATCAATCAGATGGGTATCTGTAGGATGCCACTAGCCAGTAATGTTAAAGCCTGTCAGCATAATGCTTATAGACTTGCAGAATAGTAAACCTTTTCCAACAAGGCTCTCTTTAAGATGTATCTGAAGGTCCTAATTGGCCCATCAGTCTTCATCGACTCTGGCAGGTGATTACACAGTTTCAGTCCCTCATAAATTATGGAATTCTTAGTTAATGTACTTCTGGGTCTTGGAAGTGGAATATTGTTACTATAATTCATTCAGTTATTTTTGTTTACTTGTCGTCAAAACAAATTTGTCAAAATGTGTCATTAGCATTTCGCGGTTGCCGATTTTGTTTACACATAACACGTACATTTTGTATTTTGTTACTAAAAAAGTGTGTTATCCTAACAAAAAAATGCCAAAAGTAATTAACACTTATCAGTAACCATAAAACTGATTAACTTGAAAATGCGAATATGCATTAAAAAATGCTACCTCCAATTCAGAAGATACCTCCCCCAGAATTGCTCTCTAGGACCTTGGCTAAAGTTTACAATATTTTTGAGGTAAGCAATAACTCAGCTCTGCTCTATACCTATATTTTTCAGTTATTGGATGTTTGAGGACTGGAAATAATACTTATGCTTCCAATGAAAAGTTTGAACTAATGAAGCTATCTGGCAACTATGTCAGTAAAACCGTAAACAATAACCTTAACCTCAAACTGATTATTAATCTCTGTCACTGTCAGTCTTGTTGTACCGGGTGAAATATGTCAGATTTCCAACGCCTACTTGATGACACAAATAACTGAATGGATTATATGTCTGGTATTATAGAATGTTACACGCTCACTATCCTTTACATGTCTTGTGTGTAAAAGAGTACACACCTCCAAAATGAGAACGCATACCAAGGTTAAAATTTTCACCTTCACGAATAAGGGTTTACAGTGTTCACAATACCCCATCCTGCACACATACCTAATAGCTCTCTTCTGAAGGACAAATACCCTTGAGGATAGCTGTTGGCCACAGAAACTCCAGAAGGCAATACCATATCTTAAGGTGCGACTTAATGAGGGCAAAATAAGCCGTCCTTGCTGCCCAAATTGAGTCCAACTCATTGTATACCATTCTTACCGTGTAACATCCTGTCGACAGTAGACCACATAAACATAGGATATGTGAACCAAATTTGAGACCAGATATGCACACCCAGGAAACAAGTATCAGGTGCACTCTCAATGGGACAGGAGCCCACACTGAGATTGAGTGGCTCACACTTGAAGGTCATTATATGTGACTTATGGACATTAAACGACTTTAATTGTCCCACTTTAGCTAGAAAAAGAAAGCTCTGGGTTAACCTAAAGAGACTCTTCTATTAACTGCTATGGAGTGGTTGTTTATAGTGGTAATAGGTGGATAGCGGGTGTAGGATATAAACATCACTTTGCGTTTATGAAATTGCCAATGTTTCGACCTTTATTGAGGTCTTCCTCAATAAAGGTCGAAGTCCCGGAGCCAGTTGAGAATATTGATATAACACCTGACCAATTCAACGAGTTTTTTCCCAGATTTCTCCGAAAGTAGTACAGGAGATTCTGCCGGGCGGAAGGTCTCCAGCGTGATACTTTGAGCATTTGGGGTCCCCGGTTGCGCCATTTTCTTTCAAACAGGTGACTTTTAATGGAGTCAGGGACATTATTGATGCATTAAAAAATAAAGCAAGCCGCGATACGGATTTAATGTCAAATGAATAAAAACGGCGAGGGAATGGGTTGTGGTTCCACTGACTAAACTTATTGACCTCTAAATTGGGTCGTCGGTGTTTCCCGGCTGCCTCAGGACAGCCATCGTGAACCATTCAAGAAGGGAGGGAGATCCCTCAGATCCCAATAATTACAGACCAGTGTCATTGCTGTCAATCATATCCAAGGTGATGAAGAAATGTCTGGCATCCAAATAGTCGAGCACTTTGAGAGAAGCAGCTTGTTCTCGGAGAGCCAATGGGGTTTCCGAAAGGGCAGAAGTGCCAGTGATTCAGTCTCGGGCCTGGTGTCGGAGATACTGAATGCATTCCACGAGATGCAGTATGAAACGGTTCTGTTCTGAGATCTTAGCAAGGCCTTTGACTGTGTCACTCACGATATCCTCCGACAGAAACTGGAGCACCAGAGGTTTTCGAACGACAGTGTTGGGCTGATGAGGTCATACCTGGAGTCTAGAAGCCAGATGGTGAAGGTGGGAGGGGTGTCGTCAGCGAGGAGAGAAATCAAGGTGTGCCACAAGGGTCTATGCTGGGACCAATTCTATTTCTCATATACATCAACGATTTGCCTATGAGTGTTTGCGGGAAAAATACACCCTTTTTGCTGACGACAATACCATCTCCTTTGCGTCAATTCCCTGGGAGACGCGATGGCGGGGGTCGTGGTTGCGCGGGGGAGTGTTAAGGACAGATTTCGATCCAATGGGCTCCTTCTTAACATGAGTAAAACAAACCAGGTTACTCTTGCCCTGAGAGATTTGCCGGTGACAGACTTGACGGAAGTGAAGTACTTGAGCTTTGTTCACATGAGGATGCGTGGTATGAGGGAAGACATATTGACATGATTGCTACAAAAACTTAACATGTATGTGCTTCTCTTGCTGTCCCACTGTGTTTCGGCCAGGGCATTGAGAACAGCCTACTTTGCTATATTTCATACTCACATAGCATATGGCATTCTACTGTGGGGGCACTCGCCAGAAGCGAAAAGGGTTTTTGGCCTGCAGAGGAAGGCTGTGAGAATGTTGGGTGGAGTTGCGTATAGGGATGATTGTCGTGAGGAGGATGTTAGGATGGGGATATTGACAGTGCCATGTGTGTATATACTTGACTGCTTAGTCTACATCAAAAGCGGAAAGGCTCGTTACTGAACCCATGAGGAGCAACATAGTTATGCCACGAGAAATGGACATAGACTCATTCCTCCATACAGGCGGCTGGAAAGGTGGCGGATATTGGGCGGTTAAGCTATACAATAAATTGCCTGCAGAAATAAAACATTTACCCTTGAACTCCTTCAGAGCTAGGATAAACGCTTACCTTGTGGAGTCTTGCTTCTATACATTGGATGATTACTTTGACTCTGATTTTAATTTTGATCGATAGGATGATCGCGTGTTTGTATTGTGTAAGTAATTGTGAGGATTTCTTTTTTAAATTATGTTTAGGTATAGGATAGACTATAGGTTCTTACTTTTGCGTATGTGACACTTTATGACAGACATCAATAGATTGATTTGATTTGATTCCTCTGGGCTCTTTCAGTCAGCGGAGCTTGTCATGTAAGATTTGTCTGGAATAACATTCCACTGCATCCAACAAGAAAACATCCAACAGCAATATGAAATACGAGCAAATGAAGACCACACCTAGGGCGACACACAAATGATCCAGACAGAATTTACATGACCAGGAAAGGGAGGACTCCCTGACGAAGACCTCAATAAATGTCAAAACATTTTTAAATAGCTCTGTCGATAAAAACAAAAAAAATACCTGTTATACATTGTTGAAAAGTCTATATTCAGGCGGAAGAGATAGGATAGAAAAGTATACAGGGTAGTAAGACTGAGAAAAAGCGGCATAACGAGATATATCAACTCAGAAATTTTCAAATTAAGAATAAAAAAAGTAGAAGCTGTCTCATGTCTCCTGTGTCACCCAAATATATAATTAGATTTGGAAATATGAAAACTTACCTGCTTTGGATATTTCCAAAACCTTGTAGTTATATGTCCATCAAGAAGGGAACAAATAGAAACAATTACTCTTAGGTCTAATACCCCTATCCGTATTGATTTAAACTTTTTGTTTCAAAGCTTAATTAATAAAGAAAACAAACCTAAAAGCAAAGGCGAAATACAAGAAAGGGCTCTAGAACAAAACAAAAACATAACATAAAAAGGATACTTAATTGGATTGCCTCTCAAAGATTCTCAGGTCCCTTGTGTTGGACCATATGATTGGTGGTTTCCGAACTGTTTTGTCAACCAATCAGCATGGCTTTCTTTCTGGGAGGTCCTGCCTCACCAATTTGAGTGTGTACTCCTCCTTCTTGCGCTCCTCGGTTGATGCCGGCTTCCAGGTTGACTCTGTTTACTGCGACTTTCGGGGTGAACCGTGACTTTCAAAGGTGAAGACCTTTGACAGGGTGAACCATGATCTTTTGCTGTCCAAGGTGGAGTCATATGGTGTTTCAGGTGGTTGTGCAGTTACCTTACCGGCCGTAGGGGCAGGGTGAAGGTGGGAGGGCGGCTGTCACATGAGTTCGATATGCCATCTGAAGGGCTAAACGCCAAAAAATTTAATTTTAAATTTGATATTTTTTACATTATGCATGATCCGTTTTACCTACCCGGGAACACACACACTAGAAAAATAATGCGATATGCAAAAAGACAAATTTCTACCAAGTCTCAATAAATTTCGATACATTTTTGATTACGAAATCATTGGTCCAACGATTACAAGTAACGTTTTATTATATTGGTCATTTTATTACAATATATTCAGGGTAAGTAAGAACACAGTATTTCAAAATTGGCAGTATTTTTCTTTCCATATCTCTGGTTATTTGGTTTAATGTTATGCGTTTCTTCCAAGTAATAATTAATCAAAATAATGGGCACTACAGATTTTAGACAAAATCATTTTGGTCAACTCAGAGTATACCAGCTTTCTTGGTGGACATGCCACCTCGGGCTCTAACAACGTTTGACAACCTAGAGGGCATACTTCTAACCAAACCGTTAATAAACTCTTGGGGAATGGCTTCCCATTCTTCCAATACAGCACTCCTCAAATCATCCAAATTCTTCTGAACGTTGACTCAAACTCAGTTTCATCCTATTCCACACATGTTCAATTAGATTCATATCTGGTGACCTAGCAGGTCACTCCATTCGCTCTATGTTGTTCTGACGCAGCTCCTCACTAACAACTCGGGCTCTGTGTGGCCGGGCGTTATCGTCAATAAGAATAAAGTAATTTCCAAAAATATTGGCAAACGGCAAAACAATATCGCTTACACACAAATTGAAATACCTTTCTGCATTCATACTCTCTCCAACTAAAACCACTAAATCTGTTTTTCCGTTCATCATAGCATTCATATTTCTTTCAAGAAACCTTTCATTCTTCCGTTTCCATACAAAAATTCTCCATCCGTTTGACACAATGTAACTCTAGATTCGTCTGCAAACATGCCCCTAGACCATTCCACCATTCCCCAGTCCCTATGCTCAGCCGCCCATATGCGTGTGGCAGCACGGTGTTGAATCTGGAGCAAAGGGCAAACTTCACGACGCCTTGCTCTCAAGCCCGCCAATATAGTGGAGTATGCACCAAGAAAATTCGGATATTCCAGCTCAACGAGATGATTTTGACTTTTGACTAATATCTTGTATTGGATAATTTACTTTGAAGAAACGAGTCATCTTAGAGCCAGTAAGAAAATATTGACGAATTTGAAATACAGTTTTTTGACATCCTGTATGGTTGGTTGGATCAAGCGTAACTCCCATTTTGTTTTTGCTCATTCATGCTTATTGTGGGAATGTCCGGAAAAATAGGTATTTTAAAGGAAAAAGTCAAACTGATAGCTGCTTTATTAACGTGAGGAGGCAAAGAGTGTTATAAGGGAGTTTATCCAGAGAAGACAGGTGCTACTGTATGATTGAGTATTTGATATTATTAGACTAGTAGTTAATGCTAATAAAGGTTTAAGACTCTAACTACAAAATTAATAATTATAATTTAAATGTAGATAAGGTCGTGGAAGCGTATCTCACCACAGGGGGGACGTATGATCAAGCTGCAAGAACCGAAAGTTTCATTCAAGATGCGTTTCTGAATGGTGGAAGCCTCTGCTTAATTTGCCTTTCGCGCAACAAATATACCAATCAGGTAAAAAGAAACTGAAACACAAACACTTTACAATTCAGTCACAACCCGGATTGATTTTCGTTGTAAAGATATGGAGTTGCTCGAGCTGTTTTGGAGCTTTCCATTTGGATTGCATCCAGCGGTGGTCCAAGGACACGGTGATGCAGCAAAAACAGAGAATCGAGGAGCAGACCGTGCGGGACAGGCAGCTGCGCTGGTGCTGCCCCAAGTGCCGGGCCGAATACACTCCGGATCAGTATCCTACGAAATATTTGTGCTTTTGCGGAAAAACTGAGAATCCGAAGAACGAGCCGTTTCTAGTGCCGCACTCTTGTGGCCAGATTTGCAGGAAGGACCTGTTGCCCTTGTGCGGACACAAATGTTTACTTTTGTGTCATCCAGGTATTTACCCCTTGTTGTACGTCATCTAGAAAGCTATGAATTTTTGGCAGAAAAAGATGACGTAACCAAAGTAACTGTAGTTCTGTGCTTACATCCTTGTCTTTTGACATTTCACAGCCATCTAGGTGATAAACACCCTCTATTTCTACTATATAAAATTGCCGACGATTTCCGAGGTCATCAGAAATTCATTTTTTTTTTAAACGAAGTGGGTTGAGCCGCCGTAGTTGACCTCAGGAATCTATTGTAGTTTTGTGTACACCATTTACCTGTTATTTCTAAAATTAACAAGCTTTATGATTTATTTATTAATTATAAAATTAGGTGCTTGCCCCCCTTGTCCGGTAACTGTCGATGTGCCTTGCTACTGTGGTTCCCAGCCACCCACTACCAAAAGGTGCTGTAATCGGGGATGGTCTTGTGGCAATCGCTGTGGCAAGGGCTTGAGTTGTGGGAAACACAGCTGCAGCGATAATTGTCACCCTGGGGACTGTAAACCTTGCTCTAAGAAAAGCATACAGAAGTGCATGTGTGGGGCGCAGCAGAAGTTGCGCGATTGTTCTTCGCCAATCTGGCAATGTGAGAAGGTGAGTGATACATCTATTACCTATTCAGTTATTTTTGTCTTCTAGTTACCTTTGAAACCTTCATTTTTTTTTATACCCATCTCCTTTTAGCACATGTTGAGACGATACGATAAAAATGTCAAAGTCAAATTTCCAACGCCTTCTTGAAGACAATAATAGGTGAATTTATTCACATTCTATTATTATTCTTTCTGTTTTGAACTAATTTTAAATGATCTGTTTTCTTTTCATACTTTTATACAGAGTGACCGTTTTTCAATTTTAAACACGGGAATTTTAGTTATTTGAAAAGATACGAAGAAGGTTAGATTAGAGCCAAGTTGCCCAGTTAAGAAGTTTATAAAAATGGCGCCCTCAAATTTTGAAGATTCTGACTGAATTCGGAAATATTCGCAAAAAATCAAAATTTTTAAAATTTGAAACTAGAAATAATTGAAACTTTTGCTCTCTTCACGCACTTTTTGCTCTCTTCAATGTGGTATTTTCAAATTTCAAGTTTGACGATTTTTTAAAAATATTTCCGAAATTATTCAGAATTTTCGATATTTGGAAACACCATTTTTTATAGGAATCTACATTCGCAAAACTTAACACCTTGATTCGTTAGCAGTTATAATCTTTGATAAGAAGTTTTCATATTTTTTTAAACGATCAAGCATTTCCTGACAAAGAAAGACGCGAGGGGCTTGTTAATCGTCCTTCATCACGCTCCTGATGGATAGACGACGATTTGCTCGTATCAGCGGGTCGATTTTGTTGACGAGTGGGTCGTCAGGTGGTGTCACAGACCACATGTCTTCCGTCGACCGCTGACCATCCTTAAAACGTCTAATTAAAGTCTTAAACCATCGTAATCCTCATGTCACTTAAAAACCCGGCAGCTATTCAACAAATGAAGACATATCTGCCAGCTAATAAACTGGGCCCCAGCTTAAGCTCAGTTTTATTTCGACTGTGACATGTCTTAGCACATTATCAGTACAAAAGCACAAAAGATCAGTTTTTAGTTTTCCCTTCCTTTTTCATGTGCCTTGTCCGGTGTCCCTGACGTTGGCAATCACCATGGCAAGAGCTGTAGGTCCTCCGCCAAGCGAAAGCCTTTCTCAGCCCTTCTTATGCCGGCCCAATCCCGAATATTTCTGAGCCACGACCTTCTTCCAAATCCACGGCGCCCCAGAATCTTGCCCTTTAGTATAAGCTGTAATAGACGATATTTATCACCTCTCAAAATATACCCAAGATATGATGTCTTTCGGCATTTTAGGGTCGTCAAGAGTTGCCTTTCGATGTTTGCTCTTCGTAGTACATTCTCGTTTGTAACATGTTGTGTCCACGGAATACGAAGCATTCTCCCGTGCAGCCACATTTCGAATGCCTCCAGTTGGGTCATCGTCTTGACCCTCAGAGTTCACGTCTCCACTGCGCACAGCAATACGCACCACACAACATTCAACCGTGCGTTGTTCTTCAGACTCAGGTTGTCATTGTAAAGAAGGGATCTCATATTATTAAAAGTTGCCCGAGCAATCTCTACTCGGCACTTTATCTCGTCAGGACAGGATCCTGTGTAATAATACTACCAAGGTATTTGAACTTAGAGACACGTTCAATTTGGCTTCCATTAAGTTCTAAGGCAGTACCATTGTGGGGTTGCCTGTTGAATATCATAAATTTGGTCTTTCCTATATTGATTTTTAGACCTTGTGTGTCTCCCACGTCACCATGTTTGTTTATAAGCAACTGTAGTCCCTCGATGGTGTTTGCCAGAATCACTGTATCTTAAGATATCTGATTGTTGTTAATGGCTCTCCATTTATTTTGATGCCGAGGTGTGATATTCCTTCCAATGCTTCCTTAAATATTCGATCAGAGTATAGGTTGAAAAGTAAGGGCGACACTCTGCAACCCTGTCTTACTCCACGTTGTATTACAATATGGTCTGTTTTAATATTGCCTATTTTTACCTGTGCCTTTTGATTCCAGTATATAGATTTTTAATTATGCGGGTATCTCTATCATCTATTTCAACCCCCTGTAGCACGTCAAAAAGTTTATCGTGCTGTATGTGGTCAAAGGCTGTTTCGTAATCGACAAAGCATGCGAAAGTTTGCTAAAGTTTGCTCGTTTCGCTGATCACGGCATTTTTGGAAGAGAAGGTTCATTCCGAAAAGTGCTTTACGCGTTCCAAAAGCGTTTCTGAACCTGAGATCTTCCTCACATCCACGTCTGATGATCTCTGATCCGTAGGAATGCTTTGATCATGTGGGACATGAGGCTGATTAAGCGATAATCACCACATTTTCTTAGCTGTTGTTTTTTAGGTAGAACAATAAAGGTTGATGATAACCAGTCCGATGGAATTTCACCTGTCTGATAGATACTATTAAAAAGTTTAACTACCAAGCCAATATTTTCCTCTGTAATGAGCTTTACATCCTCGGTCGGAATCTCCTCAGGGCCCGATGCTTTCATATTATCAGCTCTATGATCTTTAAACTTAGCCTCTATATAACTGGTCCATGTGTTTTTTAGTTTCTGTTCCTCCAAAATTATTTGGTTACGATCATTTGTAAGTGACATAGTCGTTCTCTTCATGTGGACTTCAGCTACTTCCTTTACTTTTCTGTGCATATTAAAAGTATCATGTTTGGAGCAGAGGTCTTCCATTTCTGCACATTTCCTTTCCATCCATCCATGTTTGGCTTCGTTGATCTCCCTTCGTACAACCTTTTGTATTTTTTATATTTGTCAGGTTTGTTCTTCGCCAGTCTTCGCTGCTCCACAAGGGTTAGAATGTGATCTGTCATCCACTTGTTTTTTGGTCTAAAGGTCTCGCCGAGATGTTATTTACACGTGTCCACAATGATATTCTTGATGTTATTCCAAAGAGTCTCTATATCTTGGAGCCGGTTTTCCTGTATACTTGTTAACCTGTTATTCATTTCTTCGTCCACAATATGTCTGACTTCAGGGTCATTTAGTCTCGTTACATCAACTGCTCTAGCTGGGTGTGTTTGCTTTTTAACTTTTAAATTTACAGTTCAGCCACAAGGGGATTATGGTCCGAGCCAATGTCAGCCCCAGGATAAGTTTTGGCATTTATTATTATATTTTTAAAACGCCTGTTAATCAGTAGTTAGTCGATCTGGTTTCTAATTGGTATTGATTTATTTAGATCACTGCGTGGGGCTTGCCAAGTATAAAGTCTTTGTTTGGTTACATCGAAAAACGTGTTAGCAATTTTCATCCCTGAGTCCTGACAAAACTTGTAGCGGCTGTCACGTCTCTCATTGGAGCTACCAAGTCCTAAATACAATCTATATGGGTGCGTTGTCCTTGATCAATTTTGGCATTGAAATCTCCCAACACAATAATAACACTATCGCTCTTTAACGTCTTCATTGTGGAATCAATTAGCTCATACAAATAGGGATTCACTGCTTGACTTGATTTTCAAGCTACTTGACTTGATTTCAAGTCAAGCTCAAGTCAAACCTGAGGCATTAAATATCAAATCAAATCAATTAGTTTTTTTTGTAGTATGTGAAAAATCAAGTAGTTTGAAAAACCGTTAGTCGATAAAAAGTCTCTTGCCATTAACGCTAAGTTCGGATAGACATTTTGGTGCCTCTTCCACCAATCGAGTATAATATCATCTGTAGAGTTCAGCTCTTGGGCTATTCACGTATTTATCTACTTCGAAACGCCAACTCTCTTCATTGCTTTGTGGAGTGGGGCCTTCTTTATTTAAGAAGGTTCATCAGCTACATGCTACATCTCTGTTCGCCTTATTATTCAGATCAAATGCCCACTTCTCTAATTTGTCCAAAAGCACATTTATGGAAATTACTACCATCGGGAGAGTGTAGTAGGTTTTACCCTCTAATGTAGTAGAAATGATCTTAAAACTTTTAAAGTACTTACAAACCCTTTCTATTAGGGACCATTCAGTGTCCTTCAATTTAAATACTTTAAAGATATCTGCAGTATCACATAATATATTCAATGCACTTTGCATGTTTAAGCTCCACTCCAGCATCTTAAAAGTCGAATTCCAGCGTGTTATTACATCAATTTTTGGCATAGCCATTTTTTTATTTACAGTAGTGCAATACTTCTCAAAATCTTTCCGCAGATCCTCAGTTTTTTTTGCGATGCTATGAACCTTTTTAAGTGGCGAAGTTATCTCTTCCTTATCAAGTAT
This sequence comes from Taphrorychus bicolor, assembly GCA_951812265.1. NCBI lineage: Eukaryota > Metazoa > Arthropoda > Insecta > Coleoptera > Curculionidae > Taphrorychus > Taphrorychus bicolor. Next base: position 18,969,852 of record OX638303.1, read on the forward strand.
CAAATAGTTTAAAAATACTTGACATCAAGTCGAAGATCAACTATAAAAAAATCAAGTCAAGTCAAGTACCTAATTGTCAAGTATTTAGTTTTTCAGGTCAAGTCAAGTATTTCTCAAAGTTGTCAAACTACTTGACTTGATGAATCTTTACATACAAATTTTCCACTTCCATATCATACCCATTCTCAGCAGTTGGGGCATAAACTTGAATAAGATTGATATTGAATGGTTTGCAGACCATTTGTAGTAAGCATATCCGGTTGGTTATTGGCACAGAATTCTTAACATATTTTGTGTATTCTGATGAAACAAAGATGCCAACGCCGCCTCGATGATTTTGGTCATTGTCGTCACTATCTGAGTAGTATAGTGTGCCGTGCTCATGTGGACACAATTCGCAGCCTGGCCAACGGTGTTCACTTATACCCATTATGTGTATGCTTCTTCACTTCATCTTCTGAACCAAATTATCGAGCTCCCAGCTTGAAACAGGGTTCTCACGTTCCATGTACAGATGCGCAACTTTGATTTCACTATTTTGAGCCGGGGGATTCTTAGCACCCCTTGCCCATTTAAGGACTCCCCGGGACTATGCGTCGCGCCGTCTTGTTTATGTTTCTCGCTACAGTGATTTCCTGAGAAAAGATGATCAAGGTGATTTCTCGTTGCCTTTCTTGATTTAATTTCAGCCGCCCGATCTGGGAACAGACGCTGTTAGTAGCCGCCCATTCTTGGTCAGACGCTACTCGGTTCGTCATATCTGACTATCCTCACTTGGTTTCGCCTGCAGGTCGATGCAGTTGCCCGAGGTGTGGCGCGGGTAGTCACAAGAGAGAATTGGTAGTCTTGTGAGGATCAGTCACCGCCTACTAACTTCCGTCATAGACGTTAGTGACGGCCGTACTTGGTGAAAGGTACTACCTCTACAACACCAATCCTACAACCCTTTAATTCTCCCACAAAAGGTTAAAAAATATTTAAAAAAGTATAAAGTTATATGCAAAATCAGCCATTTCAACAGTTTCAACCAGAAAAAGGGCAGTTTTCTGCCAACCGATATTCTTCCGGATAATCTTGTTTCCGCCGAGTTTCATACACTTTCAGTTGACGTAAGAATAATTTTGACAAATTACATGCAAAATCGGCCATTTTAACAGTTTCAACCGGAAAAGGGCGCATTTCTGCCAAGCAACTTTCTTCCGGATAATCATGTTTCCTCGTGCGATTCATGTACTTTCAGCCGGTGTAAGAATAATTTTGACTGGAGTTTCAGTTTTTCCGGAAAAAAATATGGGGTTTCCAAAGTAAGGGCGACGTCACATACAGTGGAATTTGGTTAAAAGCGGAACGGAGCGTAATTTGACAGTTGAATTTAAACTAATCAGATAAAAGCTAAAATAAGAATTGACATGTGTAATGACGTTATTGACATGGATAATGACGTTATTGACATGTGTATTGACGTTATTGATATGTGTAATGACGTTATTAACATTTCTGCTCCGTTCCGTTCCGCTGTATGTGACGGTGGCCTAAGGGCGGGTTCGCTGAGCGCAACTGGCAAAAATGCGGAAACGTCAAAATTGCGGCATTAGCACTCGGCGCAATAGCGACGGAATACCGCCAAATATTCAATTTTAAAAAATGACAAGTCAAACCCCAATCACAACTGAGATTCGCGTTCCGCCGTTTTGCTCGTTGCGCTCATGCGAACGCGCACTGAGGGCGACGTCACATACAGCGAAACGGAGCAGAAATGTCAATAACGTCATTACACATGTAAATACCGTCGTTAGACATGTCATTCCTATTTTAGCTTTTATCTGATTGGTTTAAATTCAACTGTCAAATTACGCTCCGTTCCGCTTTTAATTGATGATGAAATTGAATGTAACCCTTAGGGTTACATTCAAAATCCGGCCTTTCAACAATTGACTTTTAAACTTAAGCTGACTTTACACACGCGGTACCAACCACACAGTTCCAAACAAAATGCTCTGAGTGTACTATTCCATGTTCTAGGTGTGCAGTAAACAACTGGACTGCGATAAACACAACTGTCAAGTAGTCTGCCACGCCGGCGTGTGCGACCCTTGCCCTTTGACCAAATCGCGCACTTGTCCCTGTGGCAAGTCCAGTTATTTGCTGCCCTGCACAGAAGAAACTCCTACTTGCGGATCCACTTGCGACAAGCTCTTAGAATGCGGACTGCACACCTGCAATTACAGGTGTCATAAAGACAAATGTGGGATGGTAAGTAATAACCATAGTTCTACTAGTTATATACTACGACCGTGGATTAAAAGTGCAGCTTCGAGTGATCTATGGAAACAAAAACCAGGTCGAATTTTTGCTAATGCGCACATCTTTATGCGCAAGACGTACTACAATGACACGCCAGCGTTTTCAGGTGGCGGCTTTAGAGTGCACTGATTCTATTCCCGTCCTTTTTTTTCTCAATAAGAATATAAAGATGGCAACTACTCTCAGAGTTTGTCAAAAATATGGGCGGAGCTTGGCAGCCGGCGCATACGCATCTGTTGGTTTTCGACCTGGTTTTTCAAGCTACACTTTCTAGTGTTAAATCCATATTATATTCATATAATTTAGGTTAGTTTTTTGAGAGAAAGAAGTATGCCAAACGTTACAAACAGAGGTTTTTGGAAGGAAATGGTGTGACAATTAATAATTAAGTTTCATTTGTTTTCAACATGAATTTATCAACTCTCATTTTAGCAACTTTTTTAGCATTTTTATTATTTGACACAATTTCGGTGGGATAGGATAGGATTAGTTAAGGAGAAATCATACCAATTTGGTGTACCAAACGCCTTTATAATCGCTGTCGTTTGAAATTGAAATCGCCTTTAGTGACGCAGTTTTTTATTTATATAACCTGACGTTTCAGTGCTTGGAAATCGTCACAAAATCCTGCCGATGTGGCCAACACTCCAAGGAAGTTCAATGCAGCAAGTCGTATTTGTGTGACACTAAATGCAAGAAAATGAAGGACTGCAACAAGCATCCTTGTAATCGGAAGGTGAGTGCTAAAAATGTTTGCCAAAAATTCCCATTGGTGGCAACTGGTGATGTCACGACCTTTGGTTAACTGTATCGCAATATTCAATATACATGACTTTAGCCATCGACAATCTCTGCAGGGCCGGACTAAACAAAATTAATACTACAAGGGAAAAAAAATCACTACAAGCAAAATACAACCTTCCAGATTTAGGTACAGAAGTTTTACCTGTAGGTACTAACCTGAACTAACTAAACAAAGAGGCAACTCCACTTATAATTAGATTACGAATGTAAGCCTTCGGCATTTTGTCCACAAAATTGCAATATTTTCACAGATTTTTCTTTGTTTAGCTCTTCAAAGCATAATTTACTGCTCTATAAGAATTCTAGCATTGTTTTTTATAACTAAATCAAAAAACAATGTAATCAACTTTCGGTAAACAACGTTGTCAAATTGCTTTTATTTTATTTTCAGTGTTGTGATGGAAATTGTCCTCCCTGCGAAAAACCCTGCGGAAGCACCCTGCAGTGCGGCAACCATAAGTGCCCTTCGATATGCCATCGCGGGCCCTGTTACCCCTGCCAACAGACCAGACAAGTCTCATGCCCCTGCGGAGAAACCAAAAAGTCGGCACCCTGCGGCAAAACGCGGATTAAGCTGCCCAAATGTATCTTCACATGCCCGTAAGTAAAATCAATGTTTATTTAGAAACTTTTCGGTGTAAATGACAGTATTAGTTACAAGATGAACTCTACTAGAAGCTAATAAATATACAGTGCAACACCCGAGACAAACATTTTTCAAAAAATAGATATAACATTAGTAAAATTAATTTGTCTACAATCAAGCGTAAAATAGCATTTTTTGCTCTTCCAAATGAAAGCACAAAAAGGTGCTTGGCCGAGTAATTGGTGAGGTGTTATTGGTCGCGTGGCGAGCAACAATAGTTATTTTCCTAACAAGTGCGGAAAGTGGTGCCTTTCCTCACGCGACGGCAGTTGCACGAAAGACCCGAAGCGGAGTTCAGATTTCGCAAAAGTTAGGAACAATATTTTTTCTTTGAGCGAACGCAAAGGAACAGTTTTCCGTCTTTTGTAAATTAACCACTGAAGCCAACTGATTTGCTTCCCCAATATTGCACTTTTGGTGGGAAGTTATGGTGGAGGTCGAGGTGGAACTTAGTTTTGTGCTGCAGCAAGGTAGTTCTGATGTACAAAAACAACTATAGAAAGGAGAAAGACTTGAACTGGAATTAAAATGACATATTAATGAAGATGACCGACAGTCGGCCGTAACAATACTTTTACACAAAAAAAAATAAGTAAATAAAAGTATATGAGACAGTGATATAGTAAGGGGTCACTGGAACCATTGTTTCAACTATAGGAGACTTTTGTTTCTGCACCTTTTTCTCTTGACATGTCAAGTAAACGTGACGACTTTTTTTGTTGATCAACTTTTATAAAGTGGATTCAACATGTTTAATGTGGCGGAAAGCGGTACCGGTCGGAGGCGATCTCAAAGTGTGGGCGATTTTTTGCCTTGTTAATTTTTTTTTATCATTAATTGTTCTTATGTGAGACTGTATTTGGCATCATGTGCCACCTTTATACGCAATCGGGACATTACTTTTTTTACGTTTATTTTTAGGAAACCTGGACCTTGCACCCAGGGCCATCAAAGTTATCATAAATGCCACTTAGGCGACTGCCCTCCGTGCAAGGCCACATGCGGCAAGACAAGAATGTTGTGCGGTCATCAGTGTTTCGCCAGATGTCATTCGGCGGTAAAGGTCAGGATTGAAGCGCAGAGACCGAGTATGCCGTGGGAACAGAGCGCTCCCCAATTCGAAATACAGTGCAAACCCTGTCCGCCGTGCCAAGACCTAGTAGAAGTAACCTGTGTGGGTAAGAACAAGTATAAAAAAAATTTCACCTTTAGCCAACATTAAATATGGTAAAAATAGGTCGATACTCGTCAAGATGACGTAAAAATGTCAAATAAGGGTTAGAACAAAGTGGGGAGGAATTGACGTCTTAAGTCCTATTTGCAAATAAATATTTAAACGTTGTGTGATAATATCACCTGTCATGGGATACGTAAACTGCGGGGTGATCATTATAAAACTTCATCTAGTTGGCTGTGAAATGTCAAAAGAAAGGGATTGAAAAACAAAAGTCCATTTATTTTGATTATGTCATCCTTTTCTGTCAAAATTTCATAGCCTGCTGGATGAAGTTTTATAATGAACACCGCGTATATTCCTTCTAGATGTATACTACTAGCGTGGGTTTGAAGTGCAGTTTTGAGTGACCTATGGAAACCACAAGTCGAATTTGATACGACAATGACACTCCAGCGATTTCAGATGGCGGCCCTAAAGTGCATTAAGGCTATTTCCGTCCTTTGTTTTCTCAATAAGAGTATAAAGATGGCAATTACTCTCGGAGTTTCTCAAAATTAAGGAGCGAAACTTAACAGACGGCCCATGCGCATTACTTGTTTCTAATGTCACGTTCATATTATCTTCTAATTGTTGAAGCAAATATGGCAATCTTTCGACAAAAAAAAACAAGCTTTTTAAAGATTTTTAAGGAACAAGCAATTTTAAGGAAACGTCTCCTACATCATTGATTAAACGTCTCCTACATCATTGATTACGTTATGAGCGGTAAAGAAATGAAACTTCCTATTGTGTTGGGACGCCTCTAACAATCTCACAAAATTATTACTCGACATTACAAGAAAGTGTACTCGACTGTTCACCACATACCTTCTCAACTCTTCCCTGTTCTTCCCTCCCTCCGTCTTCTTTTCTGTCCTTTCTGTGTGTCTCCAAAAATCGCTAGGCAGCAGTACTGCGCATAACTCCTCGTATTGCGCAGGACCGTCTCTTAAACTAACGGTACAAAGCCGTCCTCAAGGTGATGTTACTGGCTAATTTCCAGTAACAGTTTTTCTCAAATTTTTCGTTCTTTTCCACTTTTTTCTGAATCAACTACGGTTTATTCAACAACCAATTTTTTCGGATTTTTTTGAACCACCAAGACATTTAACACATTTTATTTTTGGTCCGTTTCTTAGGCTTACACTTCAAAGATATGTGGCCGTGCTACCTCGTGCGACCGTTCAGCTGCGAAACACCTTGCGGTCGCTTATTGTCGTGCACCAATCATTCGTGTTCTCTGCGTTGTCATTGTGTTGAGGGTGCACCTGATGACTTGTTGGTAAGTAGTAAATTACTCTCAATAGATTAATAGACTTAACATTTTAGGTAAATACTCAATTAGACTTTAATGGTCCGTTTAACACGTTTTTCTGGCAAATTAGTGTTATTAGAGAGTTTTTAAACCACTTATTTTAACAAATTGTTATCCTTATTGTGACATATATTTTACGTTTTCGTAAGCAGTTGCGTTTTAGCATAAAATTATATGACTTATATATTTTTTGGGCCAGTTATACCAAATCAAATCATATCAATCTATTGATGTCAAACACAAAGTGTCACACACGTCAAAAGTAAGAAGCTATAGTCTATCCTATAGCTAAACATAATTTAAAAAAGAAATCCTCACAATTACTTACACAATACAAACACGCAATCATCCTATCGATCAAAATTAAAATCAGAGTCAAAGACATCATCCAATGTATAGAAGCAAGACTCCACAAGGTAAGCCTTTAACCTCTCTCTGAAGGAGTTCAAGGGTAAATTTTTAATTTCTGCTGGCAATTTATTATGTAGCTTAACTTACAGCCGCCTGTATGGAGGAACGTTTCTATGTCCATTTCTAGTGGCATAACTATGTTGCTCCTCTTGGGTTCTATAATGGGCCTTTCCGCCTTTGATGTAGACTAAGCAGTCAAGTATATACACACATGGCACTGTCAATATCCCCATCCTAACATACCCCTCACGACAATCATCCCTCTATGCAACTCCACCCAACACTCCCACAGCCTTTCTCTGCAGGCCAAAAACCCTTTTCGCTTCTGGCGAGTTTCCCCACAGTACAATTGCATATGCTATGTGAGCATGAAATATAGCAAAGTAGGCCGTTCTCAATGCTCTGGCCGAAACACAGTCTGATAGCATGCGAAGCACGTACAAAGATCTGTTAAGTTTCCTCATGTCAAGAACAACGCCCAAGAACTTCACTTGCGTCAAGTCTGTCACCGGCAAAATTCTCATGGCAAAAGTAACCTGCTTTGTTTTACTCGTGTTAAGAAGGAGCCTATTAGATCGAAACCAGTCCTCAGCACTCTCCCGCGCAACCACGACCTTCGCCATCGCGTCCCCCAGGGGAGCAGACGCAAAGGAGGTCGCGCAAAGGAAGCAGACGCAAAGGAGATGGAGAGAGTGTCGTCAGCAAAGAGTGTGTATTTTTCTCCGCAAACACTCATAGGCAAATCCTTGATGTATATGAGAAATAGAATTGGTCCCAATAGAGACCCTTGTGGCACACCTATATTGATTTCTCTCCTCGCTGACGACACTCCTTCCACCTCCACCATCTGGCTTCTAGACTCCAGGTATGACCTCATCAGCAGAACACTGCCGTTCGAAAACCTGTAGTGCTCCAGTTTCTGTAGGAGGATATATTGTGACTGACACAGTCAAAGGCCTTGCTCAGATCACAGAACAGAACCGTTTCATACTGCATGTCGTGGAATACATTCAGAATCTCCGACACCAGGCCCGAGACTGAGTCAGTGGTACTTCTGCCCGCTCCATTGGCTCTCCGGGAACAAGCTGCTTCTCTCAAAGTGCTCGACTATTTGGTTTGCCAGACATTTCTCCATCACCTTGGATATGATTGGCAGCAATGACACTGGTCTGTAATTATTGGGATCTGAAGGATCTCCTTTCTTGAATATAGATTCACGATGGCTGTTTTGAGACATCCGGAAAAAGCCGACGACCCAATGCAAAAGTTAATAAGTTTAGTCAGTGGAACCACAACACATTCCCTCGCCGTTTTTATTAATTTGACATTAAATCTGTATATATCTGTATATATAAGGGTGATATATAAGGGTACTGTATATATAAGGGTGACTTCATTAAAAGTCACCTGTTTGAAAGAAAAAGACACAGCCGGGGACCTCAAACGCTCAAGGTATCCCGCTGGAAACCTTCCGCCCGGCAGAATCTCCTGTACTATTTTCAGAGAAATCTGGGCAAAAAATTCGTTAGATTGGTCGGGTGTTACATCTCAACTGACTCCGTTCTGTTGCCTCTGTGTTTATTGATGATCTGCCATGTTGTCCTTACGGGGTTCTACCAAATGTGATAAAGATCGTGCATATTCTGGTTGCTTGGTAAAGATAAAAATATTTAGTAGCACTTTCAGTTTAAGATAAACAAAGGAAATTATTTCTGAGCGTATTAGATCATCATTAAATCTTATCTTGACCCTCTTCAAAGCCTCCCTATAAGCCTTCCTGAAGCCAATAAGTTCTTCCCTTACTCCGCCATATTGCTGCTGTAACTCAGCAAGAAACTGCAACCTCTCACGCATAGCTGTCAGCTCGTCAGAGAGCCACCCAACAGTGCTAAGCTGCTCCGCTTTTACCCTATATGCTTTCTTAAGGAACGACTGTATGTACGCACCATGAAAAACGTCCTCAAACCTTGTGAAGACCGCATCAACATTTTTATTTTCCGGGGAGAAAGTCCCCTGATTTATCTTTAATGCCCGGTGTTATAAACGTGAGTTGCCTCTGCCCCGACAGTTAAGCCAGAATTAGCTGTGTTTTCTACCTATATTTATAAATATATCGGGGCAGAGTAAGTCGACTTTATAAAACCGGGCATAAGGACGTTATAAAAGTCATGCAGGCCTTTCCGGGTCATCTGCCTAAATACCCTCACAGATTCCCCGACGTCGCCATCAGACACACTCTCAACCATGCACTCTACAATCTCGCACATGTGATCAGACACTCCCATATCAGCCACACACACAGAACGCACACCCGCATCATGAACATTGTTCAAACACGCCTGGTATCTAGTTGGCTCAAATACGGTCTGCCGCTCACTAAGGCCCTCCAATATGTCAGTAAGTCTTTTAGTTTTAGGCAACCCGGTATCGAATTGTATGTTAAAGTCACCGGCATTTGCTTGGGAAAAACTGGTAGGCGTGGCTCTAGTTATGCCTTTGCCTGGCTCTGTAGGTTCAGAAAATGGTTAAACCATATTTCGCTGGGCCACAGATCACTTGACATAACTTTTTCTGTATTTACTTTTGTGACTCCTATTTTAAAGCACTGCACCTCCAAGACATTCTCCATTAAGAAATCTACTATGTCTTTGGCCTCAGTATCCTGCTGGAAGGCAGATGCAAAAATCCAATCCAGCCTCGGAGGAGGGACCTATGCATATACCTATTATTTAAATATACGGCGAACGTCAATCCCTCACAGTAAATCGAACATGAAGCTCCTCAGTTGGCTATGAAAATCTCGCAGTTGGTCGACGAGATTTTACTGCGCATGTTTACTGCGCACCACGTGCTAGTTGAAAGATGAGTGACGTTTTGAGTCTGACGTCTACAAATTTTTAGGTTATGCCAAATGTGACATGTTTATTGGCGGGAACGAAAGTCGACAAAAATAAATAAATAGCCAAATTTTCCATTGCACTGATTCGAAGGCTAGTTGCAAGATGTTTTAGATATTTAGTCTTTGGAACAAAGAAAGCGTAAAAAAAATTATTCACAAATTATTCACTTCACTTCAATTTATATAGTTACAGAAGTTATTTCTTGATTCCGGCACGATTGACGACAACGAGTTTTGTTTTATTGCAGGGACCAATATTTCATGTGTTCAAAGAACTATATAAAGCCATTAAAACTTAAAAGGAAGATAGGTGTCTACATAATAACTAAGTAAGGGCTACATTGAAGGCTACAATTGAAGGAACAACAGATTCTGTTTTAGAGAACTATTCCACTTTCAGTTTCCACAAAGAGAAGTAAAAAGCTTTAGGGTTGTTGTAAAGATCCCACTGAGAATTTAAGTGTCTTTCATGGACCTACATACCTAGTTATAGGTACTACATCTTTATTTTGTTTTCAAAGGTCATGGAATATTTAATAGGATAAGTAAAGCCATATGGAATTAAACACACAAAGATAAGTTAAAGCAAATAAAGTATAAGTACTTACTGAAAGAAACTTTGGTAGTTGTGGCCTGGCAGGTATAGGTCTTGATATGGGTAAAATAATATGGAACTCATTATAGGAGCTCATTAGAGGAGGGCCTGGATACAGACAAAAACCCCTGAACATCTGTTTAATTGCAAAACAAACCTACATACCTAGGTATATTAAACAAATCTCAGTCAGAAATAGGGACAATCCTGAATCTGCAGCAGTAAACACAGCACAAAAGACGCCGCACCGGAATACCCAGCCAAACAAAGTTGAATTAGATTAAACCAAACGGTATTTATGCAGACCGATTAATGATTTGAGTAAATTAAAATAAACAAACACTAAACTGAAAGTTTAAATTTAGCAAAGAACGAACACGATCAACAAGATGAAAACTTGAAAGCGCCCCCAAAAAGTAGGGTTCAATGCAAAGTTGACAGATGTAGTTTCTATTACCGTTTGTGAGTGTTAAAAAATTCAATTTATTGTGAATTTTATCGGTTTTATAATATCATATGTTCTGTTATAATATAAATATGTATCCTGCATAAACTTAAAAATGCTAAAATGGTAATTATCGGTGCTTTTAGTAAGATTTTACTAATTTATCTAATCGCGTGACGTCGACAAGTTGGCAACGTAGAGCTTTCAAATAATTTTCAAATCTCGCGCATGCCCAGTTCATTTCCGTCGAGTAAATGGGCATATCGATCGTCAGCTGTTTTTGGCTTCTTTTTCAGGACTTACGTAATTTTTATAGAACTTCAAATTATTTGGACATATGTAGCAGGCCTCAGTGTCGTAGCTTGAGTGTTTGACCCTCTGATCGGAGCAGGTCTATCGTCTTTCTCGATTTTCGTTCAACAAGCCTCCATTCACTTTCTTTTTTTCTGTTATCAGTATCTCTCTTTAACGCAGCATCCTCCTGGGATTTATTCCATACTGGTACTGCATTGCTTTCGGCAATTTTTTTCTTAATGGTAACATTGGTGGTTTTCTGGCCCCCATCTATTCTCAGAGGCACATCCACAGGAACGCCACAGATTTCCGGCAGTTCAGGCTCAACGGAACCTATTTCCGGTACATCCTCAATCGGTACAGCCTCGCTTATAGCTGCAGTCACCTACATGCTTTGGAAATCTGTTTTTTTAGTTTTGGTGGTTGACCCTGACTCTGGGGTTTTGGGGAAACTGTTCGCCCTGCCACAGTCTTCTCAGGGGGCATTAGGCCACTTTCAGAATGCTCCAACTCATTTGCACCCAGCTTTTCATCCACCAGATAGGAGAGTCTGGCCATTTCCTTTTGCATTTCCCTCAATCCTTGTAGCATATTTTCCAGGTCTGCCTTTGTGATCGCATCATCAAAAGGAGCATTCCTACCAGAATCGACCGTCACCATCAGAAGGATCTCTGCATTTATCCCTTTCAACCTCAAGAGTCTATTTCATCTTTCATTTGATATGTAAGTTTTTTTAGCTCATTTAACTCACTCGTTAGTTCTTGCAGTCTATTCGAGTAATCTTCAATTTTTTTCTAATCGATGACAGTCCGTGTATAGCTGTCGGACAACTTCTTGTTTTAGTTCTGTATTTCGTTTTTTTGCTCTTCAATGAACTTTAAATTTTTTGCATCTGATTCAAAGACGTCCGTTTCAAAGTCCTGCGTTCGCCTTTTTAATCTGACTATTATTTTGTTCTTCTGCCGAAGTGCAGCGTCCAATTTCTGGATTTCATTTTTTAAGCCTTTAACTTCTTCATCCTGGTTGTTATTATGCTCTTGGCATTCCACCGAGCAGAGAATCTTGTACCCGTTAAACGCAATCCAATCATCTCTTCGCTCAATACAACTGGGGTGGTATATATCGAGGCACTGGATGCAGCAATAATTTCGGAAATATTTCTTCCCGCAGCACTTGAACATGCTGGTTATACAGAGTGACAACTTAAAGTCTCATAAGGGCCTTACCCTGTATACTGATTCACTACACGGAACTCACTATGTCATTATTTGTCTACACTCGGGTGTTTCACCATACGGAACGCACTATATTCGAGCGGTATCTCCGAATAACAGTCACACAAAAAAAACGCATTCCTGCAGAATTTGTTTATACTATTTGTTATGCACTTAAAATATGTCAAAATATGGTTAACGAAATTGGAATAAGTGGCTCAAAATCTCTTTATAACACAAAATGTTTTCTTTATAACATAGAATTTCTCTTTATATTACGTTATAAGTGCTAGAAATTACGATAAAGTGAATTGTATGTCAAAGTATGTTGATTACTAAAATAAGTGATTTAAAAACTCTCTCTTTTTGTTTATTAACTAAGAACAAATTATTGTCGTTTTAGGCCGGGGAAAATTGTGAGAGATGCCGTAACCCCTGTTCTAAACCTCGTCCAGACGGCTGCACGCACGAGTGTCCGAAACCCTGCCACCCCGGCGACTGTCCCCCTTGTAAGCAGATGCTGCGGATCAAATGCCATTGCGGCCTTACCCAGCCTTACGTGCCCTGCAGCGAGTGGATGAACGTGGAGAAGCGGGAGCAACTGCAAAGTTGCGGTAACCAATGTCCTAAAAATGTAAGTACTTAAAAGAAAAAAAAACATTAACTTTTTGGCAAAACGATTGATTTTGTTATTATACTTGATAACCAAAAGCAGAGTTACTTTTCACTCCAGTAGCACGATGACGGAAAAATGACGGCAGTGTTAAGACAGAGGTGATGTTAAAACCGCTTGAAATGTGACGTCACAGTCAAAATGACGATTCTATGTCCAGTGACGTTAGTTTAGTGACGTAGCTTGGTGACCTGAGTGAAATATTTAGGAATAACGTAACTAATAGGCAATTCGGGTCATTGATCTGGAGTGCTTTAGAGCGCTCTGAGAGCAGAAAAGCATCTTCGGGAGGCCTGATCTTGGGCGCTCTAAAACATTTTCATGTTCATTTGAAATGAAAAAGCAAACAAAACAAGTTGAACAAATATTATTATTATTATTATTATTATTATTATTAGGCTGAATTGGTAGCAGGTAGAGGACAAAAAAACTCTCTATCTTCTATTGAAGAATGCCGCCGTTTGGACTAAATTTAGTCTTCTTCAAGGCTAAAAACACAGAGACGATGTTTTAACTGACATAATTGCATTGATAAGTGTATAAATAAAAGAGTAGATGTAGTTTACAGTGCGGTACACGAACCATTTTATACAAAGTACAAATTACAAACTTGCCTACAATACACACAAAAAAGAGGAAATGCCACATGAACAATGAGAGAGGTGCCCCCGGTGGTGAGACTCACCTATTTTCTATGAAAGGAGATAGTTAATCATTATATATGAACAATCCCTCTAGACCCAGGACAGATACTTTGTTCAGCCGAGTAAACATTGTATCGCTTCGGCAGTAGGTTGATGTTAAACTTAATCATTATCAGGCTAAATACTCTAAACATGTGCCTTATGCCTAGTCTGTAAGCAAATTCAATATGTTTACTTACGATCCACTATTAACCACTAAGACTTATAGATATAGCTCACTATTATCGCTTTACTCTTTAGGTTATGTTTAATCTTTTAAGAATAAGTCTGAGTAGGAGACCAAAGCGGATTTTGCCTCATATTGATGAAAATGGTGAAGTCCCTTCTCGTGCTTTGCATACCTGTGACGTTACAAGACGTATGCGGATTATCCTTCATTTTTTGATGAAATGGTGAAGTCGCCTCTCGGCTTGTAACGTCCCTAACACCCCTAAACAACCTTTAAAACTCTCTCAACGACCTCTCTAAAACCTCTTGTGACATCACTTAGGAGATTGGAAAAAAAACATTAGTAGTTAGATGTTCGAGCAGTCATGTTACAGAAAATATTTGATGGTAGTTTAAAATTAGAGAAGTGTACTGTGGAAGAACTGCTTGACCTACCACTTATCTTTTATCAGACAAGGGTGGATAGTACCATGCTTTTAAATAAATGGGGCAAGCTCCCGTTTCACTAAGAAAGGATTTTCTTCTGAGGACACGGTTGCCATTTTCGTACATTACAATCGACCCGATTGGCGAACTCATGTCGATGGACCGCCATCTCCTTAAGACCAGTGTCGTCCCTGCTTGAAGAGTTTACCTAAAAGCCTGTGGAATCGGCATGAAAAAGAACCAAAAAAACCTTACACCATTTCAAGACCTACTGCCAAGTCGTTGACTAAACTACTTAAAAATAAGAATGATTTGTTAAATGATAAGAACGCTAAATTGTTAACGAAATCATCCTTACATGCCCTTCGTGCAGCGCATGTTGCAATAAAGAAAGCTGGAGGTAAAAAAAATCGAATTCCCCGAAGCAACTCTTTTGAGTTAAAAAAATTGGGGGGAATTTTACCACTTTTACCGATTCTCTCGGCGTTAGGAGCGCTTGGGGCTCTGGCTGGTGGCGCATCAACTGTCGCTAAGAATATCATTGATATTACAAATGCAAAAAATAAACTAACTGGAGATAAAAAGAAAACTGAGGAAATTGGAGCGAAAGGCTCGGGATCTGAAAACAACGCAACAAAGATTCGGGTTATTAAAAAAAAAACTTCCAGTAGCGCTACCCAAACATGACTTAAGCAATTATGAAATTTTAAATTATATAGAACAATTGAAAATAAACTCTGTTCAGCGAGGGTTAAATATTACGTCATAAATTGTAACATCATACAAAAAAACACGTCTGTCTCTGATAAAATGTCAGTTGAACAAAATGTCAAGTTGACACGGGCAGGTATCAGTTTAGCCTTTTGTGCAAACATTCCAAAATTTTCCCCATTTCGGGTATTAATTCAGAAGGAATATCCGCAGCAGCTTTACCATAGACACCTGCTATGATTCACCCGGCCATGGATGTAGATCATAAGATATGAACAAAATCGGCCCAAGATATCCTGAGTACTTTTGTGTGCTTACTATACCTAGTAGTGCTTACAACTTGCCTTGTAAAACCAATAAGCAGAAACACTTGTCGTCGGGTCACCAAACATATTTTCTCTTTTTTCGTTCGAATGTACCCGTCTCTGCGGAAAAAAACTGTTAGGCATTTATTGAATATTCATTCTTGAAATTTTTCATACAATTTAATTAATGCAATATGTGATAATAAGACATGCAACATAAATAACTTAAATTGAGTACATAATCTAAGTGTGGGCAATTTTTTTAAGACACCTAACCGCAGTTTTGCTTTTATCTGTGTCGCAGCACCGTTCTTCCACATTTTTTCTTTAGTTGATTCAGTCAAACACTTCGCTAATTTTGATTAAAGTTTTATTCATTTCCACAGAAGTGGGTGGTTGTCCAGGAACAGGCGCTTCTTTTCAACAATTCATAGTTCCTTCGGGACGTATGTTGATGGAATTTCTTCCGCTGCTTCATCGATTGTAAGTCCTTGTTTCTCGACTATCTTGGAAATGTTCTCCGGTTTTTCTTCACTCAGTTCTTCTACATGCTTCTACAGCTTCTTCTACATGATCCCTTAAAAGCGGTTCTTTCGTTTCTATATTTAGTTCTACAAAAGCTGGATTTCTAAATTTTGACGAAATTTTGACATTAAGCGTCAAACTTACTTTAGCTGGTTGTTTTATTACTAATAAGAACTAATAATACGCCTGTTTTTTTGCGATCTTTTTCTAATGAAATGAGATGAGTAATGTGACGTCATATTGAACCCTCGCTGAACAGAGTATACCTCATTTTAGAGGGGTCTTTATGCGAGATAAGCTTCCCATAACTATTAACTACAGGGAATGCGGTATAGTCAACTTAGACTCTTCAGTTCATAAAGGTACTCACTGAGTAGCATACAAAAAACATGGCAACACTGTAAATTATTTTGATAGTTTTGGTCAATTAAAACCACCACAAGAATTTGTTCGTTACTTTGGTTCTAATGTTAAAATATTATACATTAAGGATTGTTATCAGAAATTCAACACATACCGGGTGTTGCATCGTCGGGCAGGATATAGGAAATCCCATGTAAATTTTGATAGGGTCAATTATTGGCTTCCCTAGTTATTTTAGTGAAAAAATGTATGTAGTTTTTTTAAAGAGCGCTCAAATTCGCAGCCAATAGGATAACTTCAAGCATTTTTGATCAACCCGTTTACGAATTATTTGCCAGTAACATTTTTAATATTTCATCTTTTTTGTCGCCCCGTATTCACCGACACCAGTCAAGGTAAGAGTTGGCTGTCAAATAAAGCTGTCATTCATGAATTTTTAGTGTTTGATAGCCAAGTCTTACGGGTGTCCGTAAATACAGGGCGATAAAAGGTACAAAATTATCAAAAATGTCTGAAGTTGTTCATTTAGTTGTGGTTTTTAATGTTCTTCAAAAAATCTAAATAGATTTTTTCTCTAAAATAATTAGGGAAGCCAATAATAGACCCTTTTAAATTTTACATTTAAATTTAGCACACCCGGTATAATTGCGGTCATCTTTGTATTGAATTTTTATATAATGTAATTGAATACATTTTTTTCTTTAGTAACAGTTGTCTATAAAAGACCTCACAATCCCACCACTGACAGTCAGTATGTCCTTAATCTTCACTCTAAAAGGACGTGAATCAACTTTATATCTATAGACCTTCCCATACCTATACGTTTGAACCCCGGTTTCCAATATAGTCTTACTTTAATTGGATTCCATTCGTATAATACAATACCCAACATCGAAAAAAGCAACGATAAATTTCATTATATAGATAACACCAAAACTGCTAAATCTATCAACATTTCAATTACTTACAAGGCTACTTTCAACAAACACCAAACAGTATAGTTAAAGAAAGTGAGTCATCGTTTTTCTTGCGGCCAAATAATAATATTTTAAAGTGTGAAATATTTCACCCCACTTTCGACATGTACTTTAGACCGGAGAATTCATTAGTCGGACTTTTGGGGTTTTCCCATCGGCTGTTAAAAACTAAACATTGTAAATGTACTACCCTTTCATATTGATAGTAACATATCACAAGGACCTTACTACAACGATCGACCTTCACACACCATCTACAAATTTGCGATAAACAGTGACCCCGGGTTTGCAATTGACGAAGTGCCACGACATTTAATTACCAAGGGCTTCATTTTGCCCGCGGCAATATTAATTAGATTAATTAGAACTGGATGAATGAGGTAATTAAACGAGCACTGTACAGCTGCGATGTTGTTTCGTTAAAAGTGGTGTAAATAAAGATTTCTTAGAAAACATTCTTAATGGTTCAGATATTAGCCCAAATATTATTGATATTGAATCAATGGATTGGTCTGCGTCCGCTAACAACTACTGTTTTCCCAATCTACAAGAGGTTTTAGAGAGGTCGTTGAGAGGTTTTAGAGGTTGTTTAGGGGTGGGGTTGGGGAGTCTAACGGGCAACGGGTTCGAGCGCAATCGCTGCGTTCGAGTGACGACTTCACCATTTCATCGAAAAATGAAGCAGAATCCGCACACCTCTTGTGGCGTCACAGGTATGCAAAGCACGAGAAGCGACTTCATCATTTTCATCAAAATGAGGCAAAATCCGCTTTGGTCTCCTACTAGACTGACTCAACCGGCCTTTATAAACCTAAAGTTTATAATGTAGAAAACTCCCTACTTTTCATGGAACAAACAGAGAATCGGCTAAACGTTTAAATGCCACTAAAAGTCGAGTATACAAAGTAATAAATCACTCTCGGCCACGTCGAGCCGCGACAGGTTCACAGACATATTCCTGCCATGTTATATACTAAGACTGTACATCTTTAGGCATTGTTGCAAGTTTGGCTGTTAGCCATGGATTGAAAGTGGAGCGTCGAGCGTTTTATGGAAACCAAAACCAGGTCGATTTTTTGCTAATGCACACGTCTTTATGCGCAAGAACACGCCCAGCAAACAAACGTCATTTTCAGATGGTGACGAGAGTATTCCCTTGTATAAATCCTTTTTTTTTTTGTCAATAAGAATATAAAGATGGGACTTCCTCTCAGAATTTTTCAAAATTAAGGTGTAAAACCTGGAAGAGCTGGGCAGCCGGCGCAAGCGCATCTCTTGCTCTTCTACCTCGTTTTTCGAGCTGAATTTTTTAAGCAGTTTAGCAAGTGTCTAGGATGGTCTAAGGGATGGTGCTTATTTTGCAACTTTTTTTCAAGTGTATCGCCCATAAAACATTTTTCCTTCAATAATAAATAATTATTGAATTAAAAGGCGAAGGTGATTATGACATTTTGCGACTTCTTACTCCATTCTAAAGTGAAAATCGGGTTTTATGTGAAAATTGCTCTTGAATACTCTTGATACATTCATACAACATTCGGCGGTACACCCACCCCTCAAACGATTCCAGTCTCTTCGATGTTTGCTTGTTTAGTGTCCATCCTTCATGTCCGCTTATTTCGCTTATTTACTACACTGCACTATCCATTCGCTTCCATCTCGCGCGGCTTGCTGGTTTATATACCCGGCCTGAACACACTCTCGTACTTCCGAGAACGAGGAAGAACCAAATCTACCGTCGTGGCGGAGTCTAACTCCTTTCCCGTCGAACGCGACATTCCCTTTTACAATGGCCCATTCTGCCGCAGTTTAAACAAGATCCGGGTTTCTGTAGGTCGACATTTCGGTCCATATTTCGTCTGTAACCAATGTCTTGTGTCCTGTTCCTTGATTGCTCGAAATATGAAGTCATTTGCTTCCTGCCTTCACGCTGCTCGTCCAAAAATTGCTTTAAGATTGAGTTTGGCTGCGGCTCTTCCTGTACGTCAACTATTCTAACTATGTGGCCAGTGTTTATTATCGACGCCTCATACTCCAATGCCCGAGTTAATGCCTCATTTGCACTGGAAGGACGAGTCAACCTCAAATGGCATTTCATTTCACTGTCCGAACTCCTTCGATAAACTGCTGAACTGATAGCTGGTCAAAGAAATTAGCGGGAGCCGCAGGATACACTAATCTTGCCAAACGCTCAATGTCCGCTCCAAATTTCTCATTACGGGATACGGTTCTAATAATTTATCGTCAATTAACTACACACTTTTATTTACTTTTGACTATTACAACACAATTAAAACACAATTACTCTCTACTAACAATTCTCACTTTTCGCTTATCCGCTTATTTCGCTTATTTACTACACTGCACTATGCATTCACTTCCATCTCGCGCGGCTCGCTGGTTTATATACTCGGCCTGAACACATTCTGTACTTTCGAGAATGGAGGCGGTTATTCCCGGTTCTTGTTTAATCTACATCGGTTCCCGGGGTCGCGGTCGGCGCTCGGTGTTGCCGCTTCGTCCCGAATCTCTGTGGACCGACGTCGGGCGTAACAATATTGATGCAGTCCAAAAGTATAAATTTAATATTCCGAAAAATAAGAAGATGCCAAAAAAATGAATGGCAAATAAACGTCATTCCTTTTTCAATTAGCACGTGTGCGCAGTAAAATCTTTTAGACGATCTGCCAGATTTTCATAGGCAACTAGGGAGTTACATTTTCGATCTATTATGAGGGATTTACGTTCGTATTATGGTGACTATACATGAAACCAAACAACTCACGATAAACTAGATAAACTCGTTAAAAATATGACTTTCCTGCCTGCCGTGCACCTCACCGTGTGGATGGCGCCGGCGCATGACGCCTAGACGCAATGATCTAGTAGATATGGACAGAGCCAACAAATGCCGATATTTTCCTAAAAATGGTCCCGTTTTTGGCCCGAACTCCGTCTTTTTAAAGATACCCATGACGTAATTGCATCGTCAGAGCACATCAATTGGCGAATCACAAATTATTTGACGTAAAATGGCAAATGTCGTCACCAAATCGCCGCCATTGTTAAGGTACCCACTGCTAAAAAGGGGGGCTAAAACTGTAAAACAGGACGGTCTCTCCAGATGTAATATACTAGTTCGTTGCCTGGACGAGGTACTAACTGATGATCCCTAGCGCCGCCTACTGACACTGCAGACTAAACACCACAGCTATACGTCAGGCTACATAACTTAAAAAGTGACGTTTTAATCACCTCAGTTTTATAACTAATTGCCTGAGCAATGTGACTTCACATTGACATCATTATTTGGTCACCGGTTTCAACTGACCAATGCGACCTTAAAATGAAATCATTGTGACATCAGCGTGCTACTGGGGCAGTTATTTCTCGTTCATACTTTTTTTTATTTTATTTAACAGTATAAAAAGCATACTGTGGGTTGTTACGTAAAAATCCATGTGTTAATTATTCCCACAATGTGAAAGGAAAATATAAAAATGAACTCCCTGACATCAACATCAGTTCGTGTCATTTTGGTAACTCTCACACTTACAAGATATGTATAATAATTAAAGAAGAGAAAAATCTAAAATAAACAGTTTTTTATGTAAAACACCACCACATGAGGTGAACGACTTACTTTGTAAAATTTTCAGTTTGATTGCAGCCATCGTTGCAAGTCCAACTGTCACTCGGGCCCGTGTCCGAACCCGGAACTTTGCAAGAAAAAGGTGAAGGTGGCATGCAAGTGCAAACGCTTGAAGAAGGAATTCCAATGCGAAACTGTGCGCAAAGGCCTGGCGGTAGTGGAGTGCGACGACGCCTGTCTTCGGAAACAAGCCGAGGACCAGAAGAAGAAAGAGGCGGAGGACGAAATGAGGCGCCAAGAGGAGCAACTAAGAAACGAAAAGGAGTTGGCGAAGTACCAGAAGAAGTTTTCCGGCAAGAAAAAGGGCAGAGAGAGGAGGAGTTATGAGGCAGATGAGGACGATAGAGGTTTCGTTAGCAAATACTGGATGGCGTTGATGTCGTCGTTTCTGATCGTTACTGCGATCGTGGTTTATCAAGCTATTAGCGTTTCCTAAGGGTGTACGGGTATTTAGCGATGTAAGTGGTCATTTTAGTAAAATTTATATTCTTTTACTTCTATACATAATTATAGGAAAAATAGTGTATGAGTATATAAGTGTTTTATTAGTCGAATTAATCCTTTTAAGATTCTGAAGAAACGCTGCTATAAGTTTTAGTTACGTCAGCTTTTAAATACAAATATTGTCACAAAGGAGCAAAAATGCAAAAGTGCAACATTCTTGGAAATGGTCTGTCGCTGACCGGCTTAGTCACCAAGCACTAGTTGACCCAAATTTAAAAATTAAACCTCTCAAATTTGGTTAACAAGAGAGTACTTCGAACTGCTCATTGACGTCATGGAAAAGAAGGTTTCAATCGATTGGGAAAAATCTGCTGACGATAGAGAAAGTTAGCACGAGCGGTTTTGAGAAAGAAACGGCGGTCGGTTTTGGGACTCGCGTCAGAGTCGATTGGGGAGTCGCGTTCGGGCTGGTTCGAGGTGGATGCGCCGGAAGGCGAACGACCACTTTCGAGTACCAGCCCACTGATTAAAATAGAAAAAGGTGTTTGTGGGACTGACGCGGAGAGTGTTTTTTTACGGACTACAAAGAGAGTCGTTATAGGGAATTAGTGAAAGGGATCGAAAAAAGGAGTATCGTTATGCCGGAAGAACGGACGATCACAAGTAGAAGCATTCAGTTTATTGTTTGAAGTAAAAGAGAAGGGCTGAAGCCCCAGGGTTTCCATTATTTTTCATTCTCGTCCTCATTCTTCAGTTCCCCAGTCTTTTTGCACCGATAAGGCAGATCGGAGCTACTAAGTCCGTTTAATTGAGTAGAAAAATATGGTCCTGTTCTATCTAAAACTAAAGATCCATTGTGTATTTACTGGCGATTGTGTGTATTTGTTTTCGTTGTCTTAAATTTGCTCGAGTAAGTTTCTTTTAAGTAAGTAAGTCATAGAAAATAGAAGTTTACGTAGACCCTCATCTCGTTATTTCCGACGCTAGCATTGAAACGCCCTCTTTTGTTTTAATGATCAGCATAGGACTCTTCAGAGGCCTTCAGAAAGCGTAAAAATTTTAGCGGTTGGTAATACAAAGTCCACGCAATGGCATAACAAAGTTTTCAACAATAGAACTAAGGTTTTACAATTTGCGAAAAGGTGCTGCGATACGAGTAACGTCCCGGTCGGTGGTTCACGTAAAAAGCCCTCATCGAGATCTCTGCTCATCACATTTATTCTCACCGTTCTGACCGGGCTAAACCTAACATGCCACAGACCCGAAGGGCTGGTAAATTTCCGACCCATAACTTCATAGTTCTTTTCCTTATTTCTAAAACGTATATAATGTAATAAAAGAATCTAAGCGCCTATAGTTCAACCTTTGCCGAACACTTCCGGACGTGGGAAGGATCCGACGCCGACGGTAATTTAGATGTTCCGAAACTATTTACTACTTAATGACGGGAAATTCCTAAAATATACAACCTACTAAATAAGTATACAACTGAACTAGACGGATAGAAATGGCGCTACATTACCCCCCTGCCAGTGATGAAGTCACAAATATCCAGCTTGGAACCTATCTGGGACACGAACCCTTCTACCGGATCTGGTCCATGTGACCGGATCTGAAGGTGTCGCAAGCTCCAAAGTTTGGCCTGGCTCGTCAAGAATGTTCTCCGGCCGTGCGACGGGGTTCACGAAGAGCCTGTCGGGCATCTTTAGGGTGATAGCGTTGTTCCTGTGGTATTCTTCTGACGTATAGTGACTGTGAAATCACAGATCTCCTGGATCATCTATGATCTCAGCCAGGATGTATGCAGGTTTGAGGTGCCGAGAACTGTCTATCATCCTACTGCCAACGGCATGGTGGAACGTTTCCATCGCCATCTTAAAGCAGCCTTACGTTGTCATGGCAATAACTGGATCCAAAATCTATCCACGGTTCTGCTGGGTATCCGATCAGCATTTAAAGAAGACCTGAATGCTACTGCAGCAGAGTTGGTATATGGGCAAACGTTAACATTGCCTGGGCAGTTCTTATATTCCAGATCTACTAATCCGGTGGACGACGGAGCTTCCATGTTCATCAAGGAATTACGGCAGAGATGCCAAGAGCTTTCGTTCACACACAAACGTTCATTTTCATAGCTTTACAAAATGTCAGCCAAGTGTTTGTTCGCCGCGATGCGCAGAAAGGATCTCTACAATATCTCCATGATGGTCCCTTCCTGTAGTTCGAAGAGTCGAGTGAACGTTCATTATCGGCATAAGGGGCAAAGAAGTCACTATCTCTATGGACCGCCTCAACGTCACGAGACTACCAGAGCAGCATCTCTCTCGCACCCCCCGCACGCAGCGTCCAGCAAACTCTCTCTTCACTCAGTTCAAAGCGGAATAATCTTACACACATCAGTCTCTGGTACCATTCTCGGCAACACTGACACATCCTTCATCACTCACTTCGCTCAAGCAATAGCAACACACCCCGGCTATAAGGCAGGTGTCTACCACGCCTTTCTGACGAGTTCAAGGTAGACCCCGGGACGAAACACCAACACCACATACATATGCTGTAACGATCTCAGGTCGTCCCAGTGGTGTTTTCCTGAATAACAAAAATCTTTTCTGGCAATGCATTTCCCATCTATGGCACTTCATAATCGGCCCCTTAGTAAAATACAGCAAATAGTTTTATAATTCAAATTTGCATATTTAAATAAACCAAACGAACTGTGCTATTTGCGTGTCAATATTTTGCTTATTATTCAACCTGAGTAAACTTCAGGTAAAATAATTATTAGCAGAAACTAGATCTTTTCAATGATAAATAAAATATGATATCTGAAAAACAAAATTTCTTATTTTTTGATTTGTTTAGGCTCTGTTGGGAAAACCCAACATAAGTAGGAATAATAAACGCATTTTTTTAACGATTTCAAACAGTAAAGATCCAAATAAATCCTCTGTTTCTATGCAGCCAAAAAGGCAATAAATCGTGCTTAATGTGCTCATATTCAAAGAAAATACGTCGTAATAAAATTTTAAAATAGCACAGCGAGGAGCGGACAAAAATGCATAAATGCAGTTGTTCACTGGGGTGAATCAGAGTTCAAGTTCAGATTTCGTATGTAAAACGAAACATAGCTGTCTCCCTGGCAAAATATGTCGTTCGTAAAGCATCGGTATCAGTAGGTCAACTGTCTGAGGGTTCTATGAAGTAATAGTTTGGTGTTCGTTCGGGTTTAATCGCAGTCACGTTTACTGGATTAAGTGTGTTTCTGTTATCTGTGCATTATAGAGGGTGTGGAGATTAGTTCCTCGTTTGCAATAAAAGAACGTGATTTTATTGCATGCATAGAGTTTCTTTCTCTCTGTGTATCCAACTAAAGTGTAGTGTTGTCACACAACTGCACTATTTTCTGTTCTGGACTACTGATAATTCAGAATAAGTAATCCAAGAAGACTTTCTTACGTAAGTTGTGCGTTTAAAGTGACTTTTAGTGCTTTAGTCATACATTTACTTTGTAATCGGAGTCGATACGTAACTAAGACGTTCTGCGTTGTTTTATTGTTCTTTGCTTATTATGTGTTTCTTGATTGTTCATTAAGAGAACACGTTATGGAGGGATTCTGGGTTTAAAATGCAGATACATCCATACAATATTGAGTAGTAAAGATCAATCAATCAATACACGCTTTATTGGCATAAGCTTACAACACTTGTTGACAAAGCAAACTGTTATAAAAATTTGTTAAATAAAATACACAACGGACTTAAACATATCAAATACAATTTAGTATTAAAAGATAGAAACTTTCTAATTATCACTAATTACTTACCAACTTTATACAATAATGTTAAATCAGCCAGAGGTCTGGTTTAATCTCAGTTATGTCCCGAATCAAACCTCTGCGACAGAAATTCGTTCTCTTCAGCAAGTAACCTCTCAATTTGCGTTTAAAAGAACTCAAGTCCGCAATACCTCTCAGACTCAGGGGTAACAAATTAAATATCTTTTTTGAGGAATAGATATTGATTGGCTGCCCTGGTTAAGGCACTGTTCGGTATAGGTAAGGGTATGTAGTAGCAGCTGCGGGTTGATGTTGGTGACAACCGATGTATGATTTCCTGTGCATTAGACATGCTGTTTCTAATATAAATAAGGAAGGCAGAGTTAGAATACCGCATTTACCAAATAATGTTCTACATGAATTTCTAGGGCTTAATCCGTACAAGTACCAAATCGTACGCTTTTGGAGCCTAAATAGGGCCATAAGTTTTGAAGGAAAGTTGTCCCACAGATATGTCATATTTCACAGCATCTCCGTGGCACATCTGACCGCATAGCAAGCTGACGCGAGCGTTGATCTCAAATGAGAGGTGTGTAAATCAAACCTAAGCCGGTCGATCACCACCAGCCCCAGATAATTAGTGGCCTCCAGGTTTTTAACCGCATCACTTCCATATCCACACTATATTTAAAGTTCAAAATATTGGTCTTTTCACCCTTTTCTATATTAAACGTCGAATAATTTGAAGCACACCATAACCTTATAGCTTCCAGGTCTCTATTCACCATTGCCTAAGTGTAGCAGGGTCGCTGTGCCTGTCACACCACTGCCATGTCGTCCGCAGAAGACACACTTTTCCTCTTTTATGACAGTCGGTTCACATACAACAGAAACAATAATAGACCAAGGATAGAACCCTGCGGCACCCCGGCTCCAAGCATCCCTGTAACTGACGTATAACTTTCAAGTTTCACTACCTATCGCCGATCCAGCAGATAAACCCTCAACCAGCCTCGAGCTTTCCCAGCAAAGCTTCATGAGAAACACAATCAAAAGCTTTGGTGAGGTTTCAAAAAAAAGCAGATGCCACCTGATTCACACCAATATATAGATAGCTCCTCCAGCCCAGCAGACATGGCAAATCACCAGTTGCAAGAGCCTCCCTGAAGCCGAATTGAGTAGGAGACAACACCGCATGCTTGCTAAGGAAAGCATTCGTCCTTGTCTTGAAGCGCTCTGATTGCAGTGCGTTGCACTCTTTGTTTAATATTTATATCTGCTTAAACGATACCTAGTGCTAGTGTGTACTTATTTCCTTAACTGGTACGTATATTTATATATCTAGTTGCATATTACCTATTTACAAAAGTTTGGCATCTCGTTAGCCTTGGAAAATTGAGTTTGCCAATATCTTTGACATGAGCGAAAGGAATTAAGACTTTATGGCTCTTACTCTTGCCATCCAAACACCCTCCCCGACCCACAAGCCCCCCACCCTAATAATCCCAGGCTCTCCTCCGCTCCACCGCGCCTTCTCGCACCACCAAGACATTGCATTCCAGTTCCCCCCTTGCACTGCCAAAGTGGGTAAAAAGATGTCCAAAGACTTCGAGAAGCCCACGTCCCTGGACTTGAACAGCGCGCCCTCTTTGATCACCATCACGCGTTACATATATGAGCGAGACCGAGACCGAGTTGAATTTCGAGCCAATGTCACCGGCCAGGAAGTATTCCGGACACCATGGCCGCTGGAGGAATGAGTTATTTGAGCCCCTTTTCCATGGCGCTTAAGGCTGAGCAGCATGCGTCCGAGTCGAATTCGAGCTCTTTGGGGTACAGTTCTATCGCGAGTCCTGGAAGTTCGAGTTCCGTTGTGTCCGAGTGAGATGGAAGATCAAGGTCCTCCAGGTTCTGAGACGGGAGTCTGAGGAGGCAGTCGCTAACGAGTCGGTCGGTTTCGAGCTCTTCGGGGTCCAGTTCTATGGTGAGTCCTGGACGTTCGAGTAATCCGAGTGTCCGAGTGAGATGGAAGATCAAGGACCTCCAGGTTCTGGCACGAGAGTCTGAGGAGGCAGTCGCTGACCTCAGTGTCACTACCGAATTCCAGTTTTAGTGGTGGGGAGATGAAGATCAACCAAGGGGACCAAAAGCGAGGTCGCTCCGACTCTGAAACGCTTTCTGACGACCCTTTCACATAGACGAGAAGATCGACGAAGGTGAAGTTAGAAGTGCTAAAGAACTTGAAGTGCTTATGAGCGACTCTGACACTAAAACGTTGTTACTAGACATGCCAGTGCCCACCGCTTTGACCACCGCACGAGTAGCTAAGAAGGTAAGCGTAAGCTCAATAGACCGACTTTTCCCGTAGCTCACCACCCCTGCTAGCAAGAATTCTTTGCAATTACCTTCGATTGTTGTGCAGCTGGACGCGGTCACCGGAGGAAAGTATTTGAGCCCTATGAGCTCGCGTAGCGAGAGCCCTCTGAGCGATCGCATAACAGGAATAGACCGATTCTCTCTCGCGTTAATAATAGTGCAGATTAAGATGCCAAAAAATCTTAAGTGGCTAATAGACGTATCCATAACTTAGTTTTAAGACAACATTTAACTAAGGGATCTATTCGGTTAACCAACTTTCCGACCCCCTGTACCTACAGCAAACACTCGACTCAAAAAAAATGAAAACGGGGTAATAAATGTCCTTTTGTCATCAGAAAATCTTCTATTAATGGATTAGATTACTCTTTTGTAACACCCTGTATACATCTAATATTAATTCTATTAGAAAACAAGCGATAAAAATCAACTCACAACACCCAATTGAAACCGTAGTTATCAAATATGAATTAGCCCGGACAGCTGATGGAAACTATAAGTACGATAAAGCTATTTAAACTACATTGTTACTGTTAAGATACACATGGAGAGATAAGATAAGTAAACACTGTTACAAGAGGTCATCAAACAGTTTCTTTTATCTTAAAAAAACATGTCTTATATTCAAGCTGACCTTAAGAATCGAATATTCACCGTGACCATGAGTGGTAACGAGCTGCTTCGACCTGGAACTGAATTAAGCCAATTGCAATTTAACGGAGTAAGTGCTGTTATCAAGCATGTTACAATACGGTGCGTAATGATGTACTTACTGTTGATTTTCAGTTTTTAGATTGGTTTGTTAGCGTTACCGATCCCAGGATTCATTGGAAGTATGAGCCGACTTACATTATCTCGCAAGCGGCGTTTTTATTTGGAGGTTTAGCCACTTTGATTCACGGTCAGTAAGTTATACGACAACATCATCTATAACTCATTCACTTATTATTGACATCAATTAGGCGTTGCATATTTGACTTTGACATTTTTGTCGTGTCTTCTCAACATGTGCTGAATAGGAGATAGGTATAAAAGAAAAGAAGATTTCGAAGGTAATGTGGTGGCAAACATAAGTGAATGGGTTATACTCTAGTAGATTCTTATCAGTTCTCACTTATTTGAACACCTTGTTGAAGTGGTACATTGTTTGAAGATAGAAGAATAAATTTATAATTCTGCCATTTGTTCAAAAATCGCAAATGGGGTCTTATCAAAGATGGATAGTGAAAGAGCCCTGCGACTATAATTTCCGGACTAAATTTGTGCAGTTTTTGAAGATTGAAGAGCAGAAATTATTGTTGTTGCCATTTCTTCAAAAATCTCAACTGGGGTCTTACCAGAGACAAATAGAGAAAAGACCATCTGACGGTAATTTTTGGAATGTAAAGAGATTTTGCTGATAAAAAGAGGTTCAGATTTCTATTGGAAATAAGGAAACAAGAAGAAGGGCACATAATTGCTTTTGAAGATTGCGCTGGAAGATTTTTGTTGCTAAAGATCCGTCTTTAGCTTTGAAGAATCAGATTTACAATACCTACCCTATAAATGCAATATGTAGTAGGTAGTCTTTGGAGTTGCCTCCACATCTTCACTATTGAGTTGGTGCAATTTTTGAAGACTGAGCAACACAAATTTATGTTTCTTCAACTTCTTCAAAAATTGCGAATGAATTTTTACCAGAAACAAATATAAAAACCTTTTGCAACCACAGGCCTTTGTATAAAAAGGTCTATTGGAAATCTGAACCAAGAAGAATGGCAAAGAATTGCTTTTGAAGATTGAGATAGAAGATTTTTGTCGTTAAAGATCCGTCTTTTTCTTTGAAGAATTAGATTTACAATACCTACTTTATAAATGCAATATGTAGTAGGTTCTCTTTGGAGATGCCTCCACATCTTTACTATTGAGTTGGTGCAATTTTTGAAGACTGAACAACAAAAATGTATGTTTCTCAACTTCTTCAAAAATTGCGAATGGATCTTTACCAGAAATGAGTAGAAACAACTAGTGCAACCACAAACTTTTATATAAAAAGGTCTATTGGAAATCTGAACCACGAAGAATGGCAAAGAATTGCTTTTGAAGATTGAGATGGAAGATTTTTGTTGTTAAAGATCCGTCTTTTCCTTTGAAGAATCAGATTTATAATACGTACCCTATCAATGCAATATGTAGTAGGTACTCTTTGGAGTTGCCCCCACATCTTTACTATTGAGTTGGTGGAATTTTTGAAGACTGAACAACAAAAATTTATGTTTCTTCAACTTCTTAAAAAATTGCGAATGGATCTTTTCCAGAAATGAATAGAAAAAGCTGGTGCAACCACAAACCTATAAAAAGGTCTATTGGAAATCTGAATCAAGAAGAATGGCAAAGAATTGTTTTTGATGATTGAGCTCGAAGATATTAGTTGCTAAAGATGCGTCATTTCCCTTGAAGAATAAGATTTATAATACCTACCCTATAAACGCAATATGGTATAGGTATTGTAGTATACTTGGTGCAATTTTTGAAGACTGAACAATAAAAATTTGTGTTTCTTCAGAGAACCAAGAAGAATGGCAAAGAATTGCTTTTGAAGATTGAGCAGGAAGATATTTATTTCTAAAGATACGTCTTTTTCTTTTTCTGAAGAATCAGATTTTTAATACCTACCCTATAAATGCAACAGTAGGTACTCTTTGGAGTTGCCTCCACATGTTTACTATTGAGTTGGTGCAATTTTTGAAGAACGAACAACATTTATGTTCCTTCCGTTTCTTCAAAAATTGCGAATGGACCTTCACTAGAAACAAATAGAAAAAGCTGGTGCAACAGTAATTTTATGATTTTAAAGAGGTTTTCGCATATAATAATGTATATTGGAGAGCTGGACGAAAAAAGAAGACAAACATTTGCTTTTGAAGATTTAGCTGGAAGATATTTCTTTTGGGTAAAATCGGTCTTTTCATTTGAATACTCAGATATACAAAACACAACCTGAGAATGCATGTGCCGTACAGTGTATAATATTTGGAGTTGCCTCGTTTGCTTACATCTTTACTATTGAATTAGTACAATTGTTGAAGATTGAAAAACAGAAGTTTATATTTCTGACATTTCTTCAAAAATCACTAATGGGTATCACTAATTCATCACTAATCACACACTTACGAGAGACGAATGGGGAAAGGGCCCTGCGACTCTAATTTCGGACATTTAAATAGTTTGGAATATAGTTATGCTCATTGGAAATCTGAATGAAGAAAAAGGACAAACATTAGCTTTTGAAGATCCGGCTGGAATTATTTTGTGCAATAAATCGATCTTTTTTTTAAGAATTGATATTCAAGACCGCCTGAAAATTTTGCACTTTTTGGAGTTGCCTCTATTAGTTGCATTATTTCTATAGAATTGGTGCAATTTTTGAAGATTGAAGAATAAATTTATACTTTTCCATTCTTCAAAATGCCATTTCTTCAAAAATCGCTCATGGGGTCACACGAAAGACGAATGGAGAAAAGGCCCTGCGATTGAAATTTCGGGCTTGTAAAGAGTTTGAAATATAAAAGTGTCTATATTGAAAATCTGAACGAAGAAAGAGGACAAACACTAGCTTTTGAAGATCTGGCAGGAATGTGTTTTTTGCTAAAAATCGGTCTTTTTTAAGAATCGATATTCAAGACAACCTAAAAATATAGCACTCTTAGGAGTTGCCTCTACTGGTTGCATTATTACTATTGAATTGTTACAATTTTTGAAGATTGAGTAATAAATTAATATTTCTGCCATTTCTTCAAAGACCGAAAATGAGGTCTTACGAAAGACGAATGGAGAAAGGGCTTTGCGACCGTAATTTCGGGCTTGTAAAGAGGTTGAAATATAAAAATGTCTATTGAAAATCCGAACGAAGAAAGAGGACAAACACTAGCTTTTGAAGATCAGGATGGAATGTATTTTTTGCTAAAAATCTGACTTTTTTAAGAATTTATATTCAAGACAGCCTGAAAATGTAGCAATCTTAGGAGTTGCGTTTACTGGTTACATTATTACTATTCTATGATGTAAAATTTTTGAAGATTGAAGAATAAATTTATATTTCTCCCATTTCTTAAAAAATCGCAAATGGGGTCTTACGAAAGACGATTGGAGATAGTGCCTTGCGACTGTAATTTCGGGCTTGTAAAGTGTCTGAAATATAAAAATGTCTGTTGGAAACCGGAACGAAGAAATAGGACGAACATCAGCTTTTGAAGATCTGGCTGGAATGTTTTTTTTTTGCTAAAAATCGGTCTTTTTATAAGAATCGATATTCAAGACAACCAGAAAATATGATACTCTTAGGAGTTGCCTCTACTGGTTGCATTATTACTATTCTATTGTTACAATTTTTGAAGATTGAGTAATAAATTAATATTTCTGCCATTTCTTCAAAGACCGAAAATGGGGTCTTACGAAAGATGAATGGAGAAAGGGCCTTGCGACCGTAATTTCGGGCTTGTAAAGAGGTTGAAATATAAAAATGTCTATTGAAAATCTGAACGAAGAAAGAGGACAAACACTAGCTTATGAAGACTCGGCTGGAATGTATTTTTTGCTAAAAATCGGACTTTTTTAAGAATTTATATTCAAGACAGCCTGAAAATGTAGCACTCTTAGGAGTTGCCTCTACTGGTTACAATATTACTATTCTATTGTTACAATTTTTGAAGATTGAGTAATAAATTAATATTTCTGGCAGTTCTTCAAAGACCGAAAATGGGGTCTTACGAAAGACGAATGGAGAAAAGGTCTTGCGACTGTAATTTCGGGCATGTAAAGAGGTTGAAATATAAAATTGTCTATTGAAAATCCGAACGAAGAAAGAGAACAAACACTAGCTTTTGAAGAGCTGGCTGGAATGTATTTTTTGCTAAAAATCGGACTTTTTTGAAGAATTTATATTCAAGACAGCCTGAAAATTTAGCACTCTTAGGAGTTGCCTCTACTGGTTACATTATTACTATTCTATTGGTACAATTTTTGTAGATTGAAGAATAAATTTATATTTCTGCCATTTCTTAAAAAATCGCAAATGGGGTCTTACGAAAGACGAATGGAGATAGTGCCTTGCGACTGTAATTTCGGGCTCGTAAAGTGTCTGAAATATAAAAATGTCTGTTGGAAACCGGAACGAAGAAAGAGGACAAACATCAGCTTTTGAAGATCTGGCTGGAATGTATTTTTTGCTAAAAATCGGTCTTTTTATAAGAATCGATATTCAAGACAACCAGTAAATGTAGCACTCTTAGGAGTTGTCTCTACTAGTTGCATTACTATTATTGAATTGGTACCATTTTTGAAGATTTGAAGAATATATTTATATTTCTGCCATTTCTTCAAAAATCGCAAATGGAGTTTTAGGAAAGACGAATGAAGAAAGGGCCTTATTGCGACTGTAATTTCGGGTTTGTAAAGAGGTTGAAATATAAAATTGTCTATTGAAAATCCGAACGAAGAAAGAGGACAAACACTAGCTTCTGAAGATCTGGCTGGAATGTATTTTTTCCTAAAAATCGGACTTTTTTGAAGAATTTATATTCAAGACAGCCTGAAAATGTAGCACTCTTAGGAGTTGCCTCTACTGGTTACATTATTACTATTCTATTGGTACAATTTTTGAAGATTGAAGAATAAATTTATATTTTTCCCATTTCTTCAAAAATCGCAAATGGGGTCTTACGAAAGACGAATGGAGATAGTGCCTTGCGACTGTAATTTCGGGCTTGTAAAGTGTCTGAAATATAAAAATGTCTGTTGGAAACCGGAACGAAGAAAGAGGACAAACATCAGCTTTCGAAGATCTGGCTGGAATGTATTTTTTGCTAAAAATCGGTCTTTTTATAAGAATCGATATTCAAGACAACCAGAAAATATAGCACTCTTAGGAGTTGCCTCTACTGGTTGCATTATTACTATTGAATTGTTACAATTTTTGAAGATTGAGTAATAAATTTATATTTCTGCCATTTCTTCAACGACCGAAAATGGGGTCTTACGAAAGACGAATGGAGAAAGGGCCTTGCGACTGTAATTTCGGGTTTGTAAAGAGTTTAATATATAAAAGTGTCTATTGGAAATCCGAACGAAGAAAGAGGACAAACATTAGCTTTTGAAGATCTGGCTGGAATGTGTTTTTTCTAAAAATCGGTCTTTTTTAAAGAATCGATATTCAAGACAACCTGAAAATATAGCACTCTTAGGAGTTGCCTCTACTGTTTGCATTATTACTATTGAATTGGTACAATTTTTGAAGATTGAAGAATAAATTTATAATTCTGCCATTTCTTCAAAAACCGCAAATGGGGTTTTACGAAAGACGAATGAAAAAAGGGCCTTGCGTCTGTAACTTCGAACTTGTAAAAAGTTTTGTGTATAAAAATGCCCATTGGAAGTCCGAATGAAGAGAGAGAACCGCATTTGCTTTTGAAGATTTGTCTGGAAAATGTGTATTGCCAAAAATCGGGATTTCTGTTTAAAGAATTTGATATTAACAAAAGGATCTGAAATTGCAATGTGCAGTGCTTGAAGATCGAGCTGGAAGATATTTTTGTTTCTAAAAATCCATCATTTCTTTTGAAGAATTAGATTTGCAAGATCTAAAAATGCATTATGTACTACTCTTTGGGGTTGTCTCCACTTCTTTACTATTGAATTGGTGCGATTTCTAAACCACAAAAATCTATGTTGCTTCCACTTTTTTAAAAAATCGCAAATAGGGTCTTACCCGAAGCAAATAGAAACAGTTGGTGCGATGGTAATTTTTTGATTTTAAAAATGTTTTCGCATAGAATAATGCCCTTTGGAAAGCCGAGCGAAGAAGCAGAGTCAACTTTTGTTTTTGAAGATCTAGCTGAAAAATATTTACTGTTAAAAACCTTGGTCTTTCTTTTAAGGAATCAGATATAGAAAATAGAATATGGAAATTCTATTTGTTGTACTTTTAAGCTTGACTCTACTACTGGCATTTTTGCTACTGAATTAATGCATTAGAAGAACAGAAATTTACGATTTTTCTATTTCTTCAATAATCGCAAATGGGTGACAACCAGAGTCGTAGGTTGCACAATGGGTTGCACAATGGGTCGCAAACCAGAGACGAACAGAGAAGGTCGTGTGACTGTAAAGAGATTTTAGTTTATAAAAGTGCCCATTAAAAATCTAAGCGAAGAGGCTAACGTGAGCTTTTGAAGACCTAGATAGAAGATATTCTCTTTTAAAAACCTGTTGTTTTTTTTTAATTATTCAGATATTCAAGATAGAACCTAAAAATGCAATACATAGTACTTTTTGGAGTTGATCCTCCTACTTGCATCTTTACTATTGAAATGGTGTAATTTTTGAAGAGTGAAGAACAGAAGTTTATATTGGTTTCATTTCTTCGAAAGATCGCAAATATTTTCTTATTTCGGGATTATTAAGAGTTTTATAAACAACCTCATAAACTCCTCATAACAACCTCAAACTTTATGCCTGCCTCTTAATTTATAATATGAGTATGATATTATTATCTTCACTATTTTTTTCTGCAGCTCTTGTGAGAGGTGGAAGACTCACATGGCTGTGGTTTGGGATAATCCTCCATGGGATGTTTGTGGAAATGATCTGTTACATCACACCGGACGTCGACAACTTTTGGCACTCACAAACGCCCATAATCTTCTTTGGAAGACGGTTTCCTTTGCATATAATTTTACTATGTAAGTACGTTTTTAGTTACTATGTCTTGAGCATATAATAATTAAGTTTCAACATTGTCATTCTTGCAGACGCCTGCTTTATCTACAACTCTTCCATCGCAGCGGCCAAAATGCGCCTGCCCAAATGGTCGGAACCGTTTGCAGTTGGTCTGGGAGCTGTTCTAATCGACATACCCTACGACATAGTGAGTGTCAAGTTTGTCCACTGGTACTGGCACGACACAGACCCAAATATCTACGACAGGCACTACTGGGTACCATGGAATTCCTATTACTTCCATTCCACGTTTGCGGCTAGTTTCACTTTTTGGTTCCACTTTCTTAAGAGGAAGTTTTGCGATAGCGAAGGGCAGTGGGTTAGCGGCAAAAGGTATCATTTGCTTTAAACTAGAAAGTTTTATCAACATTCAATGGAAAAATCGCAGTTTCTTCCGAGAGTTCATCACTACGGTAATCGCTGCGGCTCTAGGACCGATTGGAGGAGTACTGCTCTTCATTCCCATCTATCACCCTTTGCACGACATCTTTAAGATCCACTCGGAAGTCACCTACTTCATACTTTTCTCGGTCTTCTTGGCGCTAATGTGGAGCGGCGATCGCACTCCCAAACCCAGCAAATTCTTGGAGTCGATCCAGATCAGGACGCACTGGAGCACGTTTTTGTTGCTCACGTATCTGGTGCTCCATTACGCCACCTTCCTAATTTTGCCAATTTTCTTCAACCCTGAAGACGAAATTTCTACAGGGATTAAGGAGCAAATCGGCCTATGCGATGAGTACGCTCCTGTACAAACCGTTTCTGGATTGGTAAGTTCTAAGACAAAAACTGCCCGGAAAGAAACTAAAATAATAGTTCTAGTGTGCTATTTATGCACTTTTGAACTCAAGTGTTCGCTTTGAGATTATCAGTTTTGGTTGCCTTGTATATGAACATTAGACCAAAATGTCGATACTACTATGAAGTTTGTTAAGTTTTTTCTTTTGAACTCGAGTATCAAAGGTAGAAAAAAAAGAAAAACGCTTAGTGGGAGGGTTTAGAATCATTAAAAATATGTTTTAGAGAGCTGAGGCTGCTTCAAATATTCAACTCACTAATCCTATTTTGTGGATACACTAGTTCAATGGTTAACATACAAAAAAAAAACGTCGATAGATCCACTTTCTTTTGAAAGCATTTACAGACACAAAACTTGTCGTACATCCCCAATTCAAAAGCGAAAAAAAATTAAATATTAAAGTGTTTCTGGAAGCAGTGTATAGTATACTACGTATTTCTCGAAGAGTCAAGTCTCCGATGTCCGTATTTGCTCCTTTAGGGGGGTTGTTAAGAAGGTTTCTTTAAGCGAGAAGAATCGATGAGAACTGAGCAAATATTCCAAGAATAATAGTCACGGGTACTAGAGTTCCGTCTCAGGTTATTTATATAAAATATGTCACATTAACCAACAATCCCAGGAAACTTTTTGCTGATATTATAGTTCAAAAGTAAAAGAAACAAACAATAAAAACTTTACAAAAGATTTTTTCGTAAAAAATCGGAGAAAACCAAACTATTCGAAGAATCTTTTACGGATACTCGAGTTCAAAGACAGAAACACCAAAATGACTTGAACAATTTTCTAAGAATGGTGGCATATAAACATTTTATACAGTTATATAAGTAAAACAAATTTCTAAAAAAGTTTTATGGATACTCCAGTGCAAATAAAAAAAACACACACACAAAACGACGAATTTTTCAAAGATAAAGTGCTTGCTTGTTTGAGGAGTTAAGGAAGTGTTCTGTTTTCTCTAAGTGAAAAAACGATAAGTAACATACAACTGACCTAATACTCTAAGAATCTTTTACGGACGTTGACCTCAAAAGGCAAAAATAGCAAAAACTTGATAAATTTTGTGAAAGTAGCGATATTTCGACATTTGTGTTGGTTTAATTATAGGAAAATCGACTACAACTAACCAACATTTTAAAAGAAATTTTACGGACACACATTTAGATCAAAAGTGAAAAAATATATTCGTAGGACATTTTACGGATACTCGAGTTCAAAGGCAGAAACACCAAAATAACTTGAACATTTTTCTAAAAATGATGGCATATAAAAACGTTTTGGTAAATAGTTATATAAATAAAACAAATTTCTAAAAAAGTTTTATGGATACTCCAGTGCAAAACAAAAAAAAAACACAAAGCGACGAATTTTTCAAAGTTAAAGTGTTTGATTGTTTCTGAAAGTAGCGATATTTCGAGATTTGGGTTAGTTTAATTATAGAAAAATCGACAACAACTAACCAACAATTTAAAAGAAATTTTACGGACATACATTTAGATCAAAAGTGAAAACATATATTCGAAGATTATTTTACGGATACTCGAGTTCAAATGTAGAAACACCCAAATAAGGTTTAAAATTTTCTAGAATTGGTGCAATTTGAGTGTTTAGTTTCAAATATTCAACTCATGCATTAATGCTATTTTGTGGATACACTAGTTCAATGGTAAACATACAAAAAAACCGTCGTTAGATCCACTTTCTTTTGAAAGCATTTACAGACACAAAACTTGTCGGACATCTCCAATTCAAAAGCGAAAAAAAATAACTATTATAGTGTTTCTGGAGGCAGTGTATAAGTACGTATTTCTCGAAGAGTTCTGTAAACCACGAAGTTGATCAATTTTCTAGCAATGGCGGTATTTGAGAGCTTTGCTTGGTACCAGATTATATAAAAGAACAAGTTTTCGATGTCCATATTTGTCCCTTTAGGGGGGGGGGGAGGGAAGGAGGGGTTGTTAAGGGTTTTCTTTAAGAGAGAAAAATCGATGAGAATTGAGAAAATATTCCAAGAATCTGTCACGGATACTGGAGTTCAGAAGAAAAATCTGGTGAACAACGTGACGAATTTTCTAAAAATCAAAATATTTTCGTTTCAGGTTATTTATATAAAAATTACCACATTAACCAACAATCCCAAGAAACTTTTACTGACACTAGTTCAAAAGTAAAAAAAAAAGAAAACAAAAAAAAGTTTTTTTGTAAAAAATCGAAAAAAACTAAATTATTTGAAGAATCTTTTACGGATACTCGAGTTCAAAGGTAGAAACACCAAAATAAGTTGAACAATTTCTAAGAATGGTGATATATAAGCGAATTGGTAAATAATTATATGAGTAAAACAAATTTCTAAAAAAGGTTTACGAATAGTCGAGTGCAAAAGTGAAAAAAAAACACAAAACTACGAATTTTTCAAAGTTGAAATGTTTGCTTGTTTGAAGAGTCGAGGAAGTTTTCTGTTTTCTTTAAGTAAAAAAACAACAAGAAGTTACACACAACTGACCTAATATTCTAAGAATCTTTTATGGACACTTAAACTCAAAAGGAAAAAATATCAAAAACTTGATAAAATTTTCTGAAAGTAGCGATATTTCGAGATTTGGGTTGGTTTAATTATAGGAAAATTGACTACAACTAATCAGCCTTTTAAAAAAAATTACGGACACTTTAATTCAAAGGTAGAAAACAAAACAAAAAATGCTTAATGCATTAGAAAGCTCTGAACTATATAGAAAAGATTTTTTTTGTAAAAGTCGATGAAAATGGAAGAAATATATTCGAAGAACTTTTTACGGATTTTTACGGAGTTCAAAAGTAGGAACCCCAAAATAAGATTGCTTATTTTCTAGAAATTAATATTTCTAGAATTAATAATTTAAAAAACTAATTAATAAGTTAAAAAAAAAGTATTAAAATGCTCAAACTCTTTCTGAAAGCTGTAGGTAAAAATATATTTTTTTGCAAAAAGTTGGTGAAACTGAACAAATATTTGAAGAATTTTTTATGGACACTCTAGTTCAAATTCAACACAGAAACCACAAAATAATTTAACCAAAGGAATTTACAAAAAATCTTTTACGGATACTTTTAGTTCAAAAGAAAAAAAAAGAAAGAATAAGGTTTTTCTTTAAACAGTATGTAAAACCGTATTTTTTTTTCGTAAAAAGCAATAAAAACTGTTTATATGAATAAAATAAAGTCCCTGAAAAACTTTTATGGATACACGAGTTCAAAAGTGGGGGTATTTATGAGAAGTTTTCTTTAAGTAAAAAAATCGATGAACACTGAACAAGTATTCCAAGAATCTTTCACGGATATACAACTTAAAAAGTAAAACCTGGAGAAAGCCTGACAAATTTAATAAAATAGACGATTTAATAATTCGGGATTATAGACAACATTATAGACTTTTGCGGACACTAGTAAAAATGCTGAGAGTCTTCCTGGAAGCAGTATGTAAAAACGGTTTTTTTTTGTAAAAAAAATTAACAAAATAGATAAAAAGATAGAGCATGAAAATACGTTGACTAATTTTCTATAAAGTTTGTTATTTGAGCATTTTGGTACTTAACTGTGTTTTGATAGTGTGGTTCAAAAGTGGAAAAAAAAAGTTTAGGAAACTAAGAGTTTTTTAGGAAAAAAAATCAATATAATCTGACTAAATGTTTCAAAAACTTTCTGGGATACTGAAATAGGTGCAAAAGTAAAATCTGTATTTTTTTTCAAGTTTTCTAATCTGAACTGTTCAGACGAAATTTCTAAAAATGACTACATTTCCAGGTTTGATTGGTATAATTAAATTAAAAATTATTACAACCTAATCAACATTCCCCCAAGAAACCCTTGTGGAAAGCATAAACGCTTGAACTATTTCTGGCAGCAGTATGTAAAGACGTATTTTTCTGTAAAAGTTCGATGAAAACTGAACAACCGTGGAGCAATGTACGGATACTCGAATTCAAAAATAAAAGTTTTAACAATTTTCTTATAATGGCGGTATTTGAAGGGTTTGATGCTAACAAAACAAATTTAAAAAATCTTTTACGTATTTACTCGAGATAAGGAATGAAAAAAAAAACAAGCAAAACTACGAAATTTTAATGTACGTGTTTTTCTTTGAGTAAAATTAGTGATGAAAACTGAGTAAATATTTCAAGAATATTGAGCTCAAAAATATAATCTAATGTTAAAAATTTTCTAAAAATAGCGATTACTCCGAATTTGGATTGGAATAATTGTTGGGTTTTGATGGTTTATGATTAGAAATTAGATTTCTACTGATTTACAACAAAAAAACTGATGTTTTTATTGATCAACGATTTACAATGATGGTAGTAAGATGACGATTCGATGATGATGTTGTTGCATTTTTCTCGCTCGCTCCTAGCTAGCAGCGCGGTGTTGCCACTGTTCATATTTTAGTTGGGTATCCGACAATAATAATATAACAATCTACCCAAACTGATCAACATTCCCAAGAAACTTTTTCAAAAGTGTCAAAAAAAGTAACAATGAAATTCGTTGAGAGTTCAGGGTCTTGTATAAGTAAAAAAAATAGATGATGAATTAATTCAAGGCTCTTTCAAGGATACTCGAATTCAAAAGTGAAACCAGGGAAAAACCTGACAAATTTTCTAAAAATAACGACATTTTGGAGCTTTTTCTTTGGTTAAATTTTTTTGTGGTTTCTGTGTTGAATTTGAACTCGAGTGTCCATAAAAAATTCTTCAAATATTTGTTCAGTTTCACCGACTTTTTGCAAAAAAAAAATATATTTGTACCTACAGCTTTCAGAAAGAATTTGAGCATTTTAATACTTTTTTTTTACTTTTAGTACCAGAGCAAGATTTCTGAAAACTCAGGTGCCACCATTTCTAGAAAATTAAAAATCTTATTTTGCGGTTCCTACTTTTGAACTCCGTAAAAGTATCCGTAAAAAGTTCTTCGAATATATTTCTTCCATTTCCATCGACTTTTACAAAAATAAATCTTTTCTATATAGTTCAGAGCTTCCAAAGGCATTAAGCATTTTTTGTTTTGTTTTCTACCTTTGAATTAAAGTGTCCGTAATTTTTTTTTAAAAGGTTGATTAGTTGTAGTCTATTTTCCTATAATTAAACCAACCGAAATCTCGAAATATCGCTACTTTCAGAAATTATACAAAAAAACATGCACATACTAAACAATGTTTTACCTTTTACGGATACTAGTTGAAAAGTATTAAAATGCTTAAACTCTCAGATAAATATAATAAATAGACTCAACATTTCAATCATAATAATAAAATGCCTGTGTAAACACGGTCAGTTATTATACATAAACATCAATGAGTATGATAAAGAAAGATAGACTAGCGTGATAGCTATAAGGCAACACCGCATCATTCGCAGGTTTGCATGTTTGCATTACTTACTTGTGGAATGATAATTTGGGGTTCATATAATCAAGTTTTTACACACTTGGCATTGTCGAATCCTTATAATGCCTTGGAACAACCACACAAACCACTAAAAACGCAGGTAAATATTCTGATAACACCGCTGCAACGCTGTACCGAATTGCGGCAGTGTGATTTATCGCATTGAACTTGTACTAGAACTATATCTCTCTCTGTCACGCAAGAGTATCAGCTGTAGTTGAAGCAACACAGATAGCGAGGCCGATCTTTACGGATTAGCTTGTAATGTTTAATCACTCACCATTTAATTCTATTACCTGTTTGTGACGTATTTACGATTTTCGTAAAAATTTGGAATTCGAGGTTTCCAGATTGAGCAAAATTAATATCTAAATAACCACATTAACATTGTTATTTCTATTATTAATTGGAAACTGTGTTAGAATTACTCTTACATTTTCTAGGAAAACGTGTACTAATATTTTTTCTTTATAAATATGTAAATTATATTGATTTAGTAAGCTGGTTGTTAAAGGTTTGACAACTAAGCCGGCACAGCGGTCCAACTTAATTACTTGTACAATCGGTCAGCGTACGATTGGTTTAACAATGTTTGGCCAGCCTCAATAGTATATATTTAGGTCTATTATATTTAGTCTGAGCTTAAACTCTTTCTGAAAGCTGTATAAAATTGTATTTTTTTTTTTAAAAAGTCGGTGAAAGTGAACAAATATTTGAAGAATTTTTTATGGACACTCGAGTTCAAACTCGAGACAGAAACCAGAAAATAATTTAACCGAATTAATTTACAAAAAATCTTTTAGATACTTTAGTTCAAAAGTAACAAAAAATAAACAATAAGGTGCTTAAAGTATTTCTGTAAACAGGATGTAAAAACGTATTATTTTGTAAAAAGCAATAACGACTGAATAAATGTTTGAAGAATTATTTACGGATACTCAACTTTCAAAAGATCGCGGTATTTAAGCGTTTTCGTCCTAACTATTTATATGAATAAAACAAAGTTTCAGGAAAACTTCTACGAATACAAGAGTTTAAAAGTGTCAAAAAAGTATCAATAAAATACTTAAAAGATTCAGGGTCTTGTTTAAGTAAAAAATAGATGAGAACTAAGCAACTAATCCAAAACTTTCTCATTCTCACGGAGAGTCAAGACTTCGAATTCAAAAGGAAAACCAGGGAAAAACCTGACAGATTTTGTTAACATTTTGGAGCTTGAGATTGTATAATTATACAAAAAAGCGGGCACATCCTTTACATACCTACTTCTGGCAGCAGTATGTAAAAAAGTGTATCTTTGCAAACATTCGATGAATGATGAACAATTGTTCCAAAAATCTTTCGGATACTCGAGTTCAAAGAAAGAAAAACGGAAATAAGTTTTTCTATTTTCTAGAAATGGTGGCATTTTAACTATATTTAAATCTCAGAGTTTGCTCACAGCAAGTTATTTTTTAATTTTTGACATTTTAAAATTAGATGAAAAACCGATAATCCTCGGAAACTTCTAGGGACACTATAGTTCAAAGGTGAAACAAATGCTGTCTTTCCAGAAAGAGTATATAAAAATGAAATTTCTTGGAAAAAATTGAAGAAAACCGAACTATTTGAAAAATCTTTTACGGATATTCGAGTTCAAAGGTAGAAACACCAAAATGAGTTAGACAATTTTCTAGATATAGTTGCATATGAGCGTTTTGGTAAGTAATTAAACGAATAAAACAAATTTCTCAAAAACTTTTACGGATACTCAAGATCAAAAGTAAAAAAAATGCAGAAAAAAACGACTGTTTGTGTTTCAGAAGTTGTTAAAAGTTTTCAAGACTTGAACAACGAAAGACAACTCAACTAAGCTAATATTCTAAGCATCTTTTACGGACACTCGAGCTCAAAAGTGAAAACTTGCGGACACTTGAGAGTTTCGCACGAGTTTAAAATATTTTGTTTTTTAAACATTTTTTTGTGGCAAAAATCAATTGATACTCACCTCATATTCCAAGAAACTGGATGAGAACAATGAGACGAAATACGTGAAAGGACGGCCTTAACCTGCGCATTTAGGACATACTCACAAATACATCTCA
The DNA here is from genome assembly GCA_951812265.1 of Taphrorychus bicolor. Taxonomy (NCBI): domain Eukaryota; kingdom Metazoa; phylum Arthropoda; class Insecta; order Coleoptera; family Curculionidae; genus Taphrorychus; species Taphrorychus bicolor. The sequence continues at coordinate 19,013,152 of OX638303.1, forward strand.
TAAACCTTGACAAAATTCCAGGTTTGGCATGTTCTGCCTTTCACGGAAACTTCCTAGATTCGAAAGTTAAAGTGGTGGGTTTTCATAAACAAATTCCCTAAACTTACTCGAGTGTTCGTAAAAGTTAAACAATTAGTTTTTCTCGATATTGTACCTTTTTCAAGTACGAAGCATTTGTGGAGAATTCGATTTATTGAAGTTTGTACTTGAAAGTTTTTTTACAACTGAACCTTGTATTTCTTCAGGTCTTCTGAATGTTTTACTTTTGAACTGGAGTATCCGCGAAATATTCTCGATTGACTACCGAACGTCTACAAGTCACTTAAACGATCAAATTTAGACAATTTTGTTTTGTGTAACTTGTTGAGTATTACTAAAATATTACATCAACCTTTTGCCCTCAGTCCTGATTGGTCTTTTACGTAATTAAACCTTTAATACCGTCTTCCAACAATTATTGGGTAGTAATATCCTTGCGACTAACCGGATTGAACCCAATTAGCACTTCCAAAAACAGATATTTGTACAGTAATTTTCTTTCCAGGTTCTCCATAAGAAGAAATATTTATGTCCAACAAACTACGACGAAAAATACTTCGACTTTCACTGTTTGCCCAATGGAAAACCGCCGAAGAACGGAGCTTTGTGGTACACGGCTTGCGGTACTCCCTTTGAAAATAGGGCCGAATATATAGTTATAATCTCGACAATATGCGTCGTGGCTTTTAGCGTCTTTTATAACGCGCATTTTAGGTCTTACGGAGATGAAGTGTTCACCTTCAAAGACAGACAGCTTGCCGTGAAAAACAAACAGAAGAGCACTAAGCAAAAGAAGCTATAAAACGAATAAATAAAAAACTGATTTTTTAGAAACGTTTTTTTTTGTTTATTTTCTAATATTTAAATTTAATACAAAAATGAATCAGACCTTAGAAAAACTTAAAACTTCCTTACTGAATTCGTCCCATATTTCCAAGGAACACCATCTTATCTCAAACGAAACTCTAAGAAGAAAATCCCTTAGTCTATTTTACATAGGTACACTTATTTTAATTTATCTTTGAAGGTTGTAAACATATGGAAAAAAATACACTGGTGGTGGAAATTAAATTTAGGGCGAGGCGCCTCCCGTTTGCTGTTGGTAGACTTCGATGGTGTCGCCTTCCTCCATGTCCAGAGTGGTAGGGGTGTCGGTTTCGTTTATAGGGTTGCCATCGAAGCGGAACCGCACGACTTGTGTGCTTATACCCTGGAAAAAAATTGTTCTAATGAAAATATGCAACTTTTGGTTTTTAAGAAAAGAAAGCAAACCAAAAAAAAAGAAAGCAGATCAAAAATTAATACCATAAAACAAGTAAGTTTAATATTGTCGAGATATAACAGCAAAAGGAGTACCTACTACTTAAAATTGTCAGATTAAATTCTGGGCGGTGATGGTGGCCGAAAAGCCGAAACCGGTTCGCCAAAAATGTTTTTTTTTTCTTTTCTACACTCAACTGAATTCTTGTATGCAAAGCTACCACACTTAACAAGAAAGGATGGCGTGAAAAATGTAGATAATATGTTATGCTTTCCTCTCAAAACTGATAACCATCCTGACTTTTACTACAACAAACACTAATACTTCAATGGTTTGTTTCAACATCTTAAAAAATTCTGATAGCGCAGCAAAAATGTCAAAGCCACAGCATGACTGCAAAATTGTAATTGATCTGATGATAAAAATCGTGGCATTATCATTTTATCGTGCAATTAAGCTGCTTATCAAACTGTCTGGCGTACCTACGTACTACCCAGGTAAGTAGCAATAAAGATTGCAAAGAAAAAAAACAGTTTTGTAGACTATAAAACAAACAATTTTGCTTTAATTCAATAACAAAAGTTTAGTGAATTTTGTTAGACATCTAATAAAATACAGACTTAGGCGTTTATTACAATTCTAGTCTTTTAAAGATGAATTCTTTGCTGAACTTGCAAGTCACTTACTGATAATAAGTTTCATCTGAACATTATTTATTTACTAAGACTGCCGTGTACACGGTGGCAAACAAGTAGCTGCAGAAAGAAAAGTGTATACTACTTCCTGCAAATACGACTAAAAAATAACAATAACTTTATACAGTCAAAATGTTTGAAGAATGGATTAAATCAAACAGGACAGTAAACATTATTAGACAGACCTTTAGCTTCTGAAGAAAAGGAAGCAAAACCTGTCGCCGTTTTAGAGATATCGCTCGAATTTGGCAAAAGTTGAAAGTTTTGAAGCTTTTAATATACCCTGTATGTATAACCTAATGTACTTTTATGTATAACCACCTGTACCTAACGGGTATCTATGCTCTTCAGCGGTTTTGCAAGAAAATTGGTGCCGACTGGTAAAAAACAATTTTGCTGCTTTAAGCTAAATACTCGGGAGCACAAGTTTAGCGACTTTTGAAAGTTGTCACGTGATATGACTTATTTTAGAAAAAAAAATATATCAAATAATAAACGACTTGGAAATTGAAAATTCAATTTGTGCAAAAATTTGGAACTTGTACTCTGATCTTTCAATTCTTATTGATTTTTGGGGCGTCTGATGTCACATTTTGGTAGCATTTAAAATATTTCTCAATTAAGCAGATATATTCAAGAGCTGAGGAAAAAGCCATGCTGCTAAAATGGTGCTGGATAATTGGTGGTAGGACACAGCACAGCTATTCATGGAAAATTTCACATGAGTAACAAAACATAGGTTGCTTGCTTAGCACCCAAGCAAAAGAAAATTTACACTTATGTAGGGGATGTTCATTAAAAAAAACTGTAACAATCTCGATAGGTAACACAATTGTATCACAAATCCCCTTTAAAATCGACCAAAAAATGTGAGATTTCACTTTCGACCACCCATTATGACTCACCCTGAATATCCACGAACGCTGCGTTTTTGTATTGTATAAACATTTCTAAGTATTTTTTATACCTACTTCCATTCATTTACTTGATAAATGGTTCCTAAATTTCTGGAGTTATTTTTCTTCAATTAATGGACGTATTTAGAAACCTACTTAGAGGTGTACCCAAAACCAGCAGCATTCCTTCTGCATTCTATTTTCATAGGATTAATAATAATTAGGATTAATAATTCTGTATTGTGCATATGTCATTTCAGTTATCTTCTGTTTATCGCATTTTAAAGCTTTTGGTTTTTTCTATTTCAAATAGATATTCAATAGATTCTCGTGAGGGCCCGCGTTTCTTTTAATTTTTAGATCAGGTAAACTTCGGTTAGTTCAGGTTAGGTCTGGTTAGTTCAGGTTACAACAGTTCTAGTTTTCCTGGTTAGGTCAGTTCAGTTCCACTTTTTACGTTTCGCTTAGCACAGGTTAGTTTAGTTTTAATCTTTATATGAAGGGTAGATAATTATATAAGGGCCCGATTTTTTGTAATCTTTAAATTAGGTTAACTTTAGTTAGTTCAGTTTAGGTCTGGTTACTTCAGGTTAGTCAAGTTCTAGTTTTTCTTTTCAGGTTAGGTTAGTTCAGATTAGTCCAGTTCTAGTTCTCCAGGTTAGGTTAGATCAGTTACACTTTTTTTAAGTTAGGTCAGGTCAGGCTAGTTCAAGTTTTACTCTTTATGTTAAGGGAAGAGAATTATATAAAAAGTGAGACCGTAAGGGCCTGTTTTTTTTTATATTAAATCAGGTTAACTTCGGTTAGTTCAGGTTCGGTCTGGTTACTTTTTGTTAGTCAAGTTCTAGTTTTCCTCGCCTTGTCCTACACCTGCTATCCAAACGTTCACATTTCCTAGCTAGGTTAGTTCAGGTTACACCAGTTCAAGCCTTCCTGCTAGCCAAGAACTCGTGAAGTATTTGGGGGTAAACATTGACAAACTTTAAAATGACCGTGCATATAGAGAAAATCACACAAGAGCAAACAAAATAGATAAACACCTTAATGAGGATAATTCCAAACATTGCCGGACGTCCTTGTAGTTTCTAGTACACGGAAACTTTTAGTCAGCACAGTTACATCTGCAATTTTGTATGCATCAGGGAGCAGATTTGCAAATTTAAAGTGCATACAAGTAAAATCGAAAGAGTTAACAGAAGGCCGACAATAGGAATAGCATCAGCTACAGAACCGTGCCCACTCAGGCAATAATGGTTATATCAGGGATTACTCCTATAGATTTGGCAGTGGAAGAGAGAAACACTGTTTAGAAGGTGGCAAACAAGGTGGGAAAAATATGAGGGATGGTCTACCATATTTATGAAACAGGTTGCAAAATAGGTAAACTGAAAATTTGGAATTATTGACTTTTATATTACTCAGGCAATCACAGGACACAGAATATTTGGCAACTACCTGAAAAGTAACCAAACTATACATGTTGGTACTGTAATGCAATGGACATGCAAGCTTGCACACCCTTCGATTGCATGGTGCATAAGAGAAACTGTGCACCATGCACTGTTCTCTTTACGTTCCTGTAGATGGGAGGTCGCTGGTAGCTGCTGATAGCATTAAGTTGCTGAGTATGCACATTGATGATTGCCTCAGCTGGGATGCGCATTGTGACACCCTTGTCTCAAGGCTATCTGAACTCTTATTTGGAGGCTCCGCGATACAATTTCTTTGGACACCGGGAGGTTGTATTATATGGCATGCATTCGATACGTTCTTAGCTACAACAAACAGGGCTAAGAAAGTCTTTGTAAGTAAAAAAAGAATTCTCTGAACAATGGTTGCAATCTATCCCAGAACTAGCTGCAAATCATACACACATCAAAATGGCCTAAGGGACAAACTAAAAAAATGTTTTGGGGTAAATTTTTTCAAAACTTTTTTGAATCAGGCTTTTAGGACTTAAAAATGACAACGTTAGAGAGCAGTTGGCGTTGTCTTTTCGGTATCTATGCAACGACCTATTGACAATATCTGTTTACGACAGTTGCGTTATTTACTTAAAGATACGTGTGCAAAGAAATATTGCGTTAAATTTTGCATTGTTTGAATCCCAAAGAGATGGAAAGACATCATCTTAATCGTGTTACTGCATTGAGAAAAGTGGGTATGATACAGGGTTGCATGACTATTCGAAATGTGGAGGCATTAAACTCTAGTAAAAGTACCATTGGGACCCTATGGCAGCGCTATCAAGAAACCGGCGATGTAAAGGAACGACATCTTGGTCCCGCTAGAAAAACAAACGCTATTGAAGACAGATTTCTCCGCCTTCAAGCTCTTCGTAATCAAAATGCTCCAGCCAATCAATTAAAAAATGAGCTGCAAAATGTACACCGTTTAGCAGTGTGCGACCAAACTGTAAGAAACAGATTGAATGAAGTTGGTCTACATGCTCGTCGTCCAATTAGAGTTCCTGTGTTGTCGAACGGCAATCGCGCACGCCGATTAAAATGGGCACAACATCATGAAAATTGGCAAGAACAAGACTGGGCTAACGTTCTCTTCACGGACGAATCAAGAGTTGGTTTGATACCAGATTCTAGAAAAATTAGGCTGTGGAGAAGATCCGGTAACGAAAATCGTTTGGCAACTGTTCGGGAGGTGGATGGCTACCAAGGGGGAACAAATATGGTTTGGGCAGGAATTGGAATTGGTCGGAAAAATTATCTCGTTTTTGTGGACGGTTTTTTAAACGCAAATGTATATCGAGACACAATTCTCCATCCTGTTGTCGTGCCACAGAGGGAGCAAATGGGCGAACAGTTCTTACTGATGCACGACAATGCTCGTTCACGTTGCTCGACCTGTTCGAGAATTCCTAGATCAGAACAACGTTAACGTACTACCATAGGCAGCTCAATCCCCTGATTTAACAATAGAACACGATTGGGATATGCTTAAAAGACGCGTTTTAAGTCGTGGTATAGTGTTTCAAAGGAGAGCAGAACTCTTCAACTGTTTGCCACAGGAATGGCAAAATATTGATCAAAATGCGATAGATAATTTGATAAAAAGCATGCCCAGGAGGTGTCAAGCTGTGATTAACAATCGTGGTGGCCATACCCTATATTAATTGTCTACAATCTTTGATTCCTTTGAGTTATATAAATAATTTTTTTGTGTTAATTAATTTTCTTACACCCTGTATGTGGTTAATTAATTTCTCTCTGTGTTTAAATTAAAGAAACTTGTTTGAAAACATCTGATTAATTCAATTAGACTGTAATTATTCTTCTACAAACTGCTACAAACATCAATTTTTGCTTTGTCCCCTAGACCTTTTTAATGTGTGTATTTTCAGCAACTAAATATCCTCACGGCTCCATCTTTGCATTTTTTATCATTGAAAATGTTTGTCAAAAAAAAAATCCAAGTTTGTTTGTCCAAAATTGTGATGTCTATGCACCCAGTATGTCTGTGGTGACTAGAGGTAGAGGATTTGTCAGTTCCTCCGCATTGCTCTACCTTCCTGGAGAGAGGCCTCTTATATCGAGCTATGAAAGCTTACAGTTACTTGCCACGAAGCATTAGGGAAGTGGTTAACATTCCAAAGTTTCATAAGGAGACACTTTTATTTTTAAGCAATAGATGTTTTTATTCCTTTAACTCCGTAGAGTAGAATTTTATTAATGCTTGTCTGTCACTGTACTTTATTATTGATATTACTACCCATTATGAGCTTTACTTTATGTATTTTACTTATTTTAATAATTACTACCATTTTTATATTATTTGGTCACTCCTTTCTTTTGACGTTGCTTTGTGATATTTCGATCATTTTGCTGGCAATAAAGGATATAATTATTATTATTATCTCCGACGTTTGGCATTGCTGTAAATATATTTTTAACCCTACTGTTAGGTTTGAGAGTTTTGACATCAATTTTGTCATGTATTTTCCTTTCTTTTTTTGGTTTCTCAGTGAAATGTGGCTCATTCAAGATTTTTTTTTAATCTGTTTTATAGACCATAAGCTACTATCAGAAAAAGAAAAAACTTTGACAATCGAGATGACAAACTTTACAAGCACTGAATCAGGCATTGAATACTACTAAAAAATATATGGTTTGTTCCATTTAAAAAAATTGAACTTTGGTATGCTGCACGTTTTAGGTAACCCTGTATAAAAGTTTTACTTTTAAAAAATTACATTTTATCATCTACAACTTTCACATTTAAATTTTTTTTTCTCAGTATTTTAGGAAGCATTTATCAAGAAAACAGTTCAACAGGAAATGCTTAAAAATGTTCCCTGAATATAGGAATGCAAATATATACTGGGTGTTACAGTTAAAATGTATGCAATGAGTTATGGGTACACCCTGAATGGTGTGGTAGAATACCTATGGTTCTTGGATTTTTCATAGTTTTTTTGCATTTCATGCATTACGTTTTTTAATACCGGGTGTCCAGCAGAACCCTGGACATAGGAGATTAACATGGGAAATCGGTTTTTATTTTTTTGCGCCTGTACGGTTGATTTGATTGAAAAACTTATAAGAGTAAAGTTGTAGAGATTATAGTCAGTTATCATCCTGTAATTTTTTCAATACCACAGTTTTGGCTATTTTTTGGAAAAACGCCTCGAAAAGTGCAAAAAATTGAATTTGGCGCGTCACCCCCCCCCCCCATGCATGTGCAGTGTCGCCAACATAATAATTTCTTATGTCAGACTCGGAGCCGATTTTCCTTTCTTATTTATTTTTAGGGACTATCATGTAGTAATTAACGTGATTATGCAGAGAAAATTAACTGAAAACCTGACGATAATGTTCTTAAATTATAGGTAAGTAAAAGTTACGTTTATAATTATCATAATTAGTAAAAGGAAAATCATTCCAATTTGTGTATGGCTGGTTGTCTAATTCATTTTAGTTTAGCAATACGACAACATAAATTTAGTTAATAACACAGATAACAACAATTATTCCTATAAAAACACTATCACCTTTATTAAGATTCAATTCAATTCAATTCAAATTTATTCATGTTTACAATCACCAAAACAGCAATGTACATACCTCAAAAATAGAATAGTCTACAAATTAAATTTAAATAAATTCAGTCCAGATGCCATTATTTACTTAATACTAAAAGCTTACAGTCAACATCCTAAAATCGACTATACAGAGAGAAGAAAAAAAAATTAATAATTTTGATTAAAATACTTAAAATACTCTTCATCACAATAAAAAACATTTACCATTAAAATTTGCTTAATTTCCTTTCGGAAACTAGCCACTGTCAACGCTTTAATTTTTATGGGCAGTTGAAATATTTTACCGCCCAGTAGCCAGGACCATTCTGGCACCTTCTCAAACGACAATATGAGGTTATTACTTTTTCGGCCTCTAGTAAAGTAAGCATGCATGTCCTCGTGAGCAGAAAACAGATACATGTTATTTTTCACAAACAGCAAATTCTCCAATATAAACATGGAGGGCAGGGTTAGTATGCCTAGCTCTATGAAGTGCGCTCTGCAGCCATCCCTGTAGCCCAGGCCAGCCAACAATCTGACTGCTCTTCACTGAAGCCCGAACAAACGCTTAGCCCCCGAGGTGTGGCCCGAAACAACTACAGCATAAGAGAGCCATGCATGAGAAGATGCAAAGTAAGCTGATCTAAGTACCGTACGAGATATCCTATCTGAAAGCTGACATAGCAGGTACAAACTTGTATTGAGTCTTGAAGCCAAGTTATCAGTGGGTAAATCCCATTTGGCACTCTCATCCACAAGAACCCCAAGAAATTTAACCTGGGATACGTGGTCATTTACGGTTCTCATCTCCCTCAATGCAAACACCATCCTCTGTGTCTTGCATTCAGCAGCAATCGATTGGAATGAAACCAATTTTTGGCCAGTTTTTCAAGTTGTTTGTGGCCAGTTTGGCAAGATTTGTTGTCACTGAAAAGAATTTTTTTCACAGGCACTATAGTCTCCAGATACATAGATAAAACATGAAAGAAACTGGTCTTAGCAGATCAAACATCCATCGCTATCTGCTTACTGGTCTTGCTTATTTGCTATAAACATTTGTTCCACCAACGAATGTTAATTTGGATTAATGGGTCCCTCAAATCAACAAAATGAATGAGTTTGGACTCTCTAAAATCCACATACAGTGCAGGACAACCGAGACCAACGTCGAGAAGTTGTCAATGTGTGGATTGGCATTTTGGGGCGCGCTGTATTTGGTTTTCCAATGAGATTTTGTCTGTCATACAGCACTGCAAAATAGACACTTTTGAAATAAAACATTTGGAGATAGATGAATTCACCTCAATAACAACAACAACAACAAACACCCTTAATTGGTGACAAGAGACAAATTGTCATGTCATCGTGGTTGTCGTATTGCTAAACTAAAATGAATTAGACAACCAGCCATACACAAATTGGAATGATTTTCCTTTTACTAATTATGATAATTATAAACCTAACTTTTACTTACCTATAATTTAAGAACATTACCCTCAGGTTTTCACTTAATTTTCTCTGCATAATCACGTTAATTACTACATGATACTTTTGTTATTCCAGTTTTAATATTATGTTTTTTGAGCCATGTTTTTATTCTTTTAGTATTTTAAGTTTTTACTTTATTTTTTCACAGCTTTGTCAACAAAACTACGGTTTTCGACAATAAAGCATATTGATTGATTGATTGATTGATTGATTGATAGTCCCTCAAAATAAATAAGAAAGGAAAATCGGCTCTGAGTCTGACATAAGAAATTATTATGTT